>VRLP01000595.1:0-203162 GCA_009660295.1 Lophius piscatorius | reverse complement strand
GGAGCGGGAGTAAACAAACTTAGAACGGCAACTTCTGTGAATGTAACGGGGCCGGCGAAGGAGTCCAAGTTGTTTAATAACCGATATGCACAACGGAGTGTTGTAGTTGTTGAAATTCATCAGTTGGGAGACGGAATAATTCATCATCGTGCCAGTCGTGGAGACTAGCCCGTTATTAGCCGTTAGCTTTGGACGAGACGCACAGAGGACTCTTGCAAGTATGCTCACCTTACTCGATATGGCACGAGAAGGTAAAAGTAGGTCCTTCTCTGTACCAGAACTGGTACAGCCCTATTACATGTTTCTGGACTGCAGGAGGAAGCCAAGCTCCCTGAGTGGAGCCACAGAGAGTCGGGGAGAACAAGAAAACTCCTCTCAACAAGTCTAATAAAACTCTTCGATGAGTGTTAGCAGCTTAGCCAGCTTTAATTAAACACTGAAACGCCCAGGGTGTTATATAAATCGCCTCCATTAAAGGCAGTAAACACTGACATGGTGATAACTAATGGTAGCGGACGGACCACCATCACTATAACAATCACAGCTAATTTGAGCTTAAATTGCAGGTACAATTTCATTCCATTCCAGGAAAATGTTGCATGTCTGTATTCTTAGTGTACCTAATAGTCAGTTTGAGCTGCTAGAATCTTCTGAAGCTTTTTTTTATAATGCTGCCACCAAAGAGTCCTGTCAAACACCAGGCGACTCCTCCTGTGATCTGTTCAGCTTACTGCTCAGGTCCAAGCTTCCTGATCCGATGTCATGTTATAGGCCATTGCTGCCCTCTGGCACTCCTCTTTCATCTGTGTGTTAGCTTCTCATGGGCTTCCATCTTTTCTCCTGGAGGTTAGCCGTAATCACCAGAGATCCTCACGCTCAGCACCATTTCACTCACTCATCAAAAACATACTTTTTTTTTTATTTCACCGTCATCATGTTATAGAATGTTAGGATTTTCCCGGAGACGATGAGAAAAAACTAATTAAATCCATCAAAGGCCACTCATAGTCCTGATGTCTGGCTATATTTCAAATATCTTCATTAAGCATAGCTAAGGTTACAAACTCATTCTCATGCAAAGGTAATCGATGTGATGCACAAAGCCTCTCAGTCATGAGTTCTGTTTTTTAACTGGTCCTACACAGGATCCTTTCCTGGCCCGGTGAATGGATTAACCCATTAGGAATGTGTGACCGGCCACAGGAGGACACACAAATGATCCTTAGATTGATTAGCTCTTTCTTAACGGTGTAGTAACAAAAGTAATCATCTGTCATTAATTGTGGAGCTCTTTCATCTTTATAACTTATGACTCCATCACTCACTCAGGTAAAATATTTGCTGTCCTTTATTTTCCACTTGCAATTTTTTTTCCTAATAAGATATTATACTGTGTAATTATATTAATTGCATTCATGATTTATTGACCTGACATAGTCATTTACCTTAAAGCTGTGCTAAAAATTACTTTGTAAGGTTGCACCCTAAATAGAGGAGATAATATTCAGGTTTTTAAGGGCCGTAATAAATTCATGTGGTTATTATAACTTAACTTAAAGCAATAATTAATTCCTTCGGACTGGTTCTAAATGTTTCTTCTGGGTTCTCCTCATCAGGAGTCATCCATACTTTTGACCTGACACAGATTTTCACAGTCTTCCAGTCTTCCCTCCTCATTTATTAGGGTTTGGGATTGACACCAAGAGCACATTCCCTGGTTTACAAGACCAATGCTAAAGCCATCTAGCTGTGGATCCTCCCTCAGAAGGCTCAGAGATAACTATTCAATTCAACTCTTTACAACTGTTGAAAAACATCTGAAATCATTTCTCTCCTTAACTATCAGAACTTTCAGTACCGTGAAGAGTGTGCCTCTTTTTCTGTTTTATTCATTACAAAATTGAAACCTGATAAGTAGGTTGGACTCATCTAGCATCTGACCAAGACTGAAGGAAGTAAAACCTGTTAGCATGATCCTTTCAGAAGAGTTAAAAACATATCAGACTTCAGTCAAACTTCACTTCAGACAAATTAATTTGTACCCTAGCCCCTCCTGTCCTCGCCTAGGTTTGACTGACCAGCATATAGATTTAAATCATTTTGATTCCCAAACCTTCTTCTCTCTGTCTATTTGGGCAGAAGCAAATCTCATAAGTTAGTGGCAGAAATCCTTAGAAATTAACATCCTCCAGAAGCGTGTTGTTGTTGATGAAGATGAATGAAGATAAATCTATTTTTATCCATTAACGTCCTGCACAAGAAGAAAGTATGGAAAATGATATATTTGCATATTTTATTTATTAGGGGGATTAATTAATTCAATATCTGAGACTCTAAATTTACCATAAAATGACAAATAATTTGGTCAAGCATGTTTTAAATAGTAAAAAGGACAGAAGTAAATTATTTCTTGTGGAAATTTTGTGTTTCATAGAAAACAGCCAATTTTAATTGAATTAGCCAAGCCTTTTGGTAAAGCGTGTTTTCAGAAAACAAATTGACTCCCATTAAACCGGTTCAGTCAAGAGACATTCATTTGTCAATAACAAAATAGCGACTCAAAATATGCTCAACCAAGCTGTTCAGCAGGACATCAAAGGGTAAATATTACATTATCACTTACAATAACATAACATGTTTGTAAATACCTCCTGTAATTGCAAAAGTCAATGCAACCAATCTAACCTAAAGAAAACAGACATATGTAAAGATGCTGCACTTAAGCGCAGCAATCGGCTAAAAATAGCTGCAATTTAAAACAATATGGAATAAAATTAAATTCTAACCCAGTTTCACACCAGTAATCCACTATATTACTAAAAGCATGAGGGAGTAAATAGGTTGATCAGCTGAACAGTTTTTCATCAGCAGCCCATCTCGGGGTCACATGACTGGGTCAGGCGGTGGGAGGGTTAAAGAGTGTGTAGGGGGAATTGACATTCAAGTATCTGTGTGAAACGTAATGCAACATGAATTTGAGGCCAGACAAATAACTCTATCTTTCAATCTATCTATCTATCTATCTATCTATCTATCTATCTATCTATCTATCTATCTATCTGTCTGTCTGTCTGTCTGTCTGTCTGTCTGTCTGTCTGTCTGTCTATCTATCTATCTATCTATCTATCTATCTATCTATCTATCTATCTATCTATCTATCTGTCTGTCTGTCTGTCTGTCTGTCTGTCTGTCTGTCTGTCTGTCTGTCTATCTATCTATCTATCTATCTATCTATCTATCTATCTGTGTGTGTGTGTGTGTGTCTGTGTGTGTGTGTGTCTGCGTGTGTGTGTGCCATCTGTCCTGACAAAAGTCTGACCGGACCAGATTACAGTATGAATATAGGGCATGAGAAAGAGAGAGAAAAAGAAAGCGAGGAGAAAGAAGGGAATTGGAGGATAATGGAGACCCGGAATACAGTAGTTCAAACAAATGATGGAGGGAGTGACGAGAGAGTGGAAGACGGCCCTATTTCCACTAAAATATGCATAACAATTTCTTTTTCTTGGTGGGTGATGATGATCATAGTTTTTTTTTTTTTTTTTGGTCAAACAGGACAAGTCAAAATCAAAGTAAATCGTTACAAGCTGATTTGGTGGAATGCATAAACAGTCAGAAGTGATTAGTTGATGAGCAAAAAACAAATATTTTACAAACGGCTCCAATTGAGTTGCAGCTACTTTATGTTTACTCCTGTGTGGATGTTTGTGCCGTGTGTGTGTCCATGTATATATTTATTTTGCAGGTAAGAGAGAACACTGACAGTACCCAGGGGACGAAAGCTTCGACTGAAGGATGATTGCATCGCCATGGCAACTAGGTCCTACGCTTTCTTTCCCTCTTCCCTCCATTGTCTATATCAGCTTGAGTGGCGGCTGATTTGATATGAATTGCTGTAACATCTCTCTCACACACAGGCACACACTACTCTCTCTCTCATTGTGCACATTCATATCCCACCATACACACACACGTATAGTGTGACCTTTTAAAACGGTGTGGAGAAACTACACCTTGTATACACTCGGTGTAATACTATTATTCAGACCCTTCACATACAAACAGACACACCATCACACACACTCATGCTGCCATAAAAACACATATATAATCATCTGCCGTCATACGAGTGACAGCCTGATGAAGAGTCCCCCAAGCTGTTGCCGTGGCAACCCTAAAGAATATTCCCGGGTGGTCATGACAACCGATGATGCACATCCGGTGTGGTTCGTGGATTTTTATTTAGACACTTAGCAGGGGGCCATGTGTCGGCATGTGTGTGTTTGCTGATGTGTGTATGTGTATTGAAGCCAGTGTGTGTGAGTGTGTGTGTGTTCTAGCCTGGACTTCCTTCGGGAATAATCAGTGAAAGTTCATTTATATCAACAAAACATTTGAAATTTAAAGAAAATATATTTCAATCAGAGAAGACAATATGGTGAATGAAAAAGGTGAATAATTTATTATGACAAAAGAATTGTGATAATGACTCTATTAGAAAGAGTCATTTGCGCTCAGACTCTTTAGTGAGATTGTGATCAGAGGGTCTCTGCCCTGAGCAGCATCATGGAAAATCCCATCTCTGGGATCTGGATACTGGTGGTGGTGGGTGATGAATGCTGGGGCCGATGGATCTCCAAGGACTAAGTGGAGACGAGGAGGTTGAGGGCAAGTGGACCAACAGCATGCAAGAACTAGATGGGCGGAGAAGGAGTCATATTTAAAGACAGCAGCTGATGGTGATGGACTCTGCATGCAGATGTGACAGGGATCGGATGTATGAGGCTACCTGAATGAGAGCAGCTGATATCAATTAATGCCCGAGACCGTGAAGCAGGTAATTTAGACTGAGCATGTGTGAAAGGTCAGGATAAGAGAGATGTATGAGCAGTAACCGTGGCCCTAGTGCACCAGAGGATAGTCTTCCTGATTTAACTTCTCCAAAGTCAAAAGTTCTCCATTTTTGAAAAGGCAACTTACTTTATAGTTGTCGGCATGGTGCACATGTTTGAATTCTATTTCACCCTTTAAAGGTTTTTTAAGCTTGTACACATGTGGCCTTGAGAAACCAAACCTCTTTAAAATTTACACATTCTGAAAAAGGAAAAATAAAACAATTCATATAACTCAACCTCTGCATGGGCAGAGGTTTGAGCACTCAGAGAGCTCAAACTAGTTACATGCAGCTCAGTTTCCTTATTGTAGGAGCCAAAATCCAGGTTTTGCTTTGTTGTGAATATTATTCCGTTAATTAGTGGTCAACTTATAAAAGGTGGGAACCATCTTGTGTTAGTTCAGTGCTCGAGCCGTAAGGGGAAACCACGCTTTGGTGGCAGGTGACACCAGGCTGGGATAAATGGTAGTCTTACGTCAGGAAGGGATACGACGTAGACGACAGCTGCCAAATATATCGTCTAAATCTATACGACGTAAAAGCCTGTACCAGTTCAATATGCAGAGCTAGATGGTCTATTGTGGCAACCCCTAAAAAAGGTTTAGTGCAGAAAAGAAATTGTTATGTCTTGTTCTAATTCTTTGTTATTGTTTGAAGATTAATTGTCCAAAGAAAGGAATGCGTGTGACCGTTATGTGTGGTTTCACATAAAAGTCAATGGGTTTTTCTTGGTGATACTTTGTTAACACCTATTAGGTCATTACACCTAAAAATAATAGTCCTTTGGTCTCCCTCAAGCCTATCCCTACAACCCTTATAATCATTATTAGTTCGATTGATGTATTTGATAAAAATGACAAGACAAAGGTACATTACTTAGCTGGCAGGAAGACAACAGGAACAAGAAGGTGATTTTACTGGGGCAAAACTCAGCCATTACAGCCGGACTGTGCTGCCCTCAGAAAACTCCCCAAATATGGAAATCTCATCTGCATAATTTCTGGTGGCACTCTTCCGTAATGTTTTTGGGGGCAGCTGTCGCTCAGTAGGCAGAGCAGTCGTTCCTCTCCAAAATTTAGGGTGCCTCCCTCCGATACCTCCAAGCCGCTTTTTGATCTGTCAAGTAGTTCATGTGTAATGCTGCTAAAAGGTCAACCCTATTAGTGAAGGTTTCTCCTGTAGCACAATTTGTATATAATTATCGTAAATCCAGTCATTTAGATTTGTAAGTTCATGGGTGAATGTGAGATATGCCCAAGGCAGGTCATTTGGCAATCTATCTATCTATCTATCTATCTATCTATCTATCTATCTATCTATCTATCTATCTATCTATCTATCTATCTATCTATCTATCTATCTATCTATCTATTTATCTATCTATCTATCTATCTATCTATCTATCTATCTATCTATCTATCCATCTGGCTCCACAGCCAAGTAATTACCTCACAGGGGAACTAGGAATAACGTTTCAGAGGCACCAGAGACCCTTCATTATGTCACAGAGGCACTAGAGCCATGTCATTACATCACTGTCTCCATTTACTAAACATTTATGCTGTACTGCTTCAATGATTGGCTTGTCCTCAAAACTGACTTGTTTTGGACATCAGTCGAGGACATCAGTCCAGTAAGACAATTTGTCTCTTTTGCGGAGCATCAGTCTTCAGTTATAACGTAAATTCTTGTAATTGATCTCCACACAACACATGTAGTCGAATATGTTGTGTTTTTAAAAATAGCCGTCACAAATGTTGGGTTAATTATGATAGTCCTGCCCCAAGTCTCTGACAAAACCGATTCTAGACCAGCAAGGCTTTGGTTCCAGTCTGCTACTAGTTTTCCTGGCTGTGGAAACGCCAGAGCCAGTAAAAAGATTAGGATCTGGCACCGAACCAGAGCTGGAACTGCCTTGGTGTAAAATTACTTACAAATACAGTTTCTTTGAACTAAGTCAATGTTTTAATGTTGGGAAAACACTCGTCTGTGATATGGAAACATATATATTTCCTACAGCTTTCCCTGAGGCCTTCATCGTCACCATATCCCTGTTAATGGCTTCAATAGGACTCCCTCTATATAAAAATCCATACAGTCCATTAGTGATTTATGTGGAGTTGAATGCTAACACGGCAAAATTAACTCTGCACTGAGATTTCTATACTGAATCAGCTATAGATATTGTGAGTGTTTGAGTCGGCCAAACGCTTTGGGGTTGATAGATGGGAACTGACAAAGAAAAAGTCGACCTTTTCAGCCACACCTGAGTGTTTTTTTGTGTGTGTGTGAGAACCACATGGGTCTACAGGGTTTGTCAGTACATATATTACTTAAAAACCTACAGACAGTGTTGGCAGCTAGTGTATGTACGAGTCCAGAGGAAGAGCTCAAACTTTCGTCTTCGAGCTGACTGGCCTTTATTTCTCTTTCTCTCTCCTGTCTCATGCTCTCAAACACACGTACACACACTCTCCATACAATCCTGCTGCGTGTGACGCTGAGTGTCCCTGACAACCATATAAATAATCTATAAGTTCAGTCTCCAACTTTCCTGCACATTTTCACGAAACCCTCCTTTAAGTGACCTTACATCAAGTGTCCTTCTCAAACGTCGACATGGAAACATACATCAGAGTACCCGGCTCACACCTCTGTCAAGTCTGTCAGCCCTCAAATGACTCGTGATGGATGAAAGGTAAAAAAGGAACGCAGAGATGGGGGAAGAGGGATTCAGACTGCAGAGAAAAAAACAAAATATTTTTATAAACTCTAAAGGGCACGTTGAAACAAATGTCCTCTGTGGCATGACCAAACTTAAAGCAGGGAGTCACTCTCCCATCCCCTGTACACTCCATCCCTGACATGATAATCGATCATGCTGTCAAGGGACATTATTTTATTCTGTAAGTGACAAATCTCAGGTGTTGCTGGTTAAAGAGTATATATTTGCAGATTCATAACTAATTTATATTTAATAATGCCTCAATAAAGTGTTGAGATGAAGTTAAAGTTGAAATATAGGCTCTGGCCAATTGTGGCAGCACTGAGCGAACTGCAACATTTCTGGTTCTGCTGATACATCTCTGCATTGCACTTAGACGGTTCTGTTATTACGGCACATCTGAGTGACAACTGAACTGTTTCTACCATCTTAAAATCCAATCCAAGATTTTGTCAAACGCTACGGTCAACTAGATAGCACACAGAGAGAGTTTCACAATATATGCAGTTAAAGCATCCTCCTATGATCGTTCATCGATTTTCAAGTAATCTCATGAAAAGCAGGCAAACACACACAACTGAAAGAAAAGAAATCCGTGACAAGATTGCTGCTGGGGTCAAATCAGATACATTTCAGTAAGTATTGTTCTATTAACAATGAAAACGACATATCCCTTTGTTTTATGGCATTTTTTTTATTGTTTTGCTTGAGACCCTTATGAAAACATAAGTTGAAATGTGACACATCAGGTAGCGGTCCATAGCCGAGATATGGAGCCGTTGATAAAGGAAGGCCAGGCTTAAAACTCTTTAATACGTTGAACCAATAATCTGTAACTAGGGACTTTTTCTTGACTGCCATTCTTTCAGTGATTGCTAAGCATGTTAAAAAAATAGTGTAAAGAAAAAACAGGGCAAAACAAACAACAACCTTCTTGATAGTGAAATGTACTCAATGTGCAGCACATGGGGAGGATGAAAAGCCTGTCAGCACGATCTCAACACGTCGAAAATAAACTCCAGCACATAAAGAAAAGTCTGAAACTGAATTTAAAGCTCCAGGGTCTGAATTTACATCAGCCTGAACTCTGAGGATTTATATGCCACATTCAATCATGTCAAACAGGCTAATGTTTACCTCTATGACCATTACTTCTCTTTAACATGTTGCATTAGCACACTGAAGCCAAAAACATACCATGTTAGTCTCAGGGATCATGCAGACTTGATCTCACACTGCAGAGAGATGGTGTGAATATGTCACAAATGGCCGATACACCTATTCCTTTTGGTTAGGAACTGAACTCATACCAATCTGCAGGATCTGATGGGTGCATCCTTAAGTGCAACCTCAGTGAGTTTTTGCTCATGGATTCAGGGTATTCTAATTTTTGGAAAGTATTTGTGTTGAAATATTCAAACAATTCAAATAATGAGAGTTTTAAATTCCAAACAGAATAGAAAAACCGCATTTGCTGGTACCTGAACTTTTGACCACAGGATTATTTGAGTGCATTTTTCCTTTTAGCCACTAAGTGAAAGAATGACGTGAGGTGTATATGTATACTAAAGTTGTAACATTATAACCACCTGCCTAATATTGTGTAAGTCTCCTATTTGCTGCCAAAACAGCCTCAACCCGTCGAGGCAAGGACTCCACCAGACCCCTGAAGAGCTGCTGTGGTATCTGGCACCAGGATGTTAGCAGAAGATCCTTTAAGTCAAGTAAACTGCAAGGTGGGGCCTCCATGGATCAATCTTGATTGTCCAGCAAATCCCACAGATGCTCGATTGGATTTATATCCAGGGAATGTGGAGGCTAACTAAACACCTAGAACTTGTTGTTGTGTTCCTCAAACCATTCCTGAACTATTGTTGTAGTGAGGCAGGGAATATTATCCCTCTGAAAGAAGCCTAGCCTTTAGGGAATGCTATTTCCATCAAGGGGTGTGCATGATATTTAGGTAGGTACATGTCAAAGTATCATCCACATGAATGTTAGGACCAGTTTTCACCAGCAGAACATTGCCCAAAGCAGCATACTGCCTCCTCCGGCTTCCCCTTTTCCCAATGCGCAATGCGATGTAAGAAACTAACCAGGTTCTCCACCCATTACTCCATCCGTTTTCTTCTTCTTTTATGGGGTGGCAGCAAGCCATGACGGGTATACTAGGTGTCCCTCTCCCCAACAACACTATCCAGCTCATCCTGTGGGATCCCAAAGTTTTCCCAGTCTAGATGAGATTTATAATCCCTTCAAATTCTAAATCTACTCTAGGATCTCTTTCCAGTTCGAGGTGCCTGAAAAACCTCCTAAGAGAGGCATCCTAATCAGACGCCCAAACCACCACAACGTGAAGGGCAGCGGCTGCACTCCAAGCTCCCTCTGGATGTCTAAAGTCTGCATCTTATCTATGAAGCTGAGCCCAGCCACCCTTCGAATGAAGCTCATTTCAACCACTTGTATCCGTGACCTCATGCTTTTGGTCACTACCTGGAGCTCATGACCATAGGTCAGGGTTGACACATAAATAGACTGGTAAATTTAAAGCTTTGCCCCATCTTGACTCAGCTCTTTCTTCACCACAGCGGACTGATACAACAACAGCATAACTGCTGCTGGACTGAACCACCGGTCCATCTCACAGTCCATTTTCCATCCATAAAGAAAAAGACAATAAGATACTTGAACTCATACAAAAAAATGTTAGTTAGACTAAAACACTTCTCAATGGTCCAGGTCTGATACAGACGAGTCCATCATAGATTCTTACGGCATTAGCACTCTGGCCTGTGTACACGGCAAGCTGCAAGGCACTTTGTGTTCTGACACCTCTCTATTAGAACCAGCATTTAATTTTTTAGTTCTACAGTAGTTTTTTTTCTGCTATTGTACAATATGGGTTAGACTTTGCTCCCCAAGAACATAAATGAGCATTGGCACCCATGACCTTATCGCTGGTTCACTAGATGTCCTTCCCCAGACCAATGACCCTACACACCAGGAACACCCAACAATTCCTGCAGGTCTGGAAAAGCTCTGATCCAGTTATGGCCTACATATATGCTTGAGTTAGCCGTTTAACCCTACGGAGTCTTGTTGACATGAATCCTGAATTTAAGCCTTCATTAACCACATTCAATTATGTTAAGTATACCATTGTTATTATTATATATAGAGTTATTTAATTCAGTGATACATTACCTTTATGACCTGACAATTATTTATTCACTTTAACGCTCTGTAATGCTATACTGAATCGAAAAAACCTGTGTTCATTTGTTAAACAGGCATGATCCATAGGCTAAACATGCTTTATGGGTATAAATCACATTGGTGTAATATCAGAATCCAGAGAGTTAATCATTGCATTTACAGGCAGCAGATCTTTAATTGCATTTCTGTGGTTGAGAATCAATGGATCCGAGAAGGGCGAGCTGCGTAAGAAAGAAAAACATAAGAGGACGGAAAAATGTATCAAAGCGGGGGCTGCTCCCAAATCAACATAAAAGGAGGGAGGTGGAATGCCGATGAAGACAGAAGTCGAGACAGAGCAGCGCTCCGCTTCATCAAGTGATGCCTCGTTGCCATGGCAACACCGTATCTCTGGCCTCTGTGAGAACGGCTGAATCCTGTTGCAGCTCGACTTTGCCCCTGGGCGAGAGAGAGAGGAAGATAAAGAGAGAGAGGGAGTGAGAGAGAGAGAGAGAATGAGAGGAAGGGGTTGTGAGAAGAAAAAACAGTAAAAGAACGGCAAGTTTAGCCCAGGGCGATTGGGCTGTCCTGGAAAATGTTGGTTGTGCGCTTACCTCCCTCTCTTTCTTTGTTTGTCTCTTTCCTTTAGTCCCTCTCTTTATCTCTCACTCTCACCTTGTCAATAGACTTCTGAGCATTTCTCCAAACTGTCGGACGGATAAAGGTGAATGTGCAATCGAATTCAAAGCCTTTAACCTCCATTCTCTTCTGAATGATGAGGATGTTCCTGCATAACCAACCATACCTGCACATATGTGCACAGACCCTCCGGTTTAAATCCTTTTCCATGGTGAGATCCCGTGCTGCTGCATATGCCAGCCAGCTTGTTATTCTGTTTGTGTGTTTATTTGTCCGTGTGGATTTGACCTGGCTCCAGCCCATTCACAGAGCATAAGTAGCCCTATTAACAGTCCAACTTGCCAAGAAAACCGATGATCCCCTCTGACAGAGGTCCTATTGTTACGATCAGCAGCAAACAATGCAGCCCTGTCTGCCCTCTACAGTGGTCGATTCTCCCCCGCTTTCAGCCGCCAGTCACTACTCTATCAGCCGCAGCCACGGGGAATGGGAAGGGTGCTCAGAAGCTTGTATTGTACACGTAGGATTTGTGACACACTGTTGATTTATGGGGATGTTAATGCGTAGGGTTATGACATATTCAAAAGGGGGTGTATCATGGGATTTTATAATTAATGTATTTCATTACTACACAAGCAGTATTTCAGTATTATAAAAGTTCAGTCAACTTGTCTCACAGAATGTGTTGTGTAATAAGAAACAACAGTGACATATGCCAGAAAATAAGATCATTCATAATTGTGTTCATGTCATTTTTATTTTGGAGAACTATCACAATTTGAAATCATGCTAATTTATTATTTGCAAAATATATTGCAAGCTTCTTTTTTAAAGGTACCCGTTAAAAGATTTTACAGTTATTTCTCAATATTTTGCATTCGATATGTTTACAGTTGGCCTGTGAGCAGGAAATGGTTGTTTACCGCTCTTTTTTTTTTGACTCTGTGTTTAATTAAAGGGACCTGTTCAGGGTGTAACCTGCACCTGTGTTAGCTGGGATATGCTCAAGCCCCCCTGGATGGATGGCTGATTTCAATTGACAACTCATTTTACACAAGCATTTGTAAGATCTGGGTTTTAAAATGACTGATTAGAACACGTTGAACAAATAAAGCATTGGTTTATTTGAAATGAAAACCTCTAATTTAATAAGTGCATTAATGAAAGTGCCCCAATTATCCAAGTGTATATTTGGAAGGTAGGTAAGGTTCTGCAGACCAGGAACACCCAACAACAAGACCTGCATTCCTGGATATGCTATTCTTGCTATTACTATTTTACCCATGTCCAAGTATCTCAGATCCCATTATTCCTGCTTCCAACACATAAACTTTGAGGACAAAAGTTTACTTGCTGCCTAATATATGCCTAATATGTCTCACCCACTGACAGGTGCTATTGTAATGAAATAATCACTGTAATTCTCACGTCATATGTCAGTGGTTATAATGTTATGGCTGATTAATGAATGTCTAAAATTTATTTTAATCTTTTATTTGAAACACATGTGTGTTTGTCTTTGGGGCAGCGGCTTTACCATACCATTTACCATTTTCATGTGTGTATGTGTGCGTGTAAGTGTGTGAGTGTTACTGTGTGGGTGTGTTTTTGCATGCGTGTGTGTATGGTGAGATTGTTTGTGTGTGTGTTTGTAAGTTTGTCGGCGTGTTTTTGCTGTCTGTGTGTGTGTGTCTAAGAGGGAGAAACACGTCATGCATTTCAGACAAACATCCCATCAAATGTTTATCCAATGTTTTACACCTGTATGAGATGAAACTCTACAGGCTAATCTCAGTTCCCACAAAACCTGCGTTTATTCTTTCGATCATGTGACACCAGTTTATAATACTCACTCTAATATTCTTATACTGAAATCCAATCACACAACCTACACATGAATAAAAGTTGCCTGCTTTTGATTCTCTGCGGCCTTATTTCCTTTTTATTGTACAAGAATCTTCAAACTTCTAATTATTAATATGTGAAACAAGCTACAGAAATCAACAGGTGCACAATATGCAAATATGTGTTTATATTTTGTCATTTCTTGAAAGGGCTACTGTTCAACTACTACCTCTCATTGGAGAAACTGAGAACAGTTTGAACTTTGTCCCTTTTTCATTTTGGATATTTGCATGTGACTCTTGTAAACCATTTAACTGGAAAGTAGGAAATGAAGCTAAGACGATTTGATGTGCCTTAGAAAAAATTAGCTAATATCAGCCTTTGTATGAGTGCGCTAACACTTGCAAAACTACCCAGATGACCCATTAACTAGGACATTTTTGTTTTTGCCAGAAGATCACATGAAAGACAATAAACTAAATTGTCAAGCCTGGGTAGTCAGTTCCAGAGCCTTGTATTCCGACTGAGGGTTTAAATTAAAACAGCTAGCAAATACACATTCTTTCATTATTCTTTTCTTTTCTTTTCTGATGTATTGGCAACAATAAAGCTCATTAACATATTTGACTAAAAAGCGGATATCAAATACCACACTAGTTGCATATATTGGAATGTTTTAGTCATTTCTTATGCATGCGCTTTAATCAAAGTTTTTACACAATTATTTTACAATTTTACCTATTTATTCATAAATGGGTTTTTGCAGCAGTTGTTGAACACCAAGACTAGCTGCAATCTTTTGGTTGCAGATTGAAACTATAGACAGAGCGCTATTATGAAGACCATTCTCTACATTTCCTGTGCTTAACGACCATATAACGCATCTCTAGTGTGTGACTTTAGATGGTAGGTGTGATGTTTATAACACAGCAGGATTGGCATCTAATGTGATGTTTTACATCGCCCCAGACACGTGACCAGTCCATCACAAGGCTTAGTGTTGTATGATATTGCACTTTTTCAAAAACTGAAGTCCGGGTCTCATTAGTTGACACAATGTAACATGACCCTAACTCCCAAGGTTAAAAGCAGATAACCGGTTCCTCTCTGGTGTACAACATTTAAGATTGTATGTGACAATAAAGACGTCTTCTTCTTCATAAACTGTCTCAATATTTGCTGATTTGTGGCTTTACAATTTGTCGTTTGTATGTGGTTGGATTATTGGGTATTTGCACTGCATTGCCATATATTCCGACATTCCCTCTTAAATGTGTGACTACTTCCTTTACGTCTTGTGGGTTGATCAAAATTGTTTTTGAAGGTGCGCTCAAAATTATTCAGGATTCAGTCTAGGTCATGGCATTCTTAAGCTTGGTAAGCGCTAACGTTACAAAAGCATAATTTACCCTCCCTGTTACATGACAGTTGATCTCAGGGGATAAGGAGCTCAAAACTTTCATCTCTCCTGAATCAGCTGCTAATTGGACTACCTACTTTTGAAATCTCTTACTTGCACATATAATATGCTGTCAAAATATCACACCCCCAGCATGTCCTTATGCCGCGGCCGGATCTGTATATACACCGTCGTACAGCACTTGTGTTACCTCTACTGCTAGATCAGAGAAAGAAAACAATGACCACCCATGATGCTATAGCTATGTTTATTAAGAGGGTGAAGTGAGTTAAAAGTGCAACAGTCCTGCCTCAAACAGGCTGGGAAAAGGAGCCAGAGAGTCATCTTCGGTCACCCATGCATCAACCACCTTAAAGGGGGTGAAAGTGTTTGATGTGTGAGGTCGGACTCTATTTCCTTCTCCATGTCCACTTTGCTCCTTCTCACCAGAGGTGGCAAAGTTCAAGTCAGTCCTCTCCCCTCGCAGGACCGCTAATCTTTTCCCTCCTCTACTCTTTCTCAACCTACTTTCACACTCACTGATTCGGTACTGTCTCTTTCTGAAAAACACACACAAACACACACACACACACTAATTTAAACAGAGCCTCATTTAAGGAAAAAACATGATTCTCAATAGCAAGAGAAGAAGAGGAAGCAGCAGCGCACACAAACTGCAGGAGAGAGAAGCAGGCAAAGAGAGATCACTTAAGCTTCCATTTTCAAAGTTGGAATCTGAATGTTTAATCATTCCCAGCTCTTTGCCGGGAAGATGCATGAATTTTTCACAGTGTGGAAAATGAAGGGTGATGGCATGCCAGTGTAAAATCAGGCCAACCCCATTCAGCCATGAACATGAGCCACACAAAAAGATTCACAGAAAGACAACTCTCCCATTCATCAACACCTACTGCAGTGTGAGTGAATTATTTGTTTTTGTGCCGCTGTAACAGTTTTCATTTTCAGTTTGATGCTTTGGTGTGCCCTGCACTCCATCATTGAATCTTTAGAATAAAGTGAACGGTGAGTCAGCATCAAAACAACTATCACAGAATTTCTGCAGCCCTCTCTTGTAGGACAAAGCTTGTCAAGGTTCATTTTTAAATAAAGAGCTTATGTCACTGGAGTGACGGCTAGCCTTTTGCATTTGAAAATAAGCATACTTTATCAGCATCACATTCAAAAAATATATGCAAGTACACTGATCAGCCATAAATGTATAAACACTAGGAAACTCAAGTCAACAAAACATTGATTATCTCATGACAATGACATCTTTCAATAGGGGATATATATTAGCAGGAAGTGAAAGGTGACGCATTTGAAGCAAGCGTGCAGGGATGAGGTTCTGACACGCATTGGCAAGGGCGTAACTGTGATAATAGTCGACCAGGTTGGAGCCTTTCCAGAACTGTATGTCATTGTTTGTGATCCAGGTCTCTAAAGGTGGTTTAAAGAAGAACTGGAGAACTGGCGACGGAGTCATGGGGACCAATTGTTCAAAGATGTCCGTGGGAGTGAAGACTAGCCCGTGTTGCCTGGTCACACAGAAGAACTGCTAGAGCAGAAATTGCAGAAAAAGTTAATGATGATTCTGACAGACAGGTGTCAGAACACACAGTGCATTGAAGAACTGCTTTGGTGGCAAAAATAGCACAGGTGGTTTCAATGTTATGGCTGGTCGGTGTATTCGTGTGTAAATATGCAAACACATGATTATATGGTGAAACTGAAAGCTCAATGCATTCCAACTAAGGACAACACATGGAAATTGACAAAACATAATCAAATTGAGACATTGTTATTTTGTTTCGCAAGATTTCTTCAAAGCGAGAGGATTCTGGATTCAAAGCCCAATGTTACCTTTCTGTGTGGTGTTTGCATAATCTCCCTGTAACTGTTTGGTGCTTCCTCAGTGTGCTCTGGCCTCCAACCGCAGTCAAAAAAACATGCAGTATGGGTGGACAGGTGATGCTCAAGTGCTTGTCTCTCTCTCTCTCCTTGTGTCGGCAACTTGACCAGGGCGAACTCTGCTTCTCACCAAACGTCAGCAGGGATAGGATGGTTACAGAAAATGGATTTAATGGATGGACAATCAAATCAAGAAAACATCTTCACCAGTTTGACAAATCATGTGCAAATTACTCTTCTACTTAGAGCATGTCTGTATTTGGCTGCGCTTATTTAAGATGGTTTTAATGGCTTGCCTGAAAGATTGTATTTACTGCTTGTATTTTGTATATGGCTTGTATCAGGTTGCAATGCAATGAGCTCTAAGAGTCACTGTACATAAGCTGAGCAAGTATGTAACCACCAAGAGACTTTAAATGTGTATTTTAAGCGTACATCATGCATAAATTCATTCACAGTGTGTGAATACATAAAATTACAAGTGCCTTGACATAACCCACAGATTCACACACATTATAGGGACATAATAGTCCAAACTGATTGGGACTGAGCAGGATTTAATAAAATGTGCAGTACTCAACAAGCCACATGTCGGTTAGCATCCATACACTAGGCCTATGCTGTCATCCCTAGCAGACCTAGATCTCCTCAATTGGATTCACAGGCAACAAATGTGTCCCAAATCAGACCAACAATTCCAAAATTACTTCCTGGCATTTTAAAGATAGTATCAGAAATATAAAACCGACTTTTCCAAAAATGATTCCAATCATCCCCTGCAATAAGGTCTATGGGGGTACAACATTTGAAAATAATCCATGGAACCCTTTTTGAGTTATCATGTTCACAGGAAGGATCTGTGGAAGCGGTGGGGTACACAGAAGTGGCAATGACAATTCCAGAATATCCCAGACTTTTCGGGAATATTAATATGATACATACAAGATAAACCAAAAAAAAAATCTAGTCTAAATCAGATTTACAGTTAGGAAATTCAGTCCGTAAAAAAAAAAAGCCCCTTCCTAGTGAGTAAAATATGAACTATTGGAATAAACTAGACCTATGCTGTCATCGCAGAGAGCAAAGGTATATCCTCAAAAATTATTAGGAAAGTATTTTGAGTCAAAAAGGCTCCTCAAAGTGAGTAAAATATGAACTATTAGATAAATATATAGATAAAATGTGATATGAACAATATAGATCTCCTCAAGTACTGTTTATGCGCCGAATTTGCACTAAGTCATTTCAGTAGTTGAGAAATTATGGCCCAAAAACTTTTGGAGATAAAGCTCCCCCAAGTGTGTAAAAAATAGAAACCTTTCCAAAATCAATCCAGTTCTTCCCCACACTAAAGTCTATGTGGCTGTAAAATTTAAAAAATTACCTATGAAATAGTTTTTGAGTCCTCTACAGAAAATAGTGTTTTTCATTAAAAAAAAGCTCCCCCTAATGACTAAAATTCAAACTGCAAAAGTAAAATAGGATATTCAAAAGATAGATCTCTTCGAGTTGAAATTACTTTCCTGTAAGTGTTGGTAGCTTCCAATTCTTTCCTGGAAAATTGGCAAGAGACTGAACAGCTGCATCTTTCCATTTTAGGAAGGCGGAGCTTGCTCGTCAGATTGTTCCACTCTGCTCCAGCCACAGAAATCTCATCCGACATTCACAACCCAAACACCAAAAACTATTTTATGCATCACTTTTGCATTGTATGCCTTTATAGACCTTAGTGCAAGGAAGTACTTGATTGATTTTGAGACAGATCAGTTGTAAATTCTCGACACTAGGGGGAGCTTTATCTTCAAAAGTTTTTGTGCCATAGTCCTCAACCCTTGGCCCGATTTAGTCGAAATTAGGGGATTGCTCATGCAGTGCAGGGGATTGGGGGCTTTTTGGGCTATGCCCTTGCCGTCGGGAATGGCAGCATGGTCCTAGTTGTAAACAGTTGTCAGAGCCAACTTGCTGATTGACATTCGTATTCTATTATGGCTTGAGCAAACTCCAGCAACAGATTTTATTTTTCAAAACAAGCTGTTTTTCTTTTTTATGACTTGTTCTGCTTTTCTCCCTCATCCTTCCTTAATGCTTCAGGACAAACTCATTCACCCTTTGTCATTCTTCACTGTTAACATCCACACAGACAGATAGACTATTGCCAATTCATTTGATGCCATCTCGTTTGCAATAAGCTTTAGCCGGACATCCTCGACCTCTGCTCTTCCCTCTCTCTCTCTCTCTCCTCTCTAATCTCAGTGGGAAGCCCTGGAATTAACCGCCAGTTTCAATCAAGTCCAGCCAGATTCACCCTCTACTGGCCAGTGACCTGCATATCACACACACATATGTACACACACAAACAAAGGCACATACACACACAAGGCAATCACATTAAGCTTGGTCAGAGGTCGGGAGATGGACATCACAGAGCAAAGACTATGTCACACATCCTTCTGGCACTAATGAAGGGAAAAATTTGATTTTAATCCTGTGTCTATGTGTGTGTTTGTGTGCCTGTGCTTGTGTAAACGATTGTATGCACGTGTATATGTGCTAACTGGTTTTTGTTTATGCGTGTGTTGTGAGAACAGTACTATCTATCCCTTGTAAGATCAATTAAATGATAATCATGCTTGCACTCAGTCTTTCCTGCAGCCTGAGTGATGTACGTATATTTACTACGCTGATAAAACACCCACAAACAGCTAAAGGGACGTATTAATATCATTATTAGATAATATGTATTAATATTAGGTAAATCTATCTTGATATGTTTTAATTAGAAATGACAGCGGTTAATA
This sequence comes from Lophius piscatorius, assembly GCA_009660295.1. Classification (NCBI taxonomy): domain Eukaryota; kingdom Metazoa; phylum Chordata; class Actinopteri; order Lophiiformes; family Lophiidae; genus Lophius; species Lophius piscatorius. Next base: position 183,756 of record VRLP01000595.1, on the reverse strand, counting down.
ATTAACTGTTAAACCACAGGTGTAAATCTTTTCATACAGGAAATATGCTTATTTTCCTTTAATCTATCATTACATTTCAATGATGTTGATGTTGAAAACAAAATATCCACACTTCCAGTCCACAGTTTGAATAAAAGTCCTGCATCCTACATTTTTATGCCTTACACTCCCTTTCTCTTAGATTTGCCGAATAGTTAACAAAATGAAATTCTGTTTAGTAAAATGCATCCTTTCAATGGCCCTTATATAATGTTTGAATAGCATCATGCCAATCAAGTCGCATCATCAAGTAGGGCCAAACGTTGTTAGCAACAGTTCGTTTGTTAATGGGACTTAATACTGAGTGAGTGATGTTGCACTGTTGAAATCAGAGACAAGACTGTGAGTATATTACATTTAGATTAATAACGCTAAGCAGCAATTCTGAGCCAAAAACAAAGCATTTTGATTGGTAAAATCCTCTCTGCATCCAATTATCCTATTTCATGCATATTTTGATTTTTGAAAAGTTGGTCTTGCAACAAGGTTGAGGACCCACGCCTGTAAGATGCCCACTTCTAATGACATCATTCTTTCAGATTTGGCATACCTAATCCTGAGCCACAGAAAACATTTTGCACCAGCACATAGCTGTATAGTTCTCGCTATGACAACAACTGAGACGCTTTTCTGTTGGAGCCAAAGTGTCTCTGTGAAAACATGATTTCTCAAGTCCAATGATTTTAACTGACATCAGCGGAGCCATGAGCGTTTTTCCCAAAAAACAGTAACAGCGCTTTTTATAGTAATGTGATGCCGATTTCATAAGTCAAATCTCATGAATTTATTCAATAAGCCGTTTTGCTGCATGTGGAACTGATCCATATTTCACTTCATCAAAATCTGAGGAAAGATAAATGCTTTTGGGAGTCTGTAGGAGTGAATAAGCCACCATTTGGGTGAATTTTATTATCTATCCTGTATTCAATAGAACATACTGCTTTCTTATCGTGGTGTATTTGTCAAGATGAGGAGGTAATAGCTGTGTCAACACTGTGGTTGCCATGGAGACAGCAGGGTTTCCATAGCTGTTTTTCCCAGTGACCCAGTTTGTGCATGTTGTTGTAGCACTGAAGCCCTCTAAGAGCTCTCAGCGATCCACTCCTTTGCTTTTTAGCTCGCCATTGTATCCAGCTGATTGATGTACGATTTGAATGAAGACTGTGTGTGAGTGTTTCACAGACCTCAGGTTGACACACTGCAACTCATTTTTGCAGCACTCCAACCAAGCAAAGATGTGTTTTTGCAGCAATGTCCAGTTGAGTGCATGTGACTCTTTTACGCTTGACTGAAGAGGAGTACGATTTTAGTCTGCTGTTGGTGGATAACACTGATAGTCACAGCTCTTTGGTAGAGTCTTATTCAAATTATTTGCCAGTAACTGCTTAAAATAAACTATTTTATGTATACTAATTAAAAAAATGACATAATTACCTCAGGAAGAAAACCTGACAGTTGGTTAGATTCCGATTTGTACAAAAATCTTTACATTTAAGGGTGATCTATTCTTTTGGTCCTAGGTGTTGGTTAAGAGACAGATTTTAACACTTGCTGAATGCAGGAAACAAGCTGGATTATGTTGGTGTGCATGAAAAAGTACACCAACAATCAAATTCCTATACATATTAAACTGATATAACAAAATGTAACCACAGGACAAAGCAAAATGATGTCCCGTGAACAATGACATATATGGTTGATGTGATAAGGTGTTTACCAAATGTACATATTCAGGTCATTATTTATTGTCCTGGTCATTCCATGTTGTGGGGATGATCTTACACATTCGTCGTGACGTTATGCTCTGCTGAGTTTTTTAAGCGCCGCAACGCATTTCAAATATGGCGACTTCAAAACATTACCGGTCTGCATCGGAGAGTCATTGTAACTTTGAAATAATTAATATAGTTGGACGGTTAGAAGTCACTTTGGCGTATGCCCTCTTTGTTGTATTCTTCTTCTGGGTGCTTTTTGGTGGTTTACACCCAGCTCATTGGAGCATTATCACCACCTTATGAACTGGAGTGTGGATCATCTGCGCATGTCAGAAAGCATTTCTGATTAGGTGAGTCAATGCATGTAAACACCGGGTCGGAAAAGATCACAAGTCATGTAAACAGGCGACCGATATTGCAATTCGGAAAGGTTTGATTCGGATAGGAGGGAAATTTCCCTTGTAAACCCACCTATTGTCCACAGCGCTTGGCACAAAATTGGTAAGGAAAAGACATTCTGCATGAATATGTTTTAGCAAATTAAACCTTTTGGTAAAGCCATTTTTTCGAAAACGATTATACTTCTAGTTGTATCGAATTATTTGAATGGGTTTAGTGAGTCGTTGCATGCCTAAATATTCCCCCCCAAAAAATAATTTACCAGTAGGACTTTCTCAATAGCCACAGTTAATGCCACCTCCTCTGTGGACCTTTTCACCGTTTGTGTCCGTCAGGGCTCCATCCGTAGAATATTATTCGTTAGCATATAGATGGTGCTACTGGGTCAGGTGAGGAAGAGTATACAAAGCAGACAAGCTGAAATACATCGATGGCCTAGCAGAGGAAACAGAGTCAGCAGCAAGAAATGGAAACATGAAGCGGCTGTATGACACCACCAGAAAGATGTCAGGCCAATATAGCAGGCCACAATGAGCAGTGAGAGATAAATTTAAAAAAAGGGAACAACATTACGTCAAAAGAAGGTCAACTCAGAATATGGCCAGAACATTTGAAGATCTACTTAACAGATCCCCACCATCAAGTCAACCGGATATTCAGCCAGAAGAAACAGATCTCCCCATCACCTTCTACATACCCAGTAAAGAGGAGATCAGGAAGTCTGTACAGAAACTAAAGAATGGCAAGGCAGTAGGACCAGACAACAATCCCGGCAGAAGCACTGAAGGCAGATCTGAATACCACTGTAAAGCTGATGAACCCACTGCTCAGAAAGATCTGGCAAGAGAAGGAAATTCCCTCAGACTGGAAAGAGGGCTTCATCACCAAGATCCTGAAGAAAGGAGACCAGAGCAACTATAGAGTGATCATTTTACTCTCTATGCCACGGAAAGCGTTAAATAGAGTTACCATGGACAGAATGAAAGATGTTATCAACCAACAGCTAATAGACCAACAACCGGGAATAAGGAAGAATTAATCCTGTATTGACCAGGTTGCTTCACTTCGCGTTACCATTGAGCAATCATTGGAGTGGACTTCCTCACTGTATTACAACTTTGAGAACCTCATTAGCAGGTCTATGGAAAGATGTGAACTCTGAATGCTGATTGTGAAATGTTCGATAATCACAGATCTGGTTACAAACCGTATAAGTATCAAATTCTCTCTACCTTTCTCTGCTATTTTTGACCAAACTTCTGTATCTTTGCCACAAACTCCTGATGTGACACAACCCACAGAAACCTGCAGCGGAGCTATTTCTATCACTTTTTGATACAAACATGTTTGGACCTGTGGTTTTTGTCACTGTCACAAACAAACAGGTCAGAGCTGGTTAAAATAAAAAACAAAAATAAACAGCAACACACAACAACTTGGGACAGAAAATTATTCACTCATCCAACTTAGTAAGACTTGCTAAATACCTCAATGTCAGAAGGCAAATTCAAAATCGTTCACTTCATCAACGAAAAGCTCACAACCTTTTTATTAGTCTGTGAAAAATCACCCCATTTAAAAAATATATATATTCTGCATCCCATAGAGGCACATACAGAAATAAATTAAGTGGTAATTGTGCGAAGCGGGATGTACATGTTATAGATAATTCAGAGCCTGGGAGGTTAAGTAATCTGTTCTGGCAGGGATGGATAAATGGCAGACTTGGTCCATAGCCCTCAATCAGGTTCTGCTTCTCCAGACCACGAGTGGACCCTTAAGACTTTTGACATAATGAGGAAAGAATAAGCCAAATAATTATTTTTGCCATCAAAATGAAATGGAGTCTCACTGGGTCCAGATCCTCACTAAAGAACACAGAATATAAAACATTCCTTCAGTCTGGAAGGGTCTCAGATGGATAGATGTAATTCTTCGGTTGCTTTCTCACCCTGACAACTTGTTTTTCAATCCTGGGTATTGATCTTCCTCCTATGTTGTTCTGTGTGCAGAACTCAGCCCACTGCTTAAAAAAAATAATGACATTAATTACATGGTTGTTAATTTTTTCATCAAAATTAATCAAATACATCAATATTTGCCATTAAACACATTTAAAATTACCTGAAATCTATTGCAGTTTTTGTTGTTAGTAAATAAATCAATTGATAGATATAATACTACAGAACATTTATTTCACTGTTATGCAATTCTGGCCAAAAAAAACAAAAGTATGACTCAATAACTATGGTGATATGTGTTTGTCTCATTCTTTCCCATATAAGGTACACTGACAATTATTATTTGCAGGAACATACATTCTACATTAAAGACACAGCAAAAATCACAGAGAATAGACATATAGGAGAACAAATGACACACTTTAGTAATAATAATAATAATAATACATTTCATTTATAATGCACTTTACATATGGATCAAATCTCAAATCCAAAGTCTCACAGTTTTGATAGCACATATGTAAAACTACACATCAAAATTTGCACTTGGTCAGGAATGGTGGACTATCCGCTTTAGTTATAATCATAAAATGACTTAGCACACAGAAAAATAGGATTCAAGATATATCTCATAAGAAACAATTAAGAATTGCACAGAAAACTCAACCACAGCAACATGACATTTCTCAAAACCTCAACACAATCAAGTGACAAGCCACCAAGAAATCCCTACTACTTCTACTACTACTACTAGGTGATTCATGCAGTGAAATAGTCCAGGTTAACACAGTGAAATAGTCAAGGTCCATACAGTGAAACAGTTCAGATCCACAGAGTGAAACAATCTAGGTTCATACAATGAAACATTCCAGGTTCATACAATGAAATAATCCAGGCTCATACAATGAAATATTCCAGGTTCATACAATGAAACAATCCAGGTTCAAACAGTGAAACAGTCCATGACATGTCTTGTCAACAAGCTGCCACCTTGCATCTGTATGCTGCCTTGGTTTGATCTAACAGTTATTTATGGGTACCTGTGTTTTGGCATTTGGGCGTTTGTGTTCTAATTTGGAGCTAAATTTTGGTTCCAAACCCAAGCGGTCAGTGGTCGCTATAAAAAGTTACCTGAAGTGTTGCTTTGTTCAAAATCCAACTCTGGGATGTCCACAAGAAGCAATCAGCTGGGCTCAAAATAGAACACATATCCAAGGTACGAAAGGAAAGGTACAAAATGAATATTCAATAGAGGGAAAATATAATGTCTGTTCTTAACAAGGCTGTAACTATGATGTGAAATAAACACATTCAGGATTCTGCAAATGATTAATTAAAAAAAATTATTCCATAATGTAGCTGAGCAATGTCACTAATACACTTTTAGGCTTTAATAAGCTAAAAAGATATGCAGAATCTTTTACTATATGTCAATATCAATCGTGTTTGTAACTCCCAGTAACCTGACACACACACATACACACACACACACACACACACACACACACACACACACACACACACACACACACACACACACACATACATACACACTGGCTGTGCTGCAGTGGTAGCTCTCTGGGTATTTTGAAATTGGAAACCGCTGGACACAGTTTTTGTTTGTTTTTGTGAAATTTCCCTGCATTTTTTGTGTGGCCGTCTTGTGGAGGAAGTAGTGGGTGGAGAAAGAAAAACAACATAATTTACATTCTTCTTCTCTGAAAATCAAATACCTTGGTAGTAGGCGACGTAGGCGCCACACAGCCTGCATGGAAATGGGATCACAGCAAGATAGAGCATGGAGACGCAAAGCCGCAGCTCAGCTCTGCCAGCTATGTTGAAATGTTATTCAAGGTGCAATTACAGTGTCTTTGAGTGCATTGACATTTACATGTACCCGCCATTATTAATGATTTCCCTACCATCCTATGGGTGATAATATAACAGGTAGGAGCAAAATTATTTGTTTTCAATGAGTAAAATAAAATAATATGCAATAATAATAACAAGGTAAATAGGCGGCTCCATCATTACGCCGATGGTAGACTTAGAAGAGTTCTTAGAAAGAGAAAGACACACTAAAATAAACACTGTCCTCAGGCATCTTTCCTCTCACAGATGGTGTAGGGACCTCTGGCTGTCTTTTGCTTAAGGGGTATTCCATTGTTATTTAGCTTTGTTGCTTCAAACGACATAAATTATCCCCAGTAGTTAGTAAATGATGCATTATTACCTTCACCAACAGGTAATGTTTTTACATGTGTGTTTGTTTGTTGGCCCGTTTGATTGTTAGCAAGATAGCGGAAAACTAATGGACAGATTTGCATGATATTTTATCCAGACTTCGATTTTGGCATATCCTAGAAAGTATAACATTCTGGTGACGTTACTGGTGGGATTATTAAACCTTATTATTTTTCATCATATGAAGAAACGTAAAAGGGGGTTGAGGTGGTTGTAGGGTAAAGCTGAGCCCTCAATACGCTGAGCAGAAGCACTGAAGTGGAAGGAGCAAGAGAATGAGGATGGTTCCACAACATTTGAAAGAGACTGAGAAAGTTCGTTGGATTTTTAGTCGATTAACAGGCTGAAAGTTAATCATAAATTAATGGGCCATGCTGAAGGTAATTTTTCCAAAATGATGATATCATTGATTCTGATCACAATAATGTCAACCTGAGAGTTTCAGCAGTTAATCAACAGATTAAATACTGCAAATCCCATTGGAAAAGATTGGCGGGGACTACAAGATTGGCTAAGTGGATGAAATAGAAGAGTGAAGGCCACCTATAGCGTCTCAGATTCTCACGTAAATACAATGCTATTCACCAAACCTCAAATGGTAAATATCAAATCATTGCTTGGAAACCACCTAGGCAATGCCACGTTTTAAATTAATGCATAGAGAATTAAGGTAGTGAAGTCCTTAAGTTTATTCATTCATGATGTCGGCTGCATTTAAAGACCCACTGTGGCATATTTCTATACCTTACACACTGTGGTTGTATACTTCAGCTAAGGCAAAATACTCCACTAAAGGTTTTTTCCTGTCAGAGTTAATAAAAAAATTTGAATTTTTTCAACGAGTCAAAGGTCCATTTATTTCAGTCACTCAAGCCACAAGCTATAATACTGTTTTATTCTAAACAAAATGTCCTTTTCATTCAATACAACAAACATACATACTAAAATAAAATAAAATGCCATTTCCTTTTTGACATAAATTCAAATAAATACTCAAATAAAACAAAACCCTCCATAGAATGCTTTGGTAAACAAATATATCAAGATCGCAGGAATGAAAGTGCAATGAAAAACTATTTTACACTTTGTCAAACACTGCTGCTTAATGAGAGAAAAGGCATCTTGTGCTTATCCAACACCCACGCCACTCTGAGTGAGCACTCGTGGCTTTTTGTTGTTGTGTCAGTGACCCAGTAACAGACTATCAGCGCATCATTGGCATGGAGATGACAGACAATTTACATGTGCTGACCAAACATGGGACACTTTCCTCCTCTCCGAATTAAACCTTATCCGAATTGCAATGTCGGTCGCCTGTTTACATGACTTCTGATCTTTTCCGACCCGGTGTTTACATGCATCGACTCATCTAATCAGAAACACTTTCATACATGCGCAGATGATCCACACTCCCGTTCATAAGGTGGCGACAACTTCGGTGAGTTGGGTGCTGACCGCCAACGAGCGCCCAGAAGAAGACTACGACAAAGAGGGCATGCCCTGAAGGGACTTTTTGCCCATCTAACCGTCCAAATATGTTAAAGTCTTTCAAAGTTGCAACGAATAAATGACATTCTGATGCAGACCGGTAGACGTTTTGAAATCGCCGTATTTAACATGCGTTGCAGCGCTGAAAAGAACTTAGAAGAGAATTACGTCACGACGCTGGGCATGCTTAGATACAACTCAAACAGAAAGCTTTCCGATACAGCGTTAACATGCAGCGAGTGGCTATCGGACCGGCTTTCTGAAATGATTTTGACTACCTCCTTGCAAAGGAATGAAATTTAATTTGGAAAGGGGTGTTTACATGTAGTGTTTTCTTTCCAATTAGACGTCTTTTCCGGATCTAATCAGAATTACTCTGTGCATGTAAACCCACCTGTCACACGTTCAGCTCAGGGTCCGCAGATAGGCAGCTCAACAAGAAGAATAAAATATTTACAGTAGATCGAAAATAAAGCAAAGGTGTCGAACGGAACATGCTTACATTACAGCAGCTTATGTAGCCATCAATTAAACAAACATTCTGCAAGAAAGGTATGTCATAAGCAACTGCAATTCTTTTTGAAAAGAAAAGATCCTTTGCTTCTAATTAAATACTTTGACCTGACTGAATGAGAATCTACACAAACATTTTTGCAAGACCCTATTGTTTAAATGAGTTGGCTGGAAAATGTCAAAGCAGTGCTAATGTCAGCTTTATCAGATAGCTGAGCCAAGGTCTTTCTAGCCTACGACTGCAGTGGTCAACGGCAAAAAAACAAGGCCAACTCTATTGTCCCTAGTACAAGAGCTTAATCAACAGCTTGTCCCTTATTGAGTCTCCATTAATTAAATCTAAAGTTGTGTGTGGAAAACACTGTTTTCAAACATTTTGAGTTATTGTGTTAACACAAAGGACTTGTGGCAGCGGCAATGACAATTCCACAATATCCATGATTTTTCCTGGATAAAATGGTTGATTGTCAGAGTTTGCCCTGTCCAAATGAGAGCTTGATTCTTATTAGAATAATGATTAATAAGAATAAGATTACATAGAACTACACAGATGTTCACTCCAAATACCCAGATATTCTTTTTCCATATCCAGTGTCATAGCTTTTTGTTTCGGGTGATGTTTTTGTTATTGACTGATGCGTCATTTAGCTGGGATGGCAAGTTTCAAGAGTATTTATCCAGTCTTCTGATGATCTAGATGTGCCATTACTTCTCTGATACTCACCAGGCTATGTGAATGCAAAAAAAATTAAAAAAATTCACAATAGTATTAAAATGGAAAGAAATGGATAGATAGATGGATGTGTCACCAATGAAAGTTGCTTTTTTAAAGTGTGTAATATTGTTCTTAAAACACCACAGGAATAGAACAATGTCAGTATTATCTGTCCATTATAAACAAATATTTATATGCTGTTATATATTTTAGATTTTCTGAAGGCAAAACTGTTTGAATAGTTGTTTTTTTTAAGGATTTGAACAATTTCCAAAACTGGAATTTCCCTTTTTTCAATAAGATTTTGGGGTGTAATCATGCGATGTAAATATGAAAATGCTTCGTGAACTTTATGAAAATAAATGAATGAAAATTCCATTTTTGTACATGTGAGCAGTTTGAATGTACTGATAGAGGAACAACTTACAGAGAGACATCTCTCGCGTTGTTCCCAGTCGTCTTTCATTGCCTCGTAACAATGAAAACGACTTTTAAAGGACGATTCACATTTAGTTCCTTCATGGCAACTAAAGAAAAAGGAAGCATCATAAGCCTCTTGCCTTTGTTTATTTACACTGAACACACCAAGGGCAGAACAACGCTTCTGCAGATTCTAAGTTTAGTTAGCAGGCTGGCGTTCTGCGAGTGAAACAGGGTGATGTACATGTTGTTTACAGTAACATTTCGGTGTCAGCATCTGTTTGGAGTTTTACGTTTGCATTGAGATGCAATTTGTAAACAATGAAAAACTTATACAACTACAATTTAACTTCCCTGTTACACGAAAGTTAATCTCATTCTTTGCTTAGAGGGAGAACACCTCGCACCCGCTGCCCCTTTTCTTCTTCTCTGTATTAGCAGGTAATTCGCTGCTTTCTTATTTTCAGGTTATAAGTTTTGTCCCGGGTGCACTTGGTCCTCAGCCCTGGCGCGTCTGGCTGTTTCAGGGGCTAGACTCATGAAAAAAGGAGAACGTGGCATTGGTATCAGGGGAATCTGAGGTTGCAAAAATTGTGATATCTTTTAAGTCACTTTTAAAAAGGCTGCACAGACACAGAACATTATTTTAATGCCAATCATTTCACATATGTTTTATCATGTATTAACTCCGATAAGGAGGTTATGTTTTCATCTTTGTTTGTCTGTTAAAAAAATTAAAAATAACAGAATTGCATGAAATTTGACTGGATGCGGTTTTAGCATATCCTAGAGATGTTAACATTTTGGTTTACATTACGTCACGACCTCACAATGTGACGTCATAATAATGTTTTCCAAACCATTGCAAGATAGGATACATATGGAGTGTTTTGGCCACAACTCTTAAATTAATGCACAAATCTACTTTGAGTTTTACCCAGATGCAGCTTTTGTCATATCCCAGAGGTATTTAAATTTTAATTATGTTATGTTATGTCTTTACGATATGATATCATGATATTTTTTCAGTTTTTGGCAATAACTCAAAATTTAATTGATGGATTTGTATGAAATTTTACCCAGAGGTAGTGTTTGGCATACCACAGACTTGACTAAATTTTAGTGACTTCATATCTCAAGGTCATGGCATGACGTCATGGGAACCACTTCTTAACCACTGTAAGCTAGGGCATGGAAATACATGTTGTACCTTGTAATGATAATAAAGGCTATTCTGTTCTATTCTATTCTATTCTATTGCATCACACATTGACAAACCAGAGATGTTGTAGATCCGCAACTTGTAAGTGGATTTCATTCTGGATCAGGTTTTTTATTCAGATGCGTTCAGAAAATATGAAGTGTCCTTAAAAAGAGCAATCCAAATTTATTGTGATCACAATTATTTCTAACTTGGCTACTCTTCTGCCTTGGTGGAGGTTTGCACTCTGGGATTGCTTTGCTCTAGTTTTGTTTATTTCATTAACAATGGTGCTTTTTATTTTACTGTTATTTATTGGGCTGCATCATGTTAAGTTTAATCCTGTTTTAAAATCACATTGTAACTCTATAAAATAAAGATTATAACTACTAATGTTGTTGTTTTTATGCAGTTAGGTTAGGTTTTGTTTTGTTTCCACATTATGACATTATTACCCTTCCTTATTTTTCATTATTTCTTTTTAACAAATCAGAAATTATTCACTATTGATGAATTAATTATCAGGGCGTTCCCACTTACTCAATAGTAACTATTAACACTTTTATCTACTGTCTTGCAAAGTGTTTGATCAGACCAAAACGCTTTGCTACTGACTTCCAATCTCCAAAATCAAACTGTGTTTTTATTATCTCATTTAGCTGTTTTCCCACATTTTTACTTTTTCCTGTTGTTTCTTTTGTTTTGCTTGTTTTTTAATGCAAAATTCTATGAATTCCAACCTCACAAGGAATTGAAAACAAAATGAAACGGTGTTGCCAAATTGGGGTTTGTTGACCTCTGGTAGTGGACCTGTGCACACATCCTCACTCCACATTCCAAAGGACGGGGGCAGAGGGAAAACAATCCAGTTCCTGTCATTCCAGTGATGGGAAATGTTAATTCCACAGCATATAATGATAGAGAATATTGTGCCTCCAACTCTGAGGTGTTATTCTCACTTACCATTACTGTTAAACCTCAATAACATACGCTTACAGATGAATGTGTGCAAATCCCAGCAACCAAAACCCAAAGCCTTGTGGGAAACCTAAAGCCAGAGTGAAAGCTGCCAATGGTTTTGGGAGATACTCATCATATGTACATGTGTTTAAAGTCCAGTTGCACACGTACAGTCATGAGTCATTCAGAATAAAAAAATAACACATTTATAGGCAAGGCTACAAGAAATATGGTGTAGCTCTAACCTGTCTGAAGAAAGATGCAAACGAAATCTAACTGTAAAAAATTAAGAGCTTTGCAAAACTTCAATGAGAAGAAAGGGGTAGTATATATATTTCAACTGACCAATTGCACTTCAAACAATAAAAGTACAAGGCCACTGTGTGTGTGTCCGTGTGTGTGTGTGTGTGTGTGTGTGTGTGTGTGTGTGTGTGTGTCTGTGTGTGTGTGTGTGTGTGTGTGTGTCTTTCGGTGTGTCCAGACTTCCTCAGCCTTGACAGACACTTGCAGGGGCAATTCCCTCCAGCTTTGAAAAACACATTCCATTTTAATGTAGCAGCCGCTCACAAGGTCATTTTTCACTTGATAATGACAAAGTGAACCCAAAGGCCGTTCACTGTCAAGTGTATGTCTGAGAGGGTGAAGGAATTCTACGAGGTGAAAGGGGTGGTGGTGTCCTTGTGAGCTCATAAACTTGTTGGAAGTTTGAAGATTGGATCGGACACTCCTGTCCCAGTCCAAGGGAAGAGGTGAAAAATGTTTTTGTGTGTCTATACTGATATTCAGTTATTATTTTTCATGCCATCGAGAATGCAAGAATTTATGAGGCCGCCGATCTATGCCACTGTAACTGATGTGATCTTTGTACAGATGGCAGGTTTGCATTTATAAACACCTTAGAAATATGTGTGGCGAAAATCACGTGTTGCAAGTGCGTGTTAAAAATGATATGTATCAGCCAGGCTCACATGTAGCAGATAGCATCCCTGTCATTTTATAGCCTGTTTCTTGTGTTTATGTGCATATTATCAGGCCATTTCTTGACAACTTACATAAAAATGCTGAGGAGAAAGATGTTTATATATAGAGTATGAAGCCTCCAGCATTCAAACTGCTTCCCCTAATTCCTTTGGCGCCCAACATGGCAAAACTGTGTGAAAATGTGTGGGCGGGTGTTAGTGTATGATCAGGACCGAGTCTGTGAAAACAGGCATGTATGGATTTCTGGTGTATTGATGCAGATATCATTAAGTCTCTGTGTGTGTCTGTGTGTGTGTGTGTGTTTGTGATCATGTTCACCATTGCCAGTACTATATACTGGCCTTGCTAGTAAAGGGGGCATGTGGATGAGGTTGCACACAAAGTGCCCTGGTTGGCAGGACTGGCATGAAGACAGATTACAGTAAAGCAGCACACAGTCTGAGCTCTGAATATGGCTACTGTCTCCGAGACTAACTGGTCTGTGCTGGTCAGGAGTGGTTGGAAATTGACAGACATCCAGTGGCTTAAAACCCAAAGGAGAATTAGGGCCATGTTTGGAGAAAAAAGTTGTAATATTATGATAATTAAGTTGCAATGTTGCAGGAGTAAAGTTGTAAGCTTCTGTTCCGCAAGAGAGAAGATTTCCTCTAAGTCCGTCTGGTTTCTGTCTTGGGAACAGAGCCAGTTTCTTGCACAACCTTTTCAAAGTCCTGATAAGCATACTTATGTTGAGTTGATGAGCCAAAAGTCTTAATACTTCTTCATTTGTCAAATCTTCTCTAAAGCATTGGCATTATATTTGAAAAATGCTCTACATTCCTTATTTTGACACTTGTAATGTAAAACCTAAGACTCTGACTCAACTACTGTAATATTATGACTTTAGTCTTCATCCTTGGAAAATTATGACTTTATTCTCATTATATTATGTTTTTCTTTGTCATGAAATCATTAATATTTTCTCATACTATCCAATTTCCCTTTTTTTTTATGTCGACGTGGTCGTCCGTCCGTCATTTAAAATGATTGTAATTTGTGCAAGAGCATAATGCATCCAATTTTTACTTTAAACCAGACAAATTTGAGCACTGTTTACGCAACAGGATAGAAGCGGTTCTGTTGTGCCTTTCTCGCTCCTTACTACCTTAAAAATATATAAACATCATCTATAAGGCGACGGTAGCTCTTTGGGTAGAGCGGCGATGTCCCAATCAGACCATTAGAAGGTAGCTAATTCGAGCCTCAGCAAGCCTACATGGCTTAGGGTCCTTTAGCAAGACCCTGAACCTAATATGCCCCCTGTGGCACTTCAAAGGAGCTGCCCTCTGCCGCCTTCTAGAGTCTTACTAGAAATGCAAGGTCATATCAGATATCGTTTTCAGCTGTTCTCATTGACTATACAAACAAGAAGCCATTGTTCAAAGAGATCTGAAACAAGAAGTAAACATAGCACAGAACTTCTCTTCATTCATACTTTTGATATCCTTTTGTTTGGCCGTACAAAGTATAACTTCAATATTTCATTATCTGTTCATGCAATGAGAAAAGTGAATCCTTTGCTATATTTTCAACTGGTTGGCAAAACTTAAGAATCCAAAGTGCTAAGGTCAACTTCACACTACTGTGCAGGGACATTAACATAATTTTTTTTTTTCATGCAGACAACTTGAAACGAAGCAAAGTATCTACTCATAACCGTCAATTAGACAACTGGACCTATGTTGTCCTCCCCGACAGCCAGAGTATATCCCCGAAAAGTCTCCAATGCTCTGTGTTGTATGAGCAATCCCAATTGAAATCCTGAAATTAAATGTGAAGTTATTTCTGAATCACAGTGCCAGAAGACACAAGGCTCTGCCTAGTGTCCGACAATACAAAGCTGACGCAAAATCAATCCAGGTCTAACTCGCACTAAGGTCAATGTGTGCATAAAATTGGGTAATGTAACATGACATAGCTGTTATTTCTGGAAGACATTGTTTTTCGTAAGAAAGCGTCCTCTAGTATATAGAATATGAACTACTAGAGTATGATATGATATTTACAATATATAAGTCCATTCATATTCACCAAATTTGGACTAAATCGAATCAAGGGTTTGGAAGTCATGTCCGAAATACAGTGTTTCGTAAAAAGCCTCCCCTAATGTTTAAAATATGAACTATTAGAGTAAAATGCAACATAAACAAGACAGAACTCCTAGAGTCGATTCATATTTACCAAATCTGGACAAAATCGGACCAACGGTTGAGAAATTATGGCTCGACTTTTCGGGGGATATTATGAGTTATTACATATCCCACAGTGCAGGTTGACCACATGCTATACAACTGGAGATTCTGGTCTGTGAAGCTTTTAGCAATTAATACAGCCTCAAGCTGCTAACCTCAAGTTAGCTAGTTTCTTTAACTCCAAACCAACATTTTTTTTTAAATATTCCTACTTATCGTCTTAAGACCCACTAGCATTGCCTCATGTGACACTTCTCACATCTGTCTTATGTGAAATCTTGTCTTATCACAAATCTTATGTGAAAACTTTTATTCAACACACTTTCGATGTGTAAAATTGGCCTTTAGTGCACGACATCCATTCAGCTATTATTGAGCACGTTTTGGTTTACATACAAGCGTTTATAATTTGTCTTGTTATTTAGCCATTTAAGCATCATGACCACTTTCATAAACAGCAACATTATTTCACGGTGGTAAATCTGAGGGACAGCGTTATCTGCAGTAAAAGCCTTTCATTTTGTGACCTTTTTCTTTTTACGGAGAAGCCGCTACAGGATCGTCTATAAGCTAACGGCATTAGAAAGCATCTCTCCTGAGGTGGGTGCACGAAACTTCCATGATAGAATTACACAGGGTTCAATATCTTCTTTTATCATTTAGGAGGATGCTGAGACAATATTTTAGTATGATGCTCCAGAAATATTTCATTTGCTTTCTACTGGCATGGGAGTGTGAAGATTATGACGGAATTTTAATTTTTTGGTGAATTGTACCTTAAGCATATCTTGAAACAGCACTTCCATCTTTGCACCTCTGAATACTGTCTTCACAAGGGTTCATTTTTGTAGTTATATGCTAATTTACATGAATAAGTGTTTTAAGTTTCTGGGAAACCCATACTCTTATTATACTCACTCTTATTTGCAATCACACATAAACACAATGCCTGAAAAGGGGAAGAAAATCCTAATCAACACCAAACTCCCATCAGAGTTTCCTTCCCCAGATACGTGAGCGCCATTTGAAG
Source organism: Lophius piscatorius (assembly GCA_009660295.1). NCBI lineage: Eukaryota > Metazoa > Chordata > Actinopteri > Lophiiformes > Lophiidae > Lophius > Lophius piscatorius. The sequence goes on along the minus strand of VRLP01000595.1, from coordinate 167,859 downwards.
CACTGCATCCACAAAGACTCGCATCCGCCTGGATACGTGAGCGCCATGTCGAATTCATGACGGTTGTCATGGCGCCCACATAGTAACTAGCTACACATGAATCGGCTGCTGCCTCCGGTCTACTTGACTATGGGAGGGAGAGGGAAGGAGAGGAATGGGGAAGGAATGAGGGGCAGAAGGGCAGAGAGTAGAGGATTGGGATGTCGAGGGAGGGCTGGGAAATTGCGGGTCCTGCATTTAAATTTTTATGTTATCTGTTTGTGTGTGTGCTTGGTTGTGTCTGTGAGGTATGAAGAGAGGAGGCGGGATCTCAAAGGCAGGGGCAAAGAAAAATAGACAGCGACAGATGAATAAAAAGGGGATCAGCTGGTCTGTAAACCTTAGAGGATGGAGAGATGGAGTAAAGATAAAGGAAGGGAAAAAACACACGGTTGACAGCTCACTTAAAACCCATTTGGGTCATACAGAGACTGAGAGGCAATGGAAGACAAGTGCATTATTCACTGTGTCAAAAAAGAATGAGAGAATTTTGTTGTGTTCGGACGAAAGGGAAGGGATTGAATGCATGCGTTAATTACAAAAGCGTTTAAAGGTATTTAATCAAGTCTCAAATCTTTGGACTGGGTAACGTCCAAGAGAACAGGTTGATTGCTGTTTTGAAATTGACGTTTTTAGACCGAACACAGTGGATATTTTTAAGATGAGTGCACTGCATATCATTACAACGAATAAGAGAGGCATGTTCTACTAATTCCTCCTCCTCAGTGGGTTGTGCGAACGCGTGAAGAGCAGTTCATGGGTAATTGATGTGCAGCGAGTCTTATTTTGGAAGCAAAAATCCAATGATAGGTCTTCACGCATCACCTGGCAGAAAAGGCAGCACACCATGCACACTTGAACACAAAAGTACACAGATGAACATGCAGACCCCTTTAACCCACAGATGTACGCATCATGTATCAAAACAAAGAGAGAGAAGGGGTACACGTGAAGGCGCTCTCACACAGCGACAAAGGAACAGATACATAAATATTTCAGTTTGCTTGAAAACGTGCAAAGCAACCATCGCCCATCCCCTACGCCCGCCCCCCACAAACCAACCCTCAGCCGAAGCTGCACAGGCAAAGGCCATCACTGCTGGAAAGAGAGCAGGATCAAGGGAGGGAAAAAAGGAGAATGGAGATGAACCTTCTGACAGAGTGGAAGTTCATCGGGCAGAGGCTGCAAAGGAAAATATAGACATTAGGGTGGAGTGACAGATCCTGATCTAATAATAATAATAATAATAATACATTTCATTTATAATAAACTTTACATTTGGATCAAATCTCAAAGTGCTAAATCTACAATCTACAATCTACATACTGCCGCCTCGCCAGTGAAGACATACAACCATGGCGTTTTGGTGTTTTCCAGTTGGTCAACATGTTTTTTTATTTTTTCTATTTCACACCATCAAATCAAGGTACGAAAAGGAAATGCAATGGGGGAGAAAGAATGTGTGAGGGCTTGGCAGAATCCTATTTAGGCTTATATAAAAACCACATCAAAAAGTATAAAGAATTACATATGAATAATACAAAATCACCAATATGTTTCAGAAGTTGGCAGACTAATATTTCACTTAAAAGGAAGTGTTTAAAAAAATGCAAAGACATAATAGCGGTTCATAAATCAGACGTTGTGACAACAGAGTAACTTTGAGTCTTTTCTTTTAAACAGACAATGATGTGACAAAATCAATTAAATTAATATTTTCATTCCATAAAATGACCATACCTGATAGAACACTGACCGCAGTCTCAGCCTGTCTGGTAGGGTAACAGTGAAATTGGGAATTGTTAACAAAATAATGTCAAAAGCTGGATGGTAATTCAGTATTTTTGTAATAAAATTTGAATACAAATGTACATATTTGTCGAATATTAATATAAAAATTGAAAACAACTGCAACTTGAGAGGAAATGCATCAGATTTGGAAAAAGTTGCTAACCTAATATACCACTTATAAGCGTTACCATAAACGCCATATATATACTATATTTTGAAAGCAGGTAGTATCAAAAGCTTTTGAAAGGTCTAGAAACACAGGTATTGCATACTCATTGTTCTATGAGTGCCATATAAGTTGAGAGATTCGTACGTAATCCCTACTGATTGTTATAGAATATATTGTATGTATTCAAATGTTTAAAGATTTTTTTATGTGCTAGTTTTTCCAAAATATTTGAAAGCATGGCATTACTGAAATTGAGCGATAGTTTGTAAAGGATACTGTGTCTCGTGATTTAATTAGTGATATAACTTTAGCTATTTTTCTTACATAAGGTATGACGCCAGTTTCCAGGATGAGGCTAATTTGAATGTTAGAGGCTCAGTAATTGGAGATAACATTTCTTTGATTAGACCAGAGCAGATTCCATCATGACCTGGAGCTCAATTTTTTAATTGTAATATAATATAATTTACCTCCTTGAGACACGCAGGGCAAAATTACTGCAAGATGAAAAGAACCCCTAACATAATCCTAAGAATTAGCTTTAGTTTCCACAATCTTTTTTATTGAATCCAAAAGAAATCATTAAACTTACAGGCAATATCAAAATGGTTGGAGAAAATAGAGCTACCATCGGCAGCTGTTAAATTATAACAAGTCATAAGCAGCTAACGAACGGTGGGGTTATTTTTGGTTTCAGTTTTAGTAACCTAAAAATCTGATTAATCATGTAACTCATCAGACTTTATTGAAGCAATTTTGCCGCATCCCTTGAATTCAGAAGTTAACACCTTGAGTTGTAAGATTCCAGGAGTATGATAAATTCAAAGTATGGTCTCTCAGAAAATATCATGGTAATCATGATGTATGAAATTTCGCTACTATTAAAAATTATAATAATTCAAATTTGCAGGAAAGCTGTACATCTCCCTTTTGAATATACATAGTATTATTATTATTATACTTATAGGATATTAGAGGATAAAAGGGGAAAAGTCTTTGAGAATGTAATCTCCAATCTTTCTTCAGAATTAAATAAATCAAACAATTCTTCCTGTTTGAACAACAATGACAGAGAAGAAGAACGGATATGGTTTAAAATATTCCTGTGATCAGATTAAATCAATACAATCAGGTGAGATGGAGGAGAAAAGAAAACTCAAACTCCTCAGGGAGATTGTGACTGAAGGCCATCTGCCCTGAGAAGCAGCAGCACCACTGTGGAGTCTGGATACTGGTGGCGGTGACTGATAACTCTGCTGAAACTGATGAATAATGATGCCGATGATTCACCACTAGGTGGACCTCATTGAATGGAAAGAAAATCTGCTGCAGTTCTGCCGTGCACATTTTCTAAAACGTACAAAAATCTGTGAAATTGGTCCGCTATAATTTTAACATTAAAGCAATACAATCTATTCCTCTTGGGATGAGGGCAAATAAATGTAACAGGCTCATCATGTTATGACGAGTCTGACAACAGGAAAAGGATCATACAGAGTAACACGTGTGTCTGTTTAACTGGAAGAAACAGTGGAAAATTACTGATTTTTGATTAATTAATTCCACCAGTCATGCAAATCAAGTTTTTTGAATGTTCACAAGTTCCTTTGATAATTTGAAATTATGAAATGCATCCATGATCTGAAGAGGCTGATGATGCTATTGAACAAGTAAGGACCTGTTCCTCCCCCACGTCTATTACAAACAGGATATCTGTCCACGAGAGTGATTCGTTGTTCATATATCTGATATGATTCCATGCGACTGATTTAATTACTTTTTCAGGAGATTGAGATCAATGATATTTGTCTCGCCTCTGTCTGCAGCATGTGTGTGAGGCCCGCGGCGTACAGTCTGTAGTTATAAGAATGTCCCTAGGAGATTCTCCCTTTCTTTAATAACACTGGCAATAAGCAAATGTACATGGTATTGGGAACCATATACAATTATACAACAATTATACTGCGGCGTACTGCATGACCCACTAGATGAAAACTCAATTATTTTGAAATGAGCTTCCAAGATCTGACAAGACTGGACATCACAATCACACAGGGTTGGCACAGTTGCCTGACAGCAAAGGTTTATATTCACCTCTGGCCTTGGGGCTTGACTGTGTGGATTTTGTTCTCGTCGTGTTAGCTTGGGTTTCCACTCGGTCCTCTGGCTTCAACCCACAGTCCAACAACATGTAATTTACGTTTACTGGTGAGTCTAAAAATTCCCTTCATTGGTGATTGTGAGTATAATTAGTAATCTGTCTCTATGTATGGGCCCATCTGACGAGAGGCCATCAGACCCAGGTACATCCTGGACAAGTGTACTCTGCCTCTTGCCCAGTGTCAGCTGGGATTGGCTACAGCCCCCCATGACCCTGAGCAGGTTAAGCGGTTACAGAAAATTAATGGAACTGTAAAGGTATACTCCTTCCTGACTTTAGATCGAAAGGACAAAATCAACTCATCACTCATTCCCTGCTCAACTTACTCTAAAGTATGTACAGTATAGTAGCTGGATATTTATTGGCTCTAGTTTCAATGACAATATATGCCGTCCCTCCAGATAGTGGATTGATATTTTATTCATTAATTTCCATTCAAACAGCACTCCAACATCAGTCCCACATGGAGACTAAGGTAAACGATACAAACAAGTAACAGCCTGATCAATGTCACATGATGTGGATCTGTTAACTTCATCATTCCATTGTCTTCGGTATACATTTGAACAGTTTGCAACTGGGCGTGAAACAGCTACTTTGAGAACCAGCTACTCCAAATCAGCTGGAATATTTTGGATTGTTCGAGTTGCTGCTTCAGTCGAAGGAGTTTAATTATCTTGGAGTCTTGTTCTTGAGTGATAGGAAAATGGACGGTGAGATGGATGGACAGTTCGTTGTAATACCACCATTAATGCGGATGTTCTATCGGTCTGTTGTGGTGAAGAGAGAGCGTCTTCGATAGGAAAAGCTGTCCATGATGTAATATATTCCAACCAACACCTTTGGTCAAGAGCTCTGGGTAGTGACCGGAAGAATGAGGTCAAGGATACAAGTAGTTAAAATGAGCTTCCTTTGCATGCTGGCTTGACTCAGCCTTATATATAAGGTGTGGAGCACGGATATATAGAGGGTCGGAGGGGAGTGGCTGCTCCTTCCTGTCAAAAGGAGGGCTTGTGATCAGGATGTCTCCAGGAAGTCTCCTTTTGAAGGGTTTCCAGGCATGTTCGACCGGGAGGAGAACCTGGGGTGGATTCATTACTCAGTACTTGAAGGATTATAGAGCTCTTCTGGGAACACCTAGGGAGATCCCCTAGGATGAGCTGGAGAGTATTGCTGGTGAGAGGGACATCAGCCACCACGACCTGACTCGGACGAAAATGAATGTTTTTTTCCCCGACAAGGATTAAAAGCTTATTTTATTGTACAACTTGAATTGGGTTCCTTTAGCTTGTACCTCTTCACCTAGACTGGAACCTGGCCTAACCAGAGGGTTATTTTTGTGCCCAACACAGCTTGACCCAGTATCTAAATGTGGCTCACCTGGTTGCTATCCACATGATGAATGTTTTAACAGTACATTCACAATATTCACTGCTTTAGTTTCAGTCATAAGGCCTCTTCCCTTCATATAATGTTATATTCTAGTTAGAAAATGCAAGGATAGGAGTGTATCCTCAATTCATAATGAGTTATAGTCGCTCTTTGGATGGGGATACATGTAGGCGTGAAAGTCACAGGAAGTCCCCAAGGGGGCTCGTTTTGAACATTCCTTTGTTGTCATGGTATGGTCATTTCGGACCTGTAAAACACAATCTCCATTGTGCTTTGACACCAGGCCTTATCAGGGAGACAAACATTTCTGGAAAGGAAGGACATCAACGATAAACTCCTCAGTTCAACCTTTAGTATATTGTGACCGGAAAATCAAAAAAACAATCCTTGCTAGATTGGACCCAATCTGTTTGCAAACATTGGTTCAACTCTCACTTTGGAAGTCAGTCAAGATATCTAACTTCCCGAATCTGATAATTATTCACTTATTTCAACAATTAACCAGGAGTGTGGATGCCTGAAAGTGTGCTAAATTTGAACTTCACCCTGAAGTTACATTTTTTCATTATTCTTAAAAACTGTGTACTATGACCCCAAATCTTGCCAATCTCTGTGAAGTTATAATTTTTCTTTTCAATGCAGAACTACTATGAACAATTAATGCATCTAGTCATGATTGGGTGACATGTTTTTTCAAACTCTCTAAATCTTGCAGCGCCAAAGCACAGTCATGTGAGAAAGCGTTCAGCCCCAGTAGACCTTTTTCGCAGGCGGTTTGTCATAGCATAAAATTTCATTAACAGTGGCTCAGTTCCATTAAGTGTTCCAGTAAATGGTGCCAGTGAGACAGTATGCACAGCATAACATCACGTAAGTAGTCATGAATCTCGTAAATAACGCTTGTGGTTTTGCTATTATATATATCACTAAATTGCAACATTGTGTAATGAAATGAGAAATGACCGTGATGCATTAATTACTTACATGCTAAAATGTCTGCTGATGCTGGCCTCATGCAGCTGACTCAGGAAGGGACATTCAAGCTGACAACAGATCATCTTTTTCATTATTGCTTAAAAAAGTAAATGACGGCTGGGCTGCGGTGTGGCCATAGAGTTCCCTATGAACCTCAACTTCTCTATCCGATTTCTACCGCTACCAGAATCGAAGTCTCCAGGGGAAGTAAATGCTGGTGATTTACATATTACACATACACATTACGCATTACACATTTAACGGTTTCCACATAAAATGTTAACCTTTGTACAAGCTTTTTTTTCACAGAACAGTGTTTTTGAAGGGCTGAAAACATTAATTCTTGTGTTTCACAATCTAATATTCTGAAAATGTCAATCTTTCTTTGAAGTTTATACTTGTGAAAACTGTGATGACACAGCCCCACATTATGCATGGTTATAAACCTGCTCAGTTTGGTCAGGAAGACTATCCCTTCCACGCTCAGACCACAGTTTATTTCTCATATCACTTTGTTATTCACACTTTTCCCGCTTACTCAGTGTCAATTACCAATTTATCAGTCTTGTGTGTGTCAGCTGTGCTTATCAGCTAACCACATCTATTGAGTATCACGGTGACACACCTTCATCATTAACCTTTCTGCTGGATTTCTCAATCCATCTGGTTTCTTCATGCTTCCCATCTCCAGTCCTCGCAGATCCATCAGTATCATTCATCAAACTCAGCAGAGTCATCAGCCACCACCAGCCTTCAGATTGTAAGCAGGATATACATTGCCTCCCAGAATTATTACCATCCTTTAACAAAGTAGTCAAATGAGATCCAAAAATGTCTTTATTGTCTATACCAATGATTTTTATTTGAAATTATTCTCTGAATAATAACAGAAAATCCGAGACCGTACCTCCATACAGAAACTTTGCAGCTCTTTCAGCCTGTCAGGTTGACGCGTGTTGACTCTCCTGTCCAGCATATTCCACAAAAGTTCTGCGGGTTTAGGTCAGGTGACTGGGATGGCATGGAAATTCCTTCATTTTGTTTCTCTGAACCATTCTGGGGTTGATTCTGAGGTGTGCCTCAGATCATTGTCCTGCTGGAAGGTCCAACCATGGCCAACGTTAAGTTACTTCAGGCTTTTTTCATCCAGTATCTGCTGGTATTTAATGGAATCCATGGAACCATGTCCAGGGCGTTGGAAGAAAAACAGCCCCTCAGCATCAGAGATCCACCACCAGACTTCACAGTAAGTATTATTTGCTTTTCTATGGCTTTTTCTTTAGCTATGCCACACCCATCTTTGACAGTTTTTGCTAAATGCTGTATTTGGTCTCATCCGACCTATGAGCTCGCTCCTTTGAAAGTCCCAGTGGTGTTTGTCAAACTGTAGGAGCTTTAGCTTTTGTGTGGATGACAGCAGAGGCTTTTTTGTAGATCTGAGAACATATCTGTATGGAGGAACATTTCTCCATACAGAAACAAACCAACTCCTTCGGATTCTGAGGTCAACCCTTTTGGATTCTCTCGCTCATCACATCCCACAGATGTTATGGGGGGTTTTGGTCAGGTGACTGGCCATGGCAAAACCTATATTTTGCAAATCAGGGAACCATTCTTGGGTTGACTTTGAGGTGTGCGTCAGACCATTGTCCTGCTGGAATGTCAAACCACAGCCTACTTTATGTTTCCTGGCAGGGGCTTTTAGGTTTATTATATTTGATGGAGTCCATGTTATCATGTCTTTTAACAACATGTCCAGGGCGTTTGGAAGAAAACAATCCCACAGCATCAGAGATCCACCACCATACTTCCCAGTGGTTTCGATGGGCTTTCCTGTATGGCTTTCTTTCTTGCTACGCCACACCAATCTTTGTTGTCAAAAAGCTCTACTTTGGTCTCATCTGACCTATGACCTTGTGACTATATAAGTCCCAGTGGAGTTTGGCAAACTGTATGAGCTTTAGCTTGTGTGAGGATGACTGAAGAGGCTTTTTTCTTGCTACTCTACCAAACAGCTTGTGTTTGTGTAGGTGCCTTTTGCATGTGGTTAGGGAGACTTTCTGACCCAAATATTCAACTGACTGTGATCTTAGGCGTCTTTTATCAGCCGAATCATCATCATCACAGTCTGTCGGGTCTGTTTGCAGACGTGTCCTCTTCCAAGCTGATTTTTAAAATCAAAAGTCTCTTTAAACTTATTAATTATTATTATTGGTCTAACTGAACTTCTGTAACTTCATAATTTCCATCCAAATGCCCACATAGGAAGTTTATCTTTCTTGAAATCATCCAACCATGAGGCTCCATTCTCATCACCACCACCAATGTCTATGTAATAGGTTTAATTGTCCGTAAAAATGAAAGCACCTAATTCTTAAGACAGCTTCCTTTGCTTTACCTCCTGCTGGGGGTCTAAGCCCCAGAAGCTTTACCTTCTTTCCACTCATTCTTATTTGTGCCTCTTATCAGTCTGTCCTGATTGAAATAGCCACATGTGTTAAGAAAAACAACTACAATGGCTGACTATCACAATTGTATATGCAGGCACATGGAATTACTCTGTGGTGCTGATTTTTAAAAGTTATACCACTAACTACTTGCCTGGAATACATACTTTTCATTTTTACGGATTTGTGATCAAGAGTATTGTTTTCTCAGGATTGTCGCAGAAAACCAGAACATTTTTGGCATCAACGGCAAAAACTGTCAAGTAAAAAGGAACGATCTCTAAATGCTTTCGCTGCGTTGTTCGTAGTTGCTTGCTACTCCAAGGAAAACAGAAAGCGATTGCGCGCCAATAATATTTTCACGAAATGTGAGGGACGAAAGTTGTGTTTCCACTTGGGGACACACACATATCTATTGTATTGTATCTATATTCTGAGAGCATTGGTGGTCCCAGGAAAGATTTATCCACAGCATGAATCATTAACATTTCACAGATATATACACCCATGGCAAAATTTCCCGAAACCTGGTTCATTGACAGAGAGGATAGGCCTGCTGTATGTGTGGGTGTTCATGACACAAGCTCGTGAAAGCATGTCTGCCCCATCTAATGCTAAAAGTGAGCAGACTCCTCGCTCTAGTAGCCATAGTGGCAAATCAGTGGCATGGCATGGGGTCAAATGGATCAAAGTGAATTTGCGACATGACCAGCACAATTTGTGCTTCTTACATGCTAAAATTCAAACAGAGGACAGCGTCAAGAGAAAAATCTTATCAGTTCATTTAGAGAGAATGATGTGCAAGTGCATTTCCACAGGACCATCCTCAGAGTTCCTGCAGGGTGCTCAGCAGGCAGAGGAGGTAAAGTTCAAGGGGAAGTGGGGTTAGTGAAAGGCAGGAATGACACACAAACCTTCTCTGGTCTCCCCTCCTTCACCAATTTATTCCATACAGTAGAGATAACGACCTCATCCAACACGTCTCACTCACACACACACACACGCACACACATGCCGGTGAACCCACACCTCATTCCCTGTTGCGTCAGTGTTAATCTCTCGCTCCATTAGCACTCAGAAGATAACGACATCATTAGCACACATTAACATGTCTCTGCTATCATTCCCTCAGTGTCCCTGTGCATGAGCGAACTATGTGTGTGTGCGTGTGTGTTTGTGTGAAAAAAGAGCTGCAAATGTGGATGAAGTGTGAAAAAAGGTTTTGAACAATTTAGGTATTTTACAGTCTGTCACAGGATGTGTGTGTGTGTCTTTGTGTGTGTATGTGCGTGTGTTTGTATATGTGTTTAAAAGTCAGCACATCGATTAGCACATCAGTGAAGAAATTCCACTGCAAAATAATTACGCTCATTATTTAGATGTCAGATTCAAGCTTTTTTCCATCCTGTGAGTTGGTTAATGCTGCATGTAATGTTAAAGGTTATGAGTAATAACACTACTCTAAATATACGGGCGTAGTCTAGTGAAAGAGATTATGTTCTTGCACTTTTATATCTTTGATATCTTTTTTAACTAGTATTAGCAACATCAGTTAAAGATCAAGGCCTAGAAAAGTAGGGTAATATCAAACTACTGTGGAGGAGCAAATCAGGAATGAATAATTTAATGTATTTTAATGTTAAAATGTTGCACAACGACATACACAGTTGTATATCAGTTAGAGAAGTAACCTGCGGATTCGCTTTGATATTGAATTAAGAATGTGTAGTTCACAAACTAAAATGTACTAAAAAAAAAAAGTTATACGAGAGAGTCAGTTGGTTTTTTGTTTTGTTTTTTTATTCAAAAAAGTGTTTTGGTTCCTGTTTTCAAAAATTGTTGAGAAAATGTATAAATTTGTTCTTCTGCATTTTTGTTATTAATGGCGAAGCACTTTGGTCAACAAGTTGTTGTTTTTTTCATTGAATGGACTGACCTTCTTTTTATTATAATTATTTTTATTAAATTTATCCATGAATCAATGCATGAACATGATACATGTTGTTTTTAGAAATAGAATCCTCTTCATTTCCAGCTTGTACACTTGTATGCCATCCTCACATATGTTTTTACTGTTCCAGTATAACCATAACATAACATCCATACAGAACTAAATTTATGTTGTCATCCCTGACTGCAAGGGTATATCCCTGAAAGTCCCCAATCCCCGTCGTTGTACAAGCAATCCCCTTGAGTGAACCCCTCAAATCAAAATATATAGTATTTTAAGTAAAAAGAAAAGTAGTGCGAAGAGAGTTAAATATGAACTATTACTTATTATTACATTTAAAAACGGGTAAAACATGATATGAAGAAGATAGATCTCCTCGAGTCACTTCTTGTGAGTAAATTGTGAACTTTTATAGTAAAAAAATGATATACAAGATAAATCTTCGCACTGACTTTGGACTGAATTGGAGTCATGGTTAGGAATTTATGTCCATAAAAGAGTGTTTTCTTTCTTAGTGAGTAGAATATGAACTATATTACATTAGCAACATATGATGTATAAAAGAAAGATTTCCTCAAGTTGATTGATATGCACCAAATTTGGACAAATTGTTTTGGGGAAAATGATCCATGAAATAGTTTTTGAGTTACCTAGTTAACACGAAGGATCCCCGACTTTTCGGGGTTATTATAATATACTGTAATTAATAGCACAAAGATTGTTCATAATAACATATACTGTAGATATTCAACATGCTCTATCATTACACAAAGTTCAGGGTTTGGAATCTTTATCAGGAAGGACAAATTGGTAGTATATCATCAGCTGTCATCTGGTCGCACATTGAAACTGAGCTCACACGTCACACTGCTCAGCAAACTATCAATCACAGAACCTGAAAGTTCATGCTATGTATTAAACAGCCAAAAACTATTATGCACAGCAATAAAGTATTTGACAAACCTATCTACCACCTTATTATATCAAGACCCGTACCAGGTCAAAGCAAATTGGCTAATTTATCAATCGGAGTTGACAAGGAGGTTTTCTTTCATGAATATTGAACGTTTTGATGTACAAACGTTTTTTTTTATGTGTTTTTCATGCTTCCTTGAAAATGTTCTAAATTTAAAAAAAAAAGAGGAAGGTATATATATATATATATGTATCAGAAATAAGTTAATTCAACCTACCCTTAACTTTGTATCCTTTCTGAGACCCACAGTGATTTGCATTAAAAAAAATTCTCCATCTAATCCTTTTTTTTTTACAATTTTATTTTCATTATGTGGATAGGGCAAAAACTTTATATTCTCTTTAGACAAAAGGGATTGGATAAAAAAGAAAAGAAGAGGATAATTACATATATAGATACATTTTCTATGCACATTTTCGTATTAAACATATTCACATATGCAGAGGATCATATACATTTGTCTACAGGAAAGCAAAAGTTCCTAATTAATGCAACTGTCTCTTTCCAATCTTGAGAGAAATTTAATTAGAATTCCCCCCTATACACTGAAAAAAGAAACATACCTCTACACACAAGAACAAAGAAAAAGGGATCCTCTAGACTCTGACTGAGACTCAGACTTTAGTCTGATTGATATATATAATCCTGCCATGCAGGATCAGGACAATGTTCTCTCTCCGGACCATCTTGGCTCATCATTAAAACCTTAATGAGTGTGAAATGCAAAATTATCCCCTTGCTGGGAGGTATTTGCACAGTCAATCCATACGTTTTCACGGAGAAGTTCTGTCAAGGCGTGGACATTCCCATTGTCACGATCCCAATCCCCATCTGGGGGTTTAGGAATGGCCATAAATCAGATCCATCTGGGGGCTCAGAAGATTGGAGTCGGATGCCGGTAATGTGTTGTCTCTTCTGCAGAGGGAATTCCCTACGGACGGAAAGCCACCTGTGTCAACAGCTGGTGTCCTCCACCCTCATACACCCTCACATGAATTTGCATCCACCTGAAAAGGGAAGAGTCAATAATCACAGGATGGAACAGTCAAGATGCTAATGCTCAAATGGAGGGACATGTCATAGAAGTAGACCAAGTTCAGTTTATTCAATTCTTATTTAAAGATTAAAAAAATAAATAACAATGAATGACTCAGTGAAATACTTAATGGGATTGTTTTTCCCATCATCATTCATCTACCTCTTCATTCTGCTGCACTGTGCACCCTCCACCTCTCTGTCCCCGCCCAGTCCTCGCACATCCATCACCTCAGCAGTCATCGGCCACCACCACCAGTATCCACACTCCAAATGGGGGCTATACCATGCTGCTGCCCAGAGTCGTTCCCCTTCAATCACAACCTGCCCGAAGAATCGAAGCACCAAAGGACTTTCTCATGGACTAATCATCACATAGCATCTGTCATAATAAACATTCATCTTTTCTTCATTCTTTGTCTCTCCTGATTTAAATCTTTCCACTTTGATTCATCCTCACACTGCCATCCCATTAGAGTGCCAAAAGCCTATTTTTCCCTAATAAAGGTGCATCAACGAAGCATCAAAACACAGTGAGCCTGCAGAAACTACGACTTCTATGATGGCTATATTTGTTCATCCCCTCTGTCTCCTAATTCCTGTCCCTCTCCATGACCCTTAAGCATTCCTCAAAAACCTCTGGCTTTGCTTTTCGGTGCCCATCCCAAGCGCACCGGGGTGTATGTGTCCAAGCTAAAGCCTCCTCGCCCTGCTTGACCTGACTTTGTTTTCCTGCCTTTCTGAGCCTTAATCCTGATAGAACATGTCTAGACCTCTCATTACTAGCACATAATCAGGGTGCTAGGGAAGGACGGATGATGGGAGGAGAGGAAAGGATGCAGAGAAAGTGACCCTGACAGTGACCCGCACATTCATTCCACTGTTTACCCTCTTGGTAAACAGACAGACAGACTACGCAGAGAGTCAACACGCGGGATGGAAGAAGGATGGAGGGGGCGATACGAAGCAAGGGAAAAGAGAGAAACCAGATGTAAACAGAAGATTAGGCAGATAAAGGGAATCTTCAACAATGTATCTTGAAAGTCTCAAAATTCAGAAAAAGTGCTTGTAGGAATGGGATCTGATTTCCAGATCCAACTGAAGAAAAAAAAACTTATTTTGTGATTCTTTTGATATTACGGGGTTAGGGGGAAAATGCTTATTGGATTTCTTGCAAAGAGTTAGAAGAGGAGATCACTCATATCAGTCAGCTCAATATAAAACTGGAGCCGGTTAGCTTAGTATGGCATAGAGGCCGGAAATTGGGGGAAACAGCTCACCTAGCTCTGTCCAAAGGCTGCAAAAATTGCATATCAGCCCTAGTAAAGCTCACTTATATTACACTTCCTATCTCCTTTTTCTTAATCTTTAATAGGTGTGCAAATTATTTCTTGACCAAGAGTAGATTTATCAAGCACATAATGCTGACGGAGGTTTTTTGAGGTTGGCTTTTGCGCCCATGAAAATAGCCAGAGCAGGTTTATATCAAAGAGTTGATTGTTTTAATGTTGGTGTTGATTTTCTCATCTAAATAAGCATACAATGGTCAGCCATAACTTTATAACCACTGACAGGTGAAGTCAGAATATCATTGATTATCTGGTTACAACTAGTCTGTCAGTGAGTGAAATGGAGAGATGACTTTTTTACTGAAAGGTAAATCTTTCGGAAAAGAGGTCGAAAAAAATCTTGGCATGTGTCACATAAATCTCACCGTATGGCTCTGGTGATATCTGTGAAGCTCTTTTTCTTCATTTGAAAGCCGCACAATCTTGAGGTTGAAGCAAATGATACAGCTGATCAGAAAGTTCTGATTCAAATAAATAAATCTGCTTTAAAAAAAAATAAAAATGAAACAGTGTGCTGGTAAATTTCCGAGCTCAAAATTGAAAAATGCATGTTTGATCACTACATTTTATTTTTTCCTTGCTAAGGTCAAATTGCTTCTAGCAGAGCAATTTATTGATTGGATTTAATTAAAAATAACTAAATGTTGGTTGTTTAAAGAATAATTAGAAATTTAGTCTATAAATTTAAAGTCGTTTAAAGCCGTCTTTCATATGAGTATATTTTTGTCATGATGGTTGCATAAACGTTCTTAGTTTGGCCTTGACCTTGACAAGGGTCAGATTCTGAAGGACCAAAGTCCTAATATTAGAGTTATAAACAAATGGGATCATAATATGAGCAATTCTTAAAAGTTAAAAGAATTACATATCAGGTATATGAGCAAATTACTTAACATAAGTAAATAAATATGTATTCATGTATTGTATACAAACCGTGAGTTTTATCTTCCTATAAATTTTGTGAAAATGATTAATCTGAATGATGTAGCATACCGCATATTATAGCATGCTATAGACCCTTTATTTAAAGATCTGGGCTTAACTATAATGATGATGATCTGATGTGAAACTAAGGCAATTTAAGTAAGAGGTAGGTTGGCTAAATTGTTAATTTTTTAAATTTTAATTTATTTATTTATTGGAATCAAATGGAGTAATCTAGCCTCGAGCAGAAGACATGTATCCATTAGCTAAAGCTTCTCTTAGACCCCGTGATATTTTTTGCCAGTGGCAATAATCAGTCAGGAAGGGCCACGTTGATAGAAACTAAACGAGTGAAAACACCATTGATGCGACTGGATTTACCATCGTGAGCTCAATCCCATTACTGGAGATATGCTCTGGCTCCACTAAGCCATGGCTTCAGTCAAGCAGCTGAGTGCGACATGCTGAGATTACCGAACACGAGTATTTATGATGAGCAGCTAAACGCATGACCTAATGACAAGACAGGCATCACTTGCCAACCAGGGATAGAAACAATCTCACACAACCATAAAAATAATAAACTTCCCGTTCGAGAAGCGCATGGCGTTTGAGAGATGTACAGTGTTCTTACGTAAATTAAGCCTGTTGAAACCTAGGGGAAGGAAGAAGTCTGAAGAATGTGTGTTTGCACATCTCAAAGGAGTTAGTGGTGTGACCTACAGCGCCCTGTGCCATGACACCTCTTTGAAGTGATAAAGTGTGGGAGTAGGAACACATATAATATTCACTACAAGGCAGAATTTCCATATAGTCTATGTAGCTGAATTTATCTTCCTTATCACACACACACACACAAACACACACACACAGACACACGTGTTCTTGTCTATATGATCAAAAGTAAGCTTCAGTCTGCACCTGCATACAGTGTCACACTCAAACACACACTGCTTTCCCTATAAATAGTGAGCTGTTTTAGAATGTAGGGTGACTGGAGGCCGTGTTCACTACTTCTCTGAAACATTCATGTCTGCATGCATTTGGTCTCATCTCAGTCACTCTCTTCTCCTTCATCTTATTCCTCTGCTGTGTTTCCACCCCTTCGCTCTCTTGTCCTTTGCCTTGCTTCTTTCCTAAATCTCCTACTCCTCCCTTTATTGCTCTGCTTTCTTCCCACTCATAATGTGAATCCCTCGATTTTTCAAATTCCCCCATTTTGGGCCGCTCTCTTTTTCTTCCCAGTTTCATTTGCTTTTATTTTACAGTTTGTGCTGCCCATACTTGACGTGACCCTAGTAATCGCCAGCAGCACTTGAGTGCTTTTTGCAAATTCCCGGCCTAATTTGCATACAGGCATGTTTACAGAGCTGCTCTAATTGGCTGCCTGGTTTTTATTCTGTCTGCTAATAGCTTGCCTATGAAAGGGTTGATTGGGCCCCACATGAGAAGTTTTATCCCCTTGGCTGTAAATCACTGCTGCCTACCTAGAATGGCTCTGCAATACCTAAAAACTGACAATAGTTTTTTACCACTATGTAGGAGAGGGTAACATGTTATAAATGAGAAGCTTTTTCTAACAAATGTGTTTGTTTTATTTTGCCTGTATATAAATGAATATATGCCTGTTTCAAAGTGTATCTGACAAACTGGGACCACTTGTCCCTCACCCTTTCATCTTTCACATTAAACCATATTATTTTACACCCGTTCCTTTTGTTGTGATTTAACCCTACTGCATCTACATCGCTGCACTTACCATCACAGGTTTGTTAGTGTTTGCATAAATTACAATTTACATCAGTGCATAGCAGTAAGTTAAAGTAAACACACATTTAATAGCTACTTTCCATTTCCTTTGACTGTGGCAACCGGTTAATAAGGGATTTGCAGACAACCCTCACCCCATCAGCAGTGTCCAGCTCATCATGTGGCATACGGAGGAATTCCCGGGCCAAATAAGATGTATAGTCATTCCAACGATTTCTGGGTCTCCTCCCAGTCGGACATGCCTGAAAAACCCCAAAAAATCCAAAGGGAGGCGTTCTGGACGCATCATAGTTAGATGCTCGAAGGAGCAGCGGCTCTACTCCGAGCTCCCTCCGGATGACTGAGCTCCTAACCGTATCTCTAAGGCAGAGCCCAGCCGCCCTACCAGGGAAGTTAATCTCAGTCGCTTGTATCCTCGATCCCATTCTTTCGGATGGACGGCTTAGCTCTTTCTTAACCACAACAGACCTATGCAACACCCGCATTACTGCAGATGCCGCATCAAACCGCCTGTCCATCTCCTGGTCCATTTTCTGGTCACTCAAAAACAAGACACCAAGATACTTAAACTCCTTTGCCTGTGGCAGCAACTCACCTCCACCCGAAGACGACGATCCACCGTTTCCCAGCGGAGGACCATGGCCTCAGATGTGGAGGTGGTGACTCTAATACCAGCAGCTTAACACTGCGCTGCAAACCGCTCCAGTGCATGATGGAGATCATGGACTATTTGAAACCTGTGTTTTGTGGTTTTATCAGGTTGTCTTTATTTTGTCTTTAATTTTGTGTGTAGTTCCAACCGGTCCTACATGTTTCACAGCAATAAATATGGTAGATCAAAGATTTAAGCTCCCTAGTTGAAATATTTCACAACATCTGCTGATTGAAACTGGCAGAATGGATAATTACCCTTTAAATTTGCAGTTTAACTCAATGATTTGTTTCTTTAAATATATTTTATTTTCCGTCTGAGACGAATTCTTGGCAATTTTTACTTGGAACTCAAACACAGACTTGTATAGTATTGTCATAAACTAAACGTTTTTGCATGTAGTGAAACGTCAGGATTGGTCTGCTCACACTGTATGGTCCGATTGTTACGAACATCAATAGTGCTCACACCTTAAGATCGTACAGTGTATGCCCAGATAAAGTGAAATCATTCTGGTTTGTTTCCAGAAGCTGAGACTATTTCAGGTTTTGGAGTTGTAAATATGATCTGATTTGAGGGCTGAACTGATTGCAATGAGGTTGATATCCCTCATTCTAGAATCAAGACATAATCATTTCATCAGTTTACATGGTATAATGGAAAATTAAGTTTTACCACTGTGCCCCTCCCTTGTGTTAATTTACCACAACCCCTCCTGCTGGCATCAAGCATGGTTTACTGTGTTCTGCAAACACTGCCTGTGATTCCAGGAATGTTTATCACTGAATCCTATAACAGCTGCATTGTGTGCACCAGTGTGATAATGTGGCAGAATTAATGCTAAAAGGAATTCAGGCTGGTGGGCTGTTTACCTTGCAGTCAAAACCGCAAGTCATTAACATTCTCCTCATTGTTAGGTCCTGCTTCTCAGACGCTGAGCTGCATCTCAATGCACTTTTCATTGAGATGGTGTTGGGGTCAATTAGCTTATCTGGCTATTGGAAATATCACCATTGATGTCAACCCAATGCAGGACTGGCAAAGGGACTGTCCACCTGAACAGCATCTTTCCAAGGAGTCGTGTAAAAGGCACATTGGCCCCTGATAACACTTAAAAAGAGCTCACACATACATGCACACTGCAGTACGTGCACAGACAAATACACAGGCTCTAACCCTAGACGTTCCCCTGGGTTGTAATTGAGAGCAGCGAGGCCCCCAACAGATAAACAAGACCTATTGATTCAGTGTAATTTGACTCAGTGGGTGCCATAATGACATTATAGGACAGAGGCAATGTGTGTGTGTGTGTGTGTGTGTGTGTGTGTGTGTGTGTGTGTGTGTGTGTGTGTGCGTGTGCGTGTGTGTGTGTATGTGCTCTTGCTTTGGTGAATGATGGCACATCATTCAGCTGTGCCAAGGTAATTTAACTGATTGGAAAGTGATATGGAAGACGGTGTGCAAGATATGGAGGCAGAAAGAGAGAGAGAGAGAGAGAGAGAGAGTAAGAGGGGCAGAGAGCCAACAGAGAGAGTGAGAGTGTGTTTCAGATGAATAGATGAGGAGGTAGCAGTGTGAAAGAAGTAATAAATTGTGCTGCGCTGGTGTGTGTTTTTCCACGGGCAGAGAGCCATAAATACTGTCTATAATCTGTGTAAAAGTCACAAGCAATCAATGAGCCATCAGAATAATGTTTTACTTGTTAATCAAAGGAGGGAAAGGCGGGTGAAAGAGGGAGAGAGAGAGAGAGACAGAGGAAGAGAGAGACAGAGAGACAGAGTGCGTGAAAGGTTGTTCAATGTTGTGTGAGCAGATGAAATCTCGAGCTGAATTCCAATCATTCTCCATTTCATTCCAGAGTCTGACTACAGATTTTAGAAATGTTAATCAGCCATCTGTTGATCGTCGTCAGGAGATTAGGACCATTGGTTCACTTCTTATGGTTCAGCTTCAAATATAAACTCTTATTTGAAAAGCAAAACCTTTTCTTCAATTTCACAGTGACGCTTTCTTAACATTTTAATAAAAGATGCAGAAATGTTCCGGTGCGGATTTCGATTACGGAAGAATTATTGGATGGATTTAAATGAAATTTTACCCAATGGTAGGTGTTGGTATATGCTGGAGACAATTACATTCTGGAGACATCATGTCATGACCCCACTACGTGAAGTCATAACAACCTCAGGGTGGAGTTGGGGGCTGGGTACGCCGAGCAGAGACACAGAAGTGGAGAATAAGAGTGATAAACAGTTCCAGAGCACTTGAAAGAGGCTGGCAATAATTCTTAAAATAATGGACGAATCTGCACAAAAAATTTCTGAAATAAAACAAAATCAATTGATTCTTACCAAATAATGTCTACTTTGGGTACTGTTGGTGCCTTAGCGGACTTCCTTGAGTAAAACCTTGAACCCAAATTTTCTCTTCAGCCGCCGCAGATGGCTGCCCACTACTCCACAGGGACAACTTAGATGCAAAGAACCGACTTCGCTTTGTTGTCGCAAATAAAGGCTTTTATTCTATTCTATTTTTTAAAACAGTTAGCAGCTAACTCAAATAATAAGAAATGTCTTCAGATTTGGTAGAGCCTCCAAAGAGAGGATGTGATAATAAGAAGATAATTGCCATAATTGCCATTGAATATGTTGCACATCACGCTACACAGTGACGCTACAGTATTACACGTCACACATCTTTTGCTTGTGGAATGCCCTAATGTGATCTAAAATCAAACTCTGTAGTGACGTTGGCCAATATAAATAAACAAAGAAAGCATAGAGAAAAGTGTTTTGCATTTGTATAAAAAAAGAGAAGAAAAGGCTTGTGAGAGCATCTGACCCCACAGGGTAAGGAGATGTTCTGCTGTCATTTGGACTTTTTCTAGCTTTGCTCTCCTCTATGTGACAGGCTGAGATGGGGGTAATTGGTGCCACGTCTGATTCTGTCAACTTGGAAGACAGGTAACCAGAGACAGAGGAAGACAAAAAGAGCAAATGGAAAAACAGGCAGGTATTTATCTCAATGGATAGCAATGGTCATTCCATTTAAACGTTTCATTTAAATTATGCTCAATTTATTTCCCTTCCATTCTGACTGAATATTTGATTCCCTGCAGTTTTAAAATTGCTTTCTGTATTTCTATTTTTACAACTTTTCCCATAAAACTCAGTTGATTTACAACCCTAAGTGCTCCATTCATTCAAATCGATGTTTGAATTTTGTTTCCAGGCTGCTTCTTACAGCTTTCTGCAACACAATCCCCTCCCCCAACCCCAAAATGCAAAAAAAAAAATGTTTAAGAAAAGCAGTTTTACAAAATATACAGCATATGCACCATATTTTATGTCAGCACATTCATAGATTACACATGTATGTGCAACCTGAACAACACATACAGGCAAATTACAGCCTGACTCAATCCCAGCCTCCTGCATTACAGTATGCAACACTATGAACAGCCATTTGTACAGAATTAGGTCAACACTTCTCCACAAAACACCCCTCCTGCTCTCTTTTTCTGTCTTTTATGATTACCAACTCATTTGCCTCGTCTGCCTCCTGGTTATCAATTCTCTGTATTGCAGTTGATATAATGTGTCTTTTAGATGACATTTCTGCAGGGTGCTGTCTGTGTTACAAGCATTTACAAAACCAAATCTCCCAGGGATCATTTTGGACTTTGCTCGATGTGCGATCATTTCATATGGAATTCTCAGAACCAGGGTCTCTGATTGATAGTGCATGTTGAAGCTGTTAACGAATTAATTATTCTGCACGATGCATCTAGTTTAACAGGTTGGCTCGTGTAAATTTTAAGAGAGCGTGTGAGGCACTCTTAGCCACGCAGCCATCTTGCCGTCCCCTGATCGCTCTCTCTTTTCAGTCTCATTTTTGGGCAATGCAGCCTCCCTCCCCCCACTATACCATGTGCCAACCTAGAGGGTATGCTGGGGGGGCGAAGTCAATGTTTGTGTCTGTGTTTGTGTTGATGCCAAGGGCAGCCTTACAACCTTTTCAGGCTGCCAGTATGTCAGTGCCACAGCCGTTACAGGTCGACATTTTCCCACAAATACTGCCTCCGCCATCATCCATTCTTGACCTCATTACCTCGCTGTCATGCAGACCACATGCTAAAGAAATTCGACTTATACTGAGAATTAGAGGTTCTCCACATTCTTTGGAAAGGATGTGACCTGCCATCGGTCTCTGCAGCCCCGTGTTGGGTTAGGCTGGGGACGGTTGTGGTTTGGTGCCTTGGGTTTGAAGAGTGGAACCTTTATTCTTCCTAACCAGCTGACTGCCTTATCTTGTGAAGGCAGCACTGTAAACTACACTCCCATTAGTCTGTAAGACAACCTGTCCCCCACTGTTGATTCACACCAAATGATAATGTAACATTTTTAAGGCAACATTTACAAATAAAATTCACTGTGTGAACACTCACACTTTCTTTTATTTAAAAAGAAGATAACTTCCAACGGGAGTTTTTCCTTCTTCTTCTAATTGTGATATTAAAGGGGCAGTCGGGGAGAGCAAACATCTAGCGAGCCACCATGCAAAGGACCTGTCACTACCTCTCAGTCACATCACATCCTACTGTCTGACTTCTCTCCCTGGGGATGTGTGTCATCATGTTTTCCTAATGTGTTACTGTGTATAATATATCGTTTCAGACACATTCTCGTCACTGACACCAATGATATCTTTGAAAGGTGTTGAGCTTTTCATTTGATATCTTTCTTCTTCACATTTAGACTCTCAAACTGACATAATTCTGTATTTTAATCATATTAAATATACAGAGCCCTCCTCGGCAATGATAACAAACCGAAGCACTTTTTTTTTTTATCTCAAATAAGTTCATATATTACACAGAAAACATGTTCAAAAGATGTTCTATATGAGGAATTAGTCTTGAAGGGCTTATGGACAAATGCATCATCACAAAAGTTGTATCCTACTGTACATTCTGTCCTTTCTTCTCCAATTCTAAGGCTTTTACTCAGACTTGCCAAGGGTTATATGAAAAGATATCACTCTTGTATCTTTGTGATAAATAAGCTTGAGTCATCAGATGTACAAACCAGCTCAGCATGAATCTGAAATAAAGAGAAACGGATAACATAGCTCTGATTATAGGTAACAAAATGCCCCGATTAGCGTCTTCAATTAAGTGAAAAAATGGGGGCTGTTATTCTGAATTATTTCTTCGACAGGCATCATTAATTTCTGGAGTCCACATATTCAGAATCTTCTAGCCGCTGCAGCTAGTCATGTTCCGCACGGACCTGAGAGTACATGGAGGAGTACTCGACTTCCAAAGAAAATCTAAGAAAGCAAACAAGGAAACTCAGGCTGCATGATGTGGACATTAATGAAAGAGGAACTGGTGAAGAATCTCAAGTCCTTTTCATACAAAAGCAAACAAGGTGCTTCTCGCATTGTTGCTAAAGGCAATCAAGAGTTGGTTCAATAAGTGAAAACTTCTAAGGGTCAGCTTCATTTTCTACTGGCTGGAGAGGCACAAAAGCCTTGCGATTATATCACAGTGCTAACGGCGCATCACTATATCCCAGAAAGTTGCGGCTGCAGATCCTTCATGTTAGCGTGATAACTAAAAAACTGTTTCATGGATCACTTACAAATTTTATAACCACAAAAAATAAAAATCCAAACTTTCATTGTAAAACATTGTGTACTGCAGTTTTTCCTGTACAGATATGGAACTGCTTCCTGTATTTCATGACCTTTAAGAATGGACAACATGTCTGTGTGGTGTTGTACTTAATTCAAAAGCACATACATGGTAGTGTAACTAGAAGTAATTGCGTCTTAAATCCGTCCAAAGAGGACCGGCTGTGGTGAGGTGTTATGGTTTAAGGAGTAAGTTCTGTCACAAGAGCTGAACTTGCATCTGGGTGTGCTTGTATCACTGCAATTATATGTGTTTCACCAAGCCAGGCGGGGCCACTGGAAATGCAGATGAAACATTAGTGGGTCAGTGTACCAAGCCGTTCATCAACATTTCTCTCTCCCTTCTCTCGGCCTCCATATGACTTACGCCCTGTCCATCCATCGCCAGCCGAACCTTCTCTCTCTGCCTCTACTCCTCTCATAAGTTTGTAACGTATACACATACAGATGATTTCCACAATTGGCAATGCAAAATGGGGGTGTGTATGATATATGATAAATTGATGAATTAGGTGCAGTCAGTGCAAACGTTGGAGGATTCCCAGCATGGATTTGATGGTGCCACAGCTCATCATCCAAAGTGAATTTCTAATTTTCAAAGCAGGTGTCAAGACAGCTTTCAAGACGTCAGGACGAGTGAGAGAATTTCAAGCTGGGATACAGAGGATCTGGTACGCATTGGTATGGGAAAATAATGCACAGAATAGAAAATATGATCTGGTTGTGCTGCTTTTATTTTCAAATGTTATAGTATATTAGCATCCCGTTGTGAGATTAACAATGTAGATATACAAGAACAAGGTTAAATTGGTATAGTACCCTTTTAAAAATTAAAGCTTAAAAGCTTAGTAATCAACAAAAAAAAAACGCCACTAAGGGGTCACAATCAATATACTTTAAGCTCCACAAGTTGGTTGTGAGTTGGAAGAGAAAGAGAATTTCTGGATTGAGTTGGATGAAGTGATGGAGAGTATCCCCAGGGGTGAGAGAGTAGTGGTTGGAGCGGATGTTAATTTTCATGTTGGAGCAAGGAACAGAAGATATGAGGAGGAAATGGACAAGTATATGGTGTTAACTACATGAACATCGAAGGACAGTCGCTGGTAAATTTTGTGGGTGACATATCAAAGCGGATGTAGGAGCACGCTGGTAGACTACATCCTATACAGAAGATGCAACCTGAAAGAGATTTGAGACTGCAAGTTGGTGACAGGCGAGAACGAAGCCAGACAGCATAGTATGGTAGCATGTAGGATGAAGATGGTATAACAAAAGTGGAAAAGAGCAAAGGTAGAGCAAAAGTTCAAATGGTGGAAGTTACGTTAGGAAGGCTGCTGTGGGAACTTAAGGGAGGAGTTCAGATGGGCTGTGGGTGGTAGTGAAGAACTGCCAGATGACTGGGTAACCACAGCGAATATGATAAGGGAGACAGGAAGGAATGTGCTTGGTGTCTCATCTGGGCAGAGGAAAGGAAATAAGGAGATTTGGTGGTGGAATGAGGAGGTTCAAGAGAGTATAAGCAGGGAAAAGTTAGCAAAGAAGAAGTAAGATAGCAATACAGATGAAGAAAAGTAGGCTGGAGTACAAAGAGAAGTGACGTAAGGAGAAGATTGAGGTGGCAAAGGCTAAACCAGAAACCTATGATGACTTGTATGAGAAAGACAGAAGGGTGGAATGTGTGAGATCTGTAAATCAAGAGGTTCCAAGGATCAGTATTGTTGAAGTGAGAGCAGCTTTGAAGAGAATGAAGAATGAAAAGGTGGTCGGTCCTGGAGAGTATGCCTGAGGAATGGAAGAAAAGTGTGCTAGAGCCGATTTTTCAAGAACAAGGGTGATAGTCAGAGCTGTAGCAACTACATGGGTATAAAGCTGATGAGCCACACGATGAAGATCTGGGAAAGAGTAGTGGAAGCTAGGTTAAGAAAAGTGGTGACAATTTGTGAGCAGCAGTATGGTCTCATGCCAAGAAAGAGCACTACAGATGTAATTTTTGCTTTGAGATTGCTGATGAAGAAGGACAGAGAAGGTCAGAAGGAGTTGCATTTTGTATTGTGGATTTAGAGAAAACGTACGACAGCATGCTGACGGAAGAATAGTGATATCTCATGAGTTGTGCAGCGGCACGGTAGCGCAGTGGTTAGCGCTGCTGACTCACAGCAAGAAGGTACCGGATTCTAATCCACGTCTGCCGGCCTTTCTGTGCGGAGTTTGCATGTTCTCCCTGTGTCTGTGTTGGTTCTCTCCAGGAACTCCGGCTTCCTCCCACAGTCCAAAAACACCTGATATAGATGAATTGGTGACACAAGAATTGCCCGTAGGAGTAATTGTGACTGTAAGTGTGTAGTTGTGTGTCTCTATGTGTCTGCCCTGCGATGAACAGGCGACTTGTCCAGGGTGTACCCTGCCTCTCGCCCGATGTTAGCTGGGATAGGCTACAGCCCCCCGTGACCTTGAACAGGATAAGCGGTAGATAATGAATGAATGACTGAGTTGTGCAGGATATGTATGAGAGCAGCAGGACATCCCTGAGGTGTGCAGCAGGAGTCACGGATGGGTTTAAAGTGGAGGTGGGACTCCTTCAAAGATCAGCCCTGAGCCCCTTCTTGTTTGCCATTGTGATGGGCAGGCTGACCGACGAGGTCAGACTGGAGTCTTCGTGGATTATGATGTTCGAGGATGACATTGTAATCTGTAATGAGAGCAGGGAGCAGGTGGAAGAAAACCTGGTGAGGTGGAGGTATGCGCTGGAGAGAAGGGAAATGAATGTTAGCCTCAACAAGACAGAATACATGTGTGTGAATGAAAGGGAGGCAGGTGCAACGGTGAGGATGCAAGGTGTAAAGGTGAAGAAGTTGCAGGAGTCTAAGTACTGGGAAGTGTGGAAAAGAGGTGAAGAAGCGAGTGCAGGCACAAAAGAGTAGCAGCAAGAGTGAAGGGAAAGGTTTCCAAGATGGAGGTCAGACCAACCCTCCTGTATGGCTTAGAAATGGCGAATGGCGGCTCTGACCAAAAGACAGGAGGCAGAGCCAGAGGTGGCAGGGTTGAAGATGTTAAGATTTTCTTCTGGAGTGACGAGGATGGACAGGATTGGAAGCGAGCTCATCAGGGGGACAGCCCAGGCTAGACTTCTTGGAAACAAAGTGAATGAGGCAAGATGGAGATGGTTTGGAGAAGTGAAAAGGAGGGACAGTGGTTATATTAGTAGAAGGATGCTGGACATGGAGCTTCCAGGAAGGACAGAATATACGAGAACGAAAGAGGCGATTTCTGGATGTGGTAAGAGAGGAAATGTAGTTGGTTTGTGTGACAGAGGAAGAGGCTGAGAACAGGGCAAGATGGAAACAAAAAACAAAAACATTTTCTGTATTACTTGTCATAGACATGTACTTTATGTTCAAATCAGAATCAGAACAAATCAGAATTTTATAAAAACTCAACAAAACTAAAAAAAATAATCATCCTTATTGAAACTGTAGAGACCAAAATAGCTTTCATTTTAGTTTATTGTTGGGCAATTCCAAAAGCACAGGATCTTACAATTCCATTAATAGAACTTGATTATATCTTTTAATATTATGACATCACATTGAGTGTTATTTTATATAAAAGTTTATGCTGACTGAGAAGTGCACCTTGCAATGATCCAAATGAACTCAACAGTATGTGTTTAATGGGTGGAATGTCCCTTTAGTGTAGAATGGCATTGAGCTTATATGAGCCTGTGTTGGAAAACACAGTTCCTCTTCTAGAGAACAACGTTCATCTGTGACTCCCCCCCCCGTTAGAACTGAAAAAGCTTCTTGGATGAGGGGTGAAACGTCTTCAAGCCATAACAGAAGTCCAGTTGCTTTGGACTCAACCCACATGAATTACCATGGCCTGGACGAGTGAGAATTTACACAGACAACTGAGTCAAAGACTGCCAAATTTTTGAGTAAAATAATAAACAAACCCCTAACTTTTTGTTTTCCCTGGTCGTCCAATTCCCCTACTTCTTTTGACATTCCCCCCTGTCTCTTTCCCTCTGAGGATGGATTGATGAAAATGAAGGAGAGAGGAGGAGGCTGGAGAGGAAAAGAGAGGGGTTGATGTGCAGTTCACTTCTGCTGAATGTGCTCACATGTATGAAAGAAGAAGCAGTTATTTTAGGAGTCTGGCGTGGGTGTACACAAATTTGAAACATAAGCATACACACACACACACACGCACACAGAAACACCCACACAGGGGAAGTGAGAGATTGCAAGCACAGAGATGGGCCTGACCTACCTTCATATCAATCTTGTTTTGAAAGCTGCTGGGAGGACGCCCTCCTCTCAAGCTCAAAGTGTTTTCCATGTAAAATGTACCTGAATTCTCCCAATGGATTACACATTACCAAACACCACACGCACACACACACACACACACACACACACACACATACACACACACACACAGATGTGAAAATCAGGACAAATAAAAGATAACTCTTTACCTCCAGAAAGGAAGAGATAACAAGAAGAGAAAGAAAAATAAGAAGCAACACATCGTACAATGGGGGTCCACGTTGTTGTGTCATATTGTGTCAGCATTGCCACAACGTTATTATCCTGTAGAAACTGTTGTCATGGTAATAAGGTCACTGGCATGCTCATATGTCAAAAGGGATTTAGACAGGGCTGACACCATTTCCAGGACTGCATGTGCCAAGTGTGTGTGTGTGTTTGTGTGTGTGTGTGTGTGTGTGTGTGTGTGTGTGTGTGCATGTGAATGTGTGGGTGTATGTGTGTGTTTGTGTGTGTCTGTGTGTGTGTGTGTGTGTGTGTGTGTGTGTGTGTACAGTATGTTAGAAAAAGAGAGACTGATAGGCTGAGTCTGGTATTTTCTTTGTTGGTGACTAACAAGGCTAATTTTCCCCATTTAAGACAAACTAGGTTGTATTTCCTGTAATGCCTATTTCGCAATCAAAGCTTTTTTCAATCTATGATATTGTCATATAGCTTAAGAAATATCAGGATTTTTTTTTTCTTAAAGCCAACGTAGAATCTTTCTATGCTGAATGTCACTCACACATTGTCAACTGATTCAGGGAAATCCACCCAGGGATTCCCCCTTCTATTACTGTAAATCGGTGATAGATGGAGAAAGAAGAAGTGCAAGTAAAACATTGCTTGCATGCTTGGAAGAGGGATTCATGAGTCCAAATGGGTAAATTGTCGGATTGGGTTGTAATGGAAACTCTTTAAGTGCTTATTAGCTCTAAGGCCTTGTTACAATGTAATTACATAATTTTCTCAATTGAAAAAAGGGAAAAATAAAGTAAAGCCTTACACTCTAAAGACTAACTGCGTCTTTGTCACTGCAAATAACATTTTGGCATGACCTACTTATCTGTTATTTAACAGGATTGGTGTACTATAACACCCCACCACTCAATTTTCTTGTACCGTTGTTTTTTGCCCCTCAGCTTTGTACCCCAGGCCAACTTTGATCCTCCATCATCTCAGAGCTAAAGTCATGATTATTTCGTATCTTCTTCTTGTTTCGTCCAGTGTGGACATCTGTCAGCTCAAACTCTAAGCCATATGCTAGCCATTGTCCCTCCACGTGGTCTGGGAATCAGTGCTTATACGACTGAGAAAGCACTTAAGAGATATTGACCGCAGCTCTGCTGACTTTGATTAAAATAGCTGATTAAAATGTGGGGCGGGGGCTGCCCGCTTTTCTGAAATTTCGACTTAATCACTTCAACATTAAATTGCATGTTAATTTCTAATGGCAGCATCAAGAGATAGTACTTTCAAACTCTTAAGCAATGATTTCCTTTTCTGTTGATTTAATTCACAAAATCTTTTCCAGCCTCCTTTCTTCTCTGTCTTCACCCACCTCTTCTCTTCCCCTCCAGTCGCACTTGTGACGCTCATCCATAGGGGGATGAATCGCAGAACAATGGAGCCTTTGGGAGACTGAGCTTACCCACAGACTGATATCCAGGAAACAACACAAAGCGTCATTGACTGCAAACAAAAAAATGACAGAGTGGGTGAGGCAGTGTCGTTTTGGGATCACACAGGTTAAGAGAAGTAGTAACTTTGTGGGCTATCATGACAAAAGAAAGATGATTGCCTCGGGGTAAGAGGTATGAGGCATGAGGCATGAGGCATGAGGCAGGTAACATTAACCCAGAGATGAGGTCAGCACTTCTACTCCGATCAGGGGAAAGCTGTGTGATGAACCTCAGGCAAAGGTCTCTGATCATGTGATCAAAGGGTGGAGGTAGCCCGGGTCAAAGGGAGGGGACGGCTTGGACTACTCCACTGAGGCTGAGGACTTAAGCATGTTGTGACAGCCAGTAATAGAGAAATTTAAGGGTATGATTAGCTCAATTAGATTTCCAATGAAGTAACAAGTACGTAATAATCTTGTTCCGGCAATTTGAAGTGATTGTTGGCGGATGACCAGTTTAGGCTGAGAGACTAATCTGAATTTGTGCTCTTTGAAGCTTGTCTCCAGTTTTGTAAACCATGAACTCACAACCAAGAGTGGCAGAATAAAGAAAAATAAAATGAAAGCTATTAAAGTCTTGAGATTAAAACTAAATGAAATGTTTCATATACAATGCCCTCCGGAATTATTAAAAAACTGAATGAGAAAATGAGATGCAAAAATATCTATATCTTTAATTCAGAATTTTTCACTAAAATCTAACCTCTAACTGAAGTAACCAAATTTAAAAGATTAAATTCTTAACAAAAAACTTATATTTTCTCCAAAACCTGTGTGCCACGATTATTGGCACCCTTCATTCAATATTTTACACGGCCTCCTTTTGCCAAAATAACAGCCCAGAGTCTCCTTCTGTAGTGTGTGATGAGGTTTGACAACACATGGAGAAGATCTGAGGTCACTCCACCATATGAAAACTCTCCAACTTTTCCAGATTCTGAGGTTAACGCTGTTTTGAGAGTTTCTTGTGTCCATTGCCAGATTTGTACAGCCCTACAACATTTCTTTGCACATCATTGCTGTGTTTTGTGCTCTTTCCCATTGTGTAGAGTGTCAAAGAGAATTAGACCTGTGTCGCTTTATATTTACATCCCAATAGAACAGTAAGTCATTGTTCCCTACTTCACGGTTCCTCCGCATACAGGTGAACATAGAGATATAAGGCAGGATTGGAAATATGCTACATAAGCTTTTTAATCACAGAATTTCCTAGGATGTGCCAATAATTTTGGCAAACATGTTTGAGAGAATTATATTTGTTTCCTGTTTAGAATGTATCGTTTCTTGTAATTATTTTTACTTTAACTAAAGGTTAGATGTTTGTGAATAATTTGGGGAAAGTGTGAAGGACTTTTACTGCCAACTTGAAAAATTAAAACCCCCCCGAATATTACAAGAAAAAAGTTGTAATTTTACGAAAATAAAGTCGTAGTTTTGAGACTGGTGAGGGAAGTTTTGCAATCTGGCCTTTTGTTATCTACTGTTTTAGCTCTTGTACTGTGCCACACACACACACACACACAGCCTCTGGTGCGCTCCGCTTAGAGATAAGTTGCGGTGATCAGACATCCAGTGGGATCTCAGGGTGGAACCACTGCGCTTTCACGTTAAAAGGAGCCAGTTGAAGTTAATGGGGCATCTGATTAGGATGTCTCCAGGAAGCCTTCCTCTAGACATTTTTCTGGCGCATCCAACTGTGAGGAGACCCCGGGGTAGATTGAGAATTTGCTGGAGGGATTATATATATATCACATCTGGCCTATGAATGCCTCAGGATCCCCCGAGGTGAGCTGGAGAGTGTTGCTGGAGAGAGGGACGTCCTGGCCATCTTAACATGCCACATCCTCGACCCAACCCAGACGAAATGGAAGAAAACGTAATGGAATTAAAAGATATCGTGTTGAAGTATCCCCGCCGCTGTTTCCCTCTCATTCGTGGTTGGAAACCATCATACTGACTCAACCAAGAAAGCTGGGTAACCTCTTCAGAGGATTGTTAAATATCATTGTTAACCTTGCAGCAGGCCTCCTAAAATTCATCATAAATCCTGCAGGAGTCCTCAAGAAATAATTGAATGCTCTAAGAGAGGACGTAACTCGCCAAAGCCTTCGTTGCTGAAACCTGAACAATAATAATTTCCTCATTTAAGAGTGCTTTCCTCTATTTTGATCTGCATTCAGGCCTGTGAAAGAAGAAATCCACATACTCGTGAGTGTAAGTCATACATTCCTTTTCCTATCACCAAGAGGATTTCAACTGTCATCGCACATGCTGTGATGATGACATTACTGCAATAATTTAATGTACTTCATGTCAAAATGTAATACCAAGTAATTTCTTGAACTTAGAAAAACTCTTCCTGACATTTAGAATCATGTGTTTTCCATTAGTGCTTTATGAGTTAGTAACAAAAATTATATTTTCCATAATGGTTAATGTCTGTCAAGATCTCTCCACTTTAAAATTGAATCATCGCTGTCTTGGGCGGAGATACTTGGGCACACAAAATTTCATCAAAAAACTTTGGAAAAATGTCAAAATCTTAATGACAAACAAGCCAGTGAACGTGGGCGATTACATAACGTCCTCAAACGCTCGTTGGCAGAGGTAAGACTAACATAGATTTTTAAACTTCCTTAAATATGACTTTCTGTTTCGAAGATTACCTTACTGCATCCTCTATTCCTCCAAGAATCCCTCTCTTACGGAGGTACACTAGTTGGATGACATTTTCTCACGTCCCCTGGCCACACCTTACGCTATCAGGACGTCGATAGCGCCATTGATAGTCATAGATTGCACCTCTGACAGTTCTCTCTCTCCATCTAGGGTATTGGCTCTATCATACAGATCAGACAGACCCCCTCTTCCTCCATTATCTTCCTCTCTGCATTCCAACCCTCAGCACATCTATATGAACTCTGTCACAGCTGATGCCCTCCTTGCTTTGTGTGTATTGGGAGGCTGTATAATGTGTCTCTATGTGTGAAGGATCACTTGTCTGTGCCTTTCACCCCCTGACGCTTACTAGTCCCATAACAATGATTCCCTTATATACACACAGCAGACAGATGCACATGTGCAGACACACACAGTTACATATTACACAGAGCAAAGTGTCCAGCGCAGTGACGAGAAGAGGATCATCTTGCGTCTCATCACTGCCCTCAACTCTGTCGTCACTACCTAACATCACACAGAGACTGATGGAAGAAGGAGAAAGGAGCACTTGATAAAAGTTCCCATCTGTAAAAGTTAATCAGGGTGGTGTCTTTCTCGTCGTCTCTCCCCCCAGGGTTGAGCTACCTCAAGCAGGCTGAAGAAGCCCATTCACAGGGGAGGATTGCTTGAGGAGACAGGAGGGTTTGCGTGCCAGGCATTCCACAGTACACAGTGGACACATTATTATGACATTTACAAGGCCAGCTAGATAGATACAGCGTGATTCGTGTGTGATAAAAGGTTGTCCTGTCAGTGTGACTGCTGTGAATCGAGCACAGCGAGGGCAAACCACAGTGTAACTCAGAGTGGGAGAAACTCGAAAAGAGTCTGATGCTTTGAATACATTCAAGGTTTAACGATGAAGTAATACCTTTCCACTATAATCTCATTTGGTACCTGATACCATGCCCACATCCACTAGACACATGTTAAAACTAGTCTTTAAAACTCCTCAACTTTGCCTTTCATT
Source organism: Lophius piscatorius (assembly GCA_009660295.1). NCBI lineage: Eukaryota > Metazoa > Chordata > Actinopteri > Lophiiformes > Lophiidae > Lophius > Lophius piscatorius. The sequence goes on along the minus strand of VRLP01000595.1, from coordinate 134,852 downwards.
ACAATTATTTACATATTCGATATAATTCAACAAATGTGAAAAAGGCAAGGCAACTTTATTAATACAGCACATTTCAGAAGCAGGGCTATTCAAAGTGCTTTACAGAAACAATCAAGAACATTACGACAAAGTGCAAAAGAACATTACGACATAGTTAAAAACTGTAATTAAACATTAAGATAGATTAAAAAAACAAAAAACAAAATAAAAGCTAGAATTGAAGAAAATCAACTGTCTAAGGCCCTTCGACTCCAGACATAATTTAGAGTTTTAAGAATAATTTTAAGATTTTAAAATAAAATTAAAGGCAGCAGCAAATAAGAAAGTTTTAAGCTTTGATTTAAAAGAACAGAGAGTCGGAGCGGTCTTGCAATTTTCTGGGAGCTTGTTCAAAATATTTGGTGCAGAAAAACTGAACGCTGCTATTCCACGTGTGGATCTGACTTGGGACACTGAGCCGACCTGATCTAGATGACCTGAGAGGTCTGGATGATTCAGAACACAGCAGAATATCAGAGATATATTTTGGTACTGAACCGTTTAGTGCTTTGTAAACCATCAGAGAAATCAGTTCTCTGCAAGACAGGAAGTCAGTGTAGAGACCTCAGAACTGGACTGATATGATCCACTTTCTTTGTCTTATTGAGGAATCTAGCAGCATCGTTCTGAGCCAGCTGCAGCTGTCTGATCCAGTTCTTAGGAAGACAAGTTAAGATGCCGTTACAATAGTCAAGTTGGCTGAAAACAAATGCATGGACTAGTTTTTTTTCCAAATCCTGCTGAGTCATCAGTCCTCCAGTTCTTGCTCTATTCTCCAGGTGATAGTAGGCGTCTTTGTAACGGTCTTAATATTCCTCTAAAACTCAGAGTCCATGACTACACCAAGATGTTTGGTTTGGTCTACGCTTTTTAATATTACAGATTGAAGGTGAGCACTAAAGTTTAATCTTCCCTCTTTAGCTCCAAAAAGTACGACCTCAGTTTAGTCTTTGTTCAGCAGAAAGAAAATTCTAGCACACCCAATTGTTGACCTGTTCATGCACTCACTCAGTGCTTGTACTGGACTATAGTCCCCTGGTGACAGAGTTAGGTGAATTTGTTTGTCGTCAGCACAGTAATTTATTTTCTTGTTATGCAAGATCTGAGCCAGTGGAAGCATGTAGATGTTAAAAAAGAGATCCCAGGATTGAGCCTTGAGGAATCCCATATGTGATTTTATTTAGCCCTGATTTGTAATAACCTATAGACACAGATACCCAGCCAGTTTCAAGTCGGTGTGGTTATATATTGTTGTCAATCGTGTCAAAAGCAGCACTGAGATCCAGTAGAACTAAAACTAAAGTTCTACCACTGTCTGTGTTTAATTGGATGTCATTGAAGGACTTGACCAGAGCAGTCTCAGTGCTGTGGTGTTCTCGAAACCTGACTAGAAGACGTCAAATCAGATATTCAGTGCCAGGAAGTTATTTAATTTTTTCTCAACGATATTAGCCAAGAATGGAAGATTAAATATTGGTCTGTAATTATTTACTATTGAAGCGTCTACAATGTTCTTTTTGAAGAGTGGTATGATGGAGGCAGTTTCCAGGGCCTGTGTGAAGACTCCTGAAACAAAATTTGCACTTCAACCTGGACAAGACTGTGCAACATCTTGTAGCAGCAGTTAGCAGAATGCTACCACTTGCAAGTTCCACAAAGAAATATGCACAAAATATGCGGGAAGTATAAGACAGCAGCATCGGCGTCTCGTGACAACTTATAGGTCAAAATTGCAGATTAGTATTGGTTGATGAAATTATAAATACATCAGAAAACCAAACCCCACTGTTTAGAGGTTAACAACATTATTCAGAGGCATACACAGACGGCTCTGGTAGTCCACCTTCAGCTACGATGAGTTTGTCCACCTCTGCATCAACGTCCCACTGACCTACGTGTGATATTTAGAGTATCTTAAAGCTCTTAGGCTTTTCCATCACAGCATCTTGCAAATTTCAAGCTGGCGTTGAAGATTTTCGCATTGCACTCACCATCTTGAGCAATCAGACTAAACTGACACATATTTTTTGTGTTCAATCAGCATGATCACCTACGAAATCTACGAAAAGCCAGAAGAAGATACCAGCAATCTTGAACTTTGGCCGGAAATTTGCCTGATGGTGTGATGCGAATCAGTGCTGAGATTCTCCACAAGTTACACGTCCGGGTGCCCTTCAGTTGGTCTTTAATGCTAAGGTGGATAAATATTATCCGACCAATGTTGTGAACTCATACATGGCAAGATTTGGTTTGTAGACATGCCTGTGACTTGCAACGTAGACAAAGCAGTAGTTGTATTTATTTTGGTAATGGCTGATAAGAGTTAAATAGTAGAAAGAAGGTTATGTTTCATTCCCGAAAGAGGGGGATGTATATTCTCAGGTTTTTGTTACTTGCGCGAATGGCTAGAATGATCCCAGGAGGCATTCCCATGAGTAGAACAGCGCAAATAGAGCGAGTAAAACGATGCAGAAATTTGGGTTGCTTTGCGTGAGAGTGCCATGTAAGATGCAGGAACACAGACCTCACATCACGTCTCTGTTGTGTTTATGCAGAATGGCAGGGTGGAATAAAGACGTAACAGGGGCTGTGTAGATGGCCAAAGGCAAGCAGTGGAGACTATATAGTCCAGGCAAAAGCATAACTTGTCATGAACAAAAAGACATTACATCTTAATAAGTTACTTTTTGAAGTGCTTGCTAGTACCATGCTAAACTATGATAACCAGATACTGGTTCTAGCTTCAGATCCAACCAACATAATACAAGCAAAGAGTGGTTTTGATGATCCCTTCCAAGATCCTTGGGATAAAGTTAAAGTTCTTATCTCATATTATTTCCTTTTGGAATGAGAATTTCAACATGCTTTGTGAGCGCATTGTGAAAAAAGAGTACACTCTGCGTGACAGTCAAATACAGTACTTATCTGCACTTATCATCTCATGAACTCATTAATACAGTCAGACAAATATTTCATTTTTTGATTTTAAGTGAAGTGGTATTCACCATATGATCTATGATTAACATTTAAAATGCAAGAGCTGTCAAATACATAATTAAATTTCTTAATACATAATAATAATATTTAGTAATTATTGTATATTATGTCTAGTATACAAGCGTTGCTTTTATCAAGTTATTCCCGGATAAATCCACATAACTGTCATACATTTATGCAATTATTATGAATTGCGTCAAGTATCGTATATTCTATTGCACGGACTAAGCTGAACTTAATTAAGTGTATAGCTGGGGAATTTAACATCAAAACAGGCTCCTGACAAACATTCCAATGTTCCCAAGTCTTGCAAAATCAATTAGGCTTATTAGTCTCAGTAAAGATCATTTATGGCGCCGAATATAACTGATTTGCGCATCTTTACCAGCTGTTGCAAAAGATGTGTGTGGGAGAAAGTTATCTGCTGGAATGAGCATGATCATCACATTGACATATTTTGCTCCTGGTATGTTATTGACCAGCGGAAGTGAACAGCAGACCCAGTCATTGAGCCATGAGGAGACATCGTGACAGGCTGTTAGTCCTAACGGAGATCTTGTTCTCCAGTCGGATTGCCAAATAAGTTTGAATCCAGGTCCACAATGAGAGCACACCATCGAACAATAGATTGTCGAACTGTCATTCACCATTGTTTGACAAAACTAGGTTCATTTAACTTTTCAGCTGTTGCTCGTAGGGACAGACTGAGAGTGGACATGTGTCTGGAGAGTGCCAAAAAAAAAAAAATCCCTTTGTGGAATGCATTTTAAAATTGCTTTTTAGTGACTTTTGGCCTTCATATTTTGTCAGAATTAATCTCGTGAGTCATGTTATCTTTACTATTTTACAGTCATTTCTAATTTACTGTGACCATGATCTCATGACCGTTATAATTTAATTATTTAAAATAACTGCTGTGATAAATGGCTTATTAAAAATTATTCACATATGTTCTCGTTCTGGATAATTAACTATATTGGCAGAGCATGAAAGGTCAACCTTTTCAAATCATGTCATTGAAAATGACCAAAAAGGCACAGCTTTCTCTCTCTCTCTCTTTCTCTCTAATTATCTATCTATCTATCTATCTATCTATCTATCTATCTATCTATCTACCTACCTACCTACCTACCTACCTACCTACCCATCCATCCATCCATCCATCCATCCATCCATCCATCCATCCATCTATCTATCTATCTATTATATATATATAAAGATGGTGAGGTTCACCAATTTATACAGCACATGATGGTATAAAGACTTCTCCATGGACTCTGGAACACTTTGTTAATGGAACTATTCCGTGAAATATCTGTAGATACTTATTATTTCTCACTAAATCTAACCCTAACCCCTTTTTTGGGATGTTTTAGCTGTTTGGCATACATGTAAAAATATTCAATTTATTATCATTGAAGATTGATTTTGAAAATATACTTTTTTGTCCCTATTACTTTCTTTTCCTGGCTCAGAATATTCAAAAAGGAAACATCCTCAATGAACAAAAAAATTTTTTGTGACAATCTGTCTTGTGATTCATCAATGAATCCTAATCAGCTGATTGTTTCACTTCTCTTTTCCTCTTTATGTCTCAGTTCTTGGCATGAAGTGGCCCCCTCTCCTGCCACAGTTTCCCTTTGAAGTATTTATTAAGCAATCAGGGACATTTTTGAGTGAGTCTCTTTCGGTTTCCTTATCATATTTATATAGTACAACATAATTAAATATTAAATAAAACTGAGTGAGGTGAGTGTGTGTGATAAGGATAAGACCATGTCGACTGTTCCCCGGTTGTCCAAGCTTAGACCAGTTTGGTAGGGACTAACCACTGAAGACTGTGAACACTCAAGACTTGACATAAAGAGTTTGGTCTAGACCTGCTCTATCTGGAAAGCACCTTGAGACAACTGTTGTGAATTGGCGCTATATAAATAAAGATTGATTGATTGATTGATTGACTTTCAGTTCTGGACATGCTCTGATAAGTCGTCTACCCTGTACAATTGTTGCAGTAAGATCCTTAAACTTTTTACTTTGGAATGAATCAATGTTATTGTGACTTCACTTGTCAATGGATACAATGTTATGACTGATGTATATAACTTTATACAGACGTCAGTCATTCATGCCCATAAAATACTAATTCAGTACTTACTCGATCAATTATTTATTTATTCGTTTTATTATTATTTCTATCATTATTACGACATTGGTTTAATTTCTGGAGGGATAACTATGAAGTAGGTGGTGATAGGCTACACTTGCTGATTGGTCAGTTTCCGAGTTGCCCCGCCCCTGGGCGGAGCCTTGAGCGTGCTGATGTTGAAGGGTTGCCTTAAACCGGTGTGAGTTTAGAGGGTCTCTCTCCATCGGGGTGATAAGTCTGAAGACGCCAACGAAGGGACGCAGCTGTCGTTAAAAGAAAAAACCCACTTTTCATCATTTTACCGCTGGATACGTAACTCACGCTGGGGTTGGAATAACTTAAGACCGCTCTTTTTTAGTTTTTCTTTTTCATTTGCTTTAAAAGATACCAAACGCGCCAGAAGACAATGGGATCCCAGTCATCCAAAGGAGAGGTGGCCGCAGAGGGAAACGCTGCTGCCGCTGATGCTGCATCTGTCAAAACCAACGGACAGGTAATTACCCTCACACAAGATGATTTTCAAATGAATGAGACGAGTAGAAATCCATACAAGCTTATTTCCTCCCGTAAAAAAAAAACGATCTTAACCACATTCAATCAACGTTTAATTGACGAAACTTGCTAATGATGACATTTTTGGGGTACGTTAGGTGGGCGTTAGCTTCTCTGACTGTTGCTGAGGGACTTCTCACAAAGATCCCCGTGAAATTGATGAAACTACATTAGATGGTGTTGATAGAGTTTATAGCATATATGTGTTTATATGGGGCTCAGGTCTATCCAAAATCCGGTTTGGATAGACCTCAAGTATCATGCTTAAAGGGGGAGGGGGGCTGCTGGAGCGCACGTACGCAGTGAACCCCCCTCCCTCCTTAAATTACAAGCCTGTTGTCTGGTCATCTATTTCACAAGATGACACCTATCTATATTTGTTATAAGCTGGATTAGTCACATTTAGTCATTCATTTTATTTTGATTGAGGTTATTATTGTCTCATAATGAATGTAAAATATAATGCTGGTTCTGAAGTGACAAAGAATTGACTCTGGTTTCATTGATCGCTTTATTTGACCTATCAAAATTTTAGTATCGACGTTTTTTTTGTTTTTTAAAAAGCGTAATATTGAATTATTTTCCTTCTTCCATCGATGAGCTTCAGTCTGGTCTTTGTTGAGTCGATGCATGTCTGGTCCCTGAGGCGCTATGTGAGGCGCTACTGCCGCCTATCGTCTGATTACGGTACTGCAAGGCGTCGCCTCAGCCGGGCGACACGGTGGTTAATTGATGAGCACGACGCTTTGTAAAAAAATGATTATACTCCTCCAAAAAATCAAGATGCGTTGTATTTCGTCCACTAGAAAAAAAAAATCAAAGCAAACTGGAATTTTTTTTTATTGTGTGTAGCAGATGACTTATTTTGTGACAACCTCTTTCCTCAGGAAAATGGACATGTGAAAACCAATGGTGATGTCTCTACAAAGCCTGATGGAGATGCTGCAGCCACCAATGGCTCGGCTGAGGCAGCCAAGGAGCCTGAAGCCAGCGCAGAAGGCGACACTATTGAGCCAGCGCCTGTTGCAGACGGAGAGGCTGCCAAATCTGAAGGCGATGCTGCAGCCAAAGAAACCCCCAAGAAGAAGAAGAAGAAGTTCTCTCTGAAGAAGTCCTTCAACTTCAAACTGAATCTGAAGAAGAGCAAGAAGAGCGAGGCAGTGAAAGAGGAAGCGGCTGCTGACGCTGCCACCCCCGCTGTTGAGAAGCCAGCTGAGAATGGAGCTGCTGCTCCTGCAGAGGGGGAGAAAAAGGAGGAGGTGAAGGAGGTGAAGGAAGAGGCTGCCGCTGTGGCTGAGGCCCCCAAGGCAGAAGAGGGGCTGGCTAAAGAGGATGCCCCAAAGGAGGAGGCCAAGGAGGCAGCTGCTCCAGCTCCTGAGGCCACGAAACCAACAGATGAGAGCAGCTCGACCCCCACCCCCTCTGAAAAGAAAGAGTGATTGTTCCTTTAGCTCACGATGAACTGGGTGAACTGTTTTTCAAGAGAGAGAGAGATAAAAATTTAAGAGTATATATATATATTTATATATATATGTGTATATGTATACATATGTATGTGGATATATGTATATGTAAATATATACACATGTATGTGAGAGACTCCTTTGACGTGCCACTTTTCGTCATGATAACAAGACGACAGACTAGATTCACTAGATCACTTCCCTGGTTACTGCTCGACATCTGGACCTGGACTGAGTTTTAGGCAAAGGTTTGGTCGCTATATGGAAAATGGATTTTAAAGGCTAGAGTGCGAGCTAACGACATCTTGAAGTAAAGATGGATGAGGGATGGATTGAGTCAAAGAAGCTTTTCCTAAAAAAGTCTGCAGATCAAGATGCCTCCTGCTAAAGGAATGAAGCTACATAAAATACAATGACCCCGCCACCACTTGAAATGACTGTTGAAAAGAAAAAAGAGAAAAGAAAAAAATGAAATCAGAAAATTAAGAGCCCTGCCAACTTTTTACATTCCTATATTTTAACCCAAATTTGAAGTATTTTGTGGTGTATTATAGAGAACCATCTTAAAGATTCAGAGAAGCTATTACTTGTTTAAAGAAAAAAATAGACAACTTTGATTTTTACCTTACTATGAAAAAGAACACTTAAGCTTGCTATGTTCACTGTTGCGGTTTGATATGAAGCAGAGTTGTTTATCTGTCGTGTGTGAGCCTAAATCTGCTTTGTCTCTGTAAATACATTGGACTGATTTCTTTTCTTTATTTTGCTAATGTTGACAGATGTTACTGGTTTTATTGTAAAGTTGATAATGGTAAATAAATGTTGGTTACCTGCCCGTTTATGTGCCTTTATGGTTATTTACCTCATGCATTACACGTCTCAATATATACTCAAAAGATTTAGTTAGTCAAAAGGTGCTAATATCGCCTGTTATATTAACTAATACCCATTAGCAGTACTCTGGTGGCAGCAGAGAACAAATGAATGTATCCAAATTAAACAGAAGAAACAGTTTCTGTCCATATTTAGCCTCAACACCCAACCTAATAAGCAAAATCGTGAGACTCTTCGCATGAAACTTTATGTCTTTGGGGTAACCCTATGAGGCGTACATATTTAGGTATGTTCCATCCATGTTTGGACAGAATTAAAGGAATTTTCCCTCATAACTGTCAGGGATCCTTATGGATCCTTATGCTGCCACATCCATCTAACAATGGATGTGGCAGTGGGATTGTTTAGATCAGTCGCAGAAAGGCGATATAGGGTTTCAGGGAGCAATGCCAGAGAAAAAGATTCTAAGTCTTGTATTGAAGAAAAGACTCTCACCCTTACCTGAAGTGGGAGACTGGGAGTTTGAAAGCTCATATAGCTTAGGATAGTCGTGTATTGTGTGTCATTGGATAAAGAACCTGTTGCCTGCAGCTAAGCGAGGTGGTGTAGTGGGTAGCACTGTTGCCTCACAGCAAGAGATCCACTTGGAAACCTGGGGGGTCTCTCTCCGGTGTTTGCACGGGTTCTCCCCAAGTACTCCTGCTTCCTCTGACAGTAATAAACATGTAATGTAGGTAAAAAGGTGACTCTAAATTTCCTGTGATGAACTGGTAACATGTCCAGGGTGTACCTTGCCTATGGCCCAATGTCAACTGGGATTGGCTCCAGCAACCCTTAAGAGCGTAGCTTAATTGGTGACACAAAATTTTCCACAAGTGTGAATCTGAGCATGAAAGTTTGTTTGTATCTTTATATGATGCCAAACTGGTGACCTGGGGAGGGTAAACCTTTAATCCAGTGTTGGCAAGGATATAATTCAGCCATCATGCAACCCTGAAAGAATAAGCAGGAATAGAAAATGGATAGATGGAGCGCTTTATTTGTACCAGTCGCAACCCAAAATGTCAAATAAGCCAAATTTCAACATCTTGTACTTTTTAATCCAATCATTCATGAACACATTGGCCATTATGGATCACCACTGTGATCCACTTTGGCCAAACATAAGAAAATTGAAAAAAGATACCATAACTCTGCTTGAGAGAAGATTCAGTTTGAATGTGCCCGATTCTATCCATCGGCCGCCTCTTCACAGTTCATTGTTTCCTTAAGAAAAATTGTCTTCATGTTTGTAGCCGAATGGTTTGGAGGTAATGGATCATACCAACACAACCATGCTGGCTTTAGTGATCCCTGGTCGGACACAGTCATATGACCCTCCAATCTCCTCCTTTAGAGGACACAAGTGGCTTTTCTGAACATGGCTAACTGAGCACCACCATTCTGATCTGCGTGAACTGACCTAGTTCACATGGCGAAATGATGAGTGGAAAACTGAGCTACATTTGGACCCACTGAATTATTCAATCAAAGCTGTGGCTCCACATTGATAAAGGTTGACAGAGCCAGTTGAAGCAGATGGTAAGGCTGATTAATATCACATTAATTAATAAAGTACCTTTAAATCACTGATCAAAATCATAACCTGCACAGACGATATCTTCTGCATCTGTGCTCTGCACAATGTAAGCAGGTTCAGTAAACTGTAAATTATTAATGGAGTTAACCTTTCCAGTCTATCTTTACTCTATGTGTCACTGTTTTGCTCATATAACATGCATGCATGAGATTATGTGATTTACCATTTCAGGAAGGCATTATTTCTCATTCAGCAATGAAAGGGTCTGCAGAGAATGTGAAGTTACTGTCAAACACAAGTGTGCTTCTACTGACACCTGGTGGCCATCATGTGAAATGCCTCAAAGTGAATCAAATGACTCTTCTGTGTTTGACTACATTTAAACAGTCTTGAATTGCTATTAGGTCCCTGTTTGATAAGGATAATGAATAGTCTTATTGTACACAGCTACGTGTAATTCTTTGAATTATTGTTGTAACTGTGTTCTGAAATGTGTAGAGTTTGATCTTACATTATTTGATGCATTTGTTAAATGCATCTGCTTTCAAATGTCATGATGAGAATGGTGGTTAATGATTAAATGTGTATATGTTAATTATGGGACCTTAGAATGATTTTTGCTCACCTCTTCATCACATTATTGAACACGTTCGATGTATCCTCTATGTACCAGTCTATACTCTAGACTTATGACGATTGATGATTGTCATTCTTATTACTAGAAACGGTTTTAATAGCAAATCATCAATTATGTTCTCCTTTACATCACTGAATCAAAAACACGTGAACTGTTTCGCTACCTGTCTAGACACTACTGTCTGCCTCTAGCTGCAGCCTCGATTTTCCTGAGTTTAGAATACCGGCGTGTCTCAGCCGGGCGGGTAGGGATGCTCGACCCTTTCAACGAGCGTTCCTTTTTGTGCAGAAGCGGAACCGGTGGACAGTGGCACGAGACGGTGGGTTAATTGATGGAAAATGGCGCTGTGTCAAGGAACAAAGAAAAAAGTTTGCTATTACTATGACGGTAAGCATTTGGTGGGTTCAGTAAGGTTTATTTTTAAGTGAAGTGACCTTGAAGGCGGGAAGGGGTTTATGAAACGTTGCGTGTATTTTTTTTAAACTGCAACAAAATAGCTAGCCGGCATGCCAATGCTCGCTTGCTTTAGTAGCTAACTAGCCTCTTTCAGATGCACTGTATACCTAGCTAGCTGTTAGTTTCATCCTACACTCAATAGCATCTGATGTTCATACAATAAAATGATAAATTCCTTATTTTATTTAACATATTTTGTTAGAGCATGTGATGTAAATCTCATTCTGGAACCAGATAAACCATGAAGCTAACCGGCATTTATCAGATCAGTGTTCAACAACTTGATGGGAGAAGTGGGACCGATTGCGCAGCATCACAGTTAATTACTGTTTTAAGTATTTTAGTGAAATAAGTACATTTAAATCATATTTCTTATTTTAATTGAATAAATTACCGTATATCTTGAATGTTCTGAAAGGAGAAAATCCCAGTTGGATTGACCACACACCATCTGCAACTGGACCATTTTAGAGTACAAGTGTGCTCTATGTAGAGTCTGTATGCTGTTAACAAGTACCAATGGGGTAGATAGTGCAATAACATGCAAAAAATTATGCTGTTGCGTGTTTTCTAAAAAAAAAACTGAATAGAGTTTGTCATGAAGCTGTATTCACACAGCTGAGTCAAAATACATCATGGCTTCAGGTTTTTGTGCTGATCATCTAAACTTGCTTGGATAATCCTTTCTTTCCAAGGTGATGTGGGGAACTACTACTATGGTCAGGGTCATCCCATGAAACCCCACAGGATCCGCATGACACACAATCTCCTTCTCAACTATGGACTCTACAGGAAAATGGAGATCTATGTGAGTTAAATCACTCAACACAAACCCAAAGCTCTCAGATCCATTTGTACATTGTCATACATGTCATTCCCATCAGATGTGTATGAAATCCCAAAAAACAAAACAAAAAATCCATGATACTGTCTTTTATGAGGATGTCAGTGCACTTAAATAAGAGTTTTTATTGCTTGGATAACTTGGTGTAAATTCCCATTAGAAATCTGTGAGCTTCCTTTGGGGATGATGGAATTACAAAAATTCAAAAGATTGGGCGATTGGATATCACCACATGTATGTATTGTGTGTGATTATACTACCAATAGAAAATTGCACCATTAGAATTTAAAATTTGTCTAAAGACAATCCACTTGATCGTAGTCGGTATGCCATGACAGCTGAACTCAATAAATAGACAGGGTAGGCTGAATGAATTCTGAAGTATTCTTAAAATTGCAATTACGGTTTAGTAGGCCATATATTATTCATAAACAAACCAGTATAGCCAGTTGATGCTCGTTGCAGCCCAGTGGTATAACAAGTACATTATTTTGAGTAATGATTTTTAAATACAGTTTGCATCATGGCATGAGCAGAACATTAATTAAGAGGTGTGACTTGCCATAAACCGAATTGCTTACCATGGATAGACATGGTTTTAGACCTGACTAATATAACATTTTAATAAGTTTAGACATATTTGGATAACCTTTCACTTTTTTAAGTGAAAAGACTTGCTGGTTTGAGAGAGGCAAAAAACGTTGTGTCTCTCCCTTAAGATAGAACACAGGATGTTGTATGAAATGCTGCTACTGCTGTGTCAGCTTTCACCGTCGCCCTCATTACCTTTGTCTCTGTTTCCAGAGACCACACAAAGCCAGTGGTGAAGAGATGACAAAATACCACAGTGATGACTACATAAAGTTCCTGAGGTCCATCCGACCAGACAACATGTCTGAATATAGTAAACAGATGCAGCGATGTAAGCGTCAACGTTTCTTACAATGCACAGTTAAATATTTCTAAAGGTCGTCCACACTAAGAACAATAACTATGATGATTATTTTGATATGAGCATCCACGCTGATGAACGTTAAAGTCATGTAAACAAATCTGCAAAGCACACACTGCTCACTGCAATTTTGTCAGAACCTTACTGGCAGTGAAAGGATATTTATGATCACTTACTGTAGTATGAAACACAGTAAGAAACAAAATAAAACAATGTAAGAGGCCTTGAGTGAAAGCAGTGCAGTTGTGAGAGATGTCTTCTTTTGAAAGCAAACTATTTTTATACTTTCCTATCGGTCAACATAAATTGAATGGTAGCACTGAATTTGTGACAGAACACCATTAAGTATAATATGCATTTCATGTATCTGAATCTCATCAGTTTTTCGGCTATATAGCTCAGATCAAACAATGTTTTTTTTTAATGAAATTTGTAGCCTCATCGGTCAGGCTTGTACATATATATGCACCCGGGCCAGCTCTAGTGCGCGAGAGAGCAGTGGGAGTTAACCTTTTAGTGTCTGCACACTTCTATCTGTGTTACACAGACAGCACATGGTGCTTTTTAATTTATCATGTACATAACAAAGTGCAATATGATGTAAACGGATGGAAGATTGTGGAGAATTGTGATTTCAATTCTAAGCAAAAAAATCGTAAATTTTCATTTAAGCCAGAATCGCCCAGCAATAATAGTGATAACGTTTTTGGTATGCGCCGACCTTTACTACATCTTCACGTCAAATCATTTCATTTTATTCTTTTTCCCACAGTCAATGTTGGAGAGGACTGCCCAGTGTTTGATGGCTTGTTTGAGTTTTGCCAACTCTCAACAGGTGGATCAGTCGGTATGTTATTCCAAGCACACTTTTCATAGTATTCGAGTTGCATCACCTTCATGAAGGAGGGACATTGATCATTTTAAGGCTCAGAAGTAAACATAAGTGAGTTTTTGCCTGACTTTAGTCCTGGTCTAAATACTGGCCTTGAAACATCTATAATTTGATTATTGAGTCCTGCACCAAGTCTAACTACAAAAATGTCAAATGTGTGATTTAGTCTGTGAACAGCAATAACCAGAAGGCGCCCTGAAAATCACTTATGAATTAAATAAAGTTCATTATATTAATCCTAGGCTTCCAAACATACTTATAGATGTTTCTCAGTGATGGATCAAACAACTTCACTTCATTAAACTGATACTGTAATTTTACTTTGCTTACTCTATCCTCTAGCCGGGGCATTGAAGTTGAACAAGCAGCAAACGGACATCGCCGTCAACTGGGCCGGCGGCCTCCATCACGCCAAGAAATCGGAGGCCTCTGGATTCTGTTACGTCAATGACATCGTCCTTGCCATACTTGAGTTGCTCAAGTAAGCGTCTTCTTCTTAATTACTATGGCACCTGTCAGTGGTTGGGATATATATTCGGCAGCGTTTGAACATTTAGTCCTTGAAGTTGGTGTGTTGGAAGCAGGAAAAATAAGCAATCACAAGTATCTGTGTGACTTTCACAGATGGAGATAGACAGGTGAATGGGTCAAAACCTTTACAAAATTGCAGAACCAGGTTTCCCTAGTGCTATTGGTTAAATGATGTGCCTGGGATGCAAATGCAGGCTCTAGTAGTGCGGTGTCAGAACATAGAGTGAATCGTGGAGCTGTTTTGTCTGTAAAAAAGGGACAATATTAGGCAGAAGGCTTTAATGTTACAGCTTGTCAGTGTATATCACTGCAAGAAGCTGTTGTCCAGCCATATTTTAAAGATGTTGTGAACTTAACTCTTTAGGTACCACCAGAGGGTGTTGTACATAGACATTGACATCCACCATGGTGATGGAGTCGAGGAGGCCTTCTACACCACAGACAGAGTCATGACTGTCTCTTTCCACAAGTATGGCGAATACTTCCCCGGCACTGGAGACCTGAGGGTGAGTTATAATTCTCCTTTTAAAGGGTATCTTGTGTATCTGTAGGTAGTGATCCATTAATCCCCTCACTAGGTGAGTTTACATGGACAGCCTTATTCCGATTAGATTCGGAAAAGAATGCTGCATGTAAACACCCCCTTCCAAATGGAAAGAACCTTTTCGAATAAGATTTCATTCCTTTGCAGGGAGGTTGTCAAAAATTTTTGGGAAGATGAGTTTTTTTCAGCACCGCAACGCATTTTAAATATGGCGACTTCATAACAGTACCGATCTACATCAGTCATTTATTCGTTGCAACTTTGAAATGTTTTAACATATTTGGACAGTTAGATGGGCGAAAAATCGCTTTTGGGCATTCCCTCGTTGTTGTATTCTTCTTCTGGGCGCTTGTTGGCGCTCAGCACCCAACTACCTGAAACATTATTTTGACCTCATAACAGGATTGTGGATCATCTGAGAATGTCTGAAAGTTACCGATTAGATAAATTGATGCATGTAAACAGCGGGTCGGAAAAAAATCACAATTCATGTAAACAGGCGACCGACTTTGCAATTCGGAAAGGAAAAAGTGTCCCATGTAAACACACCTACTGTCTGCAGGATATCGGAGCTGGAAAAGGGAAGTACTACGCAGTGAACTACCCACTGAGAGATGGTGTTAATGACGAGTCCTATGAAGCCATCTTCAAACCTGTAAGTGCTTTTATTGTGCTAGCTCCACATCCAGACACTTTCTCTGAGCCAGTTTGTTTTGAATGTGTATTTCTGTGTGCGTGTTTTCTAGATTATGGCTAAAGTCATGGAGATGTACCAGCCCAGCGCTGTTGTTCTCCAGTGTGGAGCTGATTCTCTATCTGGAGACAGACTTGGCTGTTTCAACCTCACCATCAAAGGTTGGTTTGAGTTCACCCTCATGGGAATGTCCAAAAAGTTAGTCTTCGGAGAAATTAATGTGCATGTCTTCTTCTAGGTCACGCCAAATGTGTGGAATACATTAAAAGTTTTAACCTTCCCCTGCTAATGCTCGGCGGTGGAGGCTACACAATTCGCAATGTGGCCCGTTGCTGGACCTATGAAACGGCAGTGGCCTTGGACTGCTCCATCCCCAACGAGCTGCCATACAACGACTACTTTGAGTACTTTGGGCCCGACTTCAAACTGCACATCAGCCCGTCAAATATGACCAACCAGAACACCAACGACTACCTGGAGAAAATCAAGCAGCGTCTGTTTGAAAACCTCCGCATGCTTCCTCACGCTCCTGGTGTCCAGATGCAGGCTATCCCCGAGGACGCTCCACACCCAGACAGTGGCGATGAGGATGAGGAGGACTCTGATAAACGCATCTCTAGTAAGATACTCGTACAGATAGATGATCTTTCAAGAATATGTCAAGTTGTAGAGTGTAATAATTTTGTGGACGGCGTGTGTTCTGTGCTTCAGTCCGGGCCCACGACAAGAGGATAGCATGCGATGAGGAATTCTCTGACTCGGAGGATGAAGCGGAGGGACAGGGTGGAGGCCGCAGGAACACAGCCAACCACAAGAAGGCAAAACGAGTGAAAAAGGAGGACGAGAAGGAAGGAGAGGAAAAGAAAGGTCCGACTTGCTCTGAAATCTGATGTTGTATTTATAGATGAATAACAATTGTAATCACTTCAGTTGTTTCTGTTTCCTAGAAGTAAAAGAGGAGGAAGAGAAGATGGACATGTCAGGGTAAGTGAACCACACGAATCAAATTCTGATTTAGACCTGTATTTTTGGGGAAAATACATCAATTAAGCTTGTTCATCCAACAATTTTCCTCACTCGACTACCGCTGTTAAAGCAACTCGGTTGTCCACTGAACTTGTGATGAGTTTGATTTACGAGCCGCTCCACTAATCAGACTGAATCCAAAGGCGACAGGTGCATTGTGGGATGCTGTCCCAGTGTCTCGTCACTTCATATTTCCTCTTTAGATCACTAGTTTGATATTTTTTTTCTTACATATTTAATTGAGGTTTGGATATTTATTCCATATATCAACTTTACAATATTCATACATATAACCTCAATGGATGCTCAGAAAAGTTTGGATGAAAGGAAGCAAATCATTAAATTGTAAAAGACTGGTGCACCAGGGTCTTGAACATGTTGCCACTTTATCTGCTATCTAGTAGGGCATTGCTAACACACTATAATAAGCTTCTTTACAACATTTACAACGCGAGAAACATCCCATGTCCAAAAGTTGATGCATATTTCTTTCTGTACAGTGATAGAGAAATATATTTCCATAGTCTTCTACCTCTTTGTATCTCATCTAATTTACTAGTAAAAGTAATAATGGAATGGTTACAACTGCAATGCTGATTTTGTACTTCAAAATGACAGACTGACATGAAGGGGTCTGGTTTGTGTTTCAGACCAAAAGAAGATGTGAAGACTTGAAGTTGGGCACAGGAAATGACAGGCTGGACTGACGTGTTCCAGCCCCGCTCGTTTAATGCTCCTGCTGTGATGAAGGGACCTTTTCTTATTGCTGTTGTGTTCGCATGAGCAAACCTGGCTAATCACCCAAATGCCACTGATGCTCTCATGTGAAACGGGTCTACCTTAATGTGAAGAAAACCAACGTAGTTCCTGTTCCTTTCCTGGTATATCTGGTGTGCGGGGCTCACGCTGAAATACCTGCGCAGCTATAGATGAAGTCTAGTGTTCACACTTGAAAAGGCGTTTCTTATCAACCTGTGTTTATTTATCAGTGGTTGCATGTTGCCGTGGCATGTCATTAGTTCTTGATCTCTCTACGTTAAGTTATTTTAAAACATGAATATATACGGTCTGTCCCTTTATTCCTTTTTTATGAATATACTTCCTGCATTGTCTGTTGGATTGTTTGGAAATTAGTTTTACATATTTTATACCATAATACATACAAAAGCACTGTTGAACTGGGAACATGGGAATGTTCTATCTTAATGTAAGGTCCATTTTTGTCTTAAAGAAATAAAAATGTCTCCTCTCGAGGTTATTATGTATACACCCTGGCCAGAAATAGTGAATCACTTGTATTATATTATTTGTAAAACCATACCTCTAAGAAAATGTTGATTGTTCACAAGGTGCAGAGAAGGGAAGTTTGGGTTGGCCTGGTTATCTTGAAGTGCATTAAGCTTTTCAAAAAAAAGATCCTCTTTTCTAACAACGAATGAAATCCATAATTAACAGTCCTTAACAAGGTACAGATTTTTTATTTTCATAATATGCACGACTGTTTCAGCTGAGTTACTGAATTATTCAAAGCTGCAGACATCACCCAGACACTAATATATTTAGTGGAAATAAATTAAATAAACTTGAATAAAAATTGGTAATGTGGGTTTTAAATCCAGTAACAGCTTAGCAGATGCAGAGTCAAATTTTCCAAGGTTCCATTCGATAAAAAAATACTCTAGTCACCACCACCTCTGAGCCTCTGTTTATTTGAAATAATATACAGAGTACACAGACTGAATAATTACAGGAATCCAACCTCTACCCTTACTTCAGTTCTGGAATAGAGGGTGGGGTGGTCTGACCTAAGTCCACTTCACGTAGAGGTCCTGAAATGACTTGTGTGGTTGGGGATATGGGTCCTGACTGTTCACACCTCCAGTTCAAAATCAAAGTACTGTGGGTCAAAGTAATGAATCCTTACGTATCCGTCCTCTCCTCCACTGCTGTAACTGCAGAGTAATCACATTACCAAAAAAAAGTTAGCAGTGGCTAATGTTCAGATGATTCAAATCAGACTACTTTACATCTGAGGAAAGTGCCTCTTACCTCTTGCCATCAGGGTGGAAAGCCACGCAGTTGATGGGGCCAAAATGACCTTTGACCCTTCCAAACTCCTCTTCATAAGCAGCATGGAAGAACCTTATGATTCAGGAAAGGAAGGTTAGGATTTAAATGTCACACTTCTGATCAAACATAGTTTATCACTGTGTTATACACATCACAGTATAGTGGGGGAGCAAGAGGGTTCGGTGTTTTGCTCAATGAGCCCATGACTCAAGACAGTAGGACACTACTACTATTGAGCAGGGATCAAACGCAGACTACCCCCTAGGCTACAAACACCCCACATTTATTTAAATAATAATATTGATGGTATACAGTTCAATCTGAATTGCAAAGCATCAAATACTCAGGATCCGCAACTGAAGGACCTCTGAAGTGGTGTACAATCACTTCCTTTTTTTACCGGGGTATCAATATGTTATGACACAGGCTTTTATCCTCTCTGATGTCCCTCACAATGGGAAAGACCAGAGAGAACAGCAATGATGTGCAAAGAAAACTTGTAGAGCTGCACAAGTCTGGCAAAGGATACAAGAAAATATCTGAAATCAGTCAAAAGGCCAGATCAATTAAGAAGTCTTTGCAGACGTTAAAAATAAACCTGGAGGGGGGGGGCCTGTCTGCTAACTCACCCAGACATTGTGAGGATGATTGTGAGAAGATGGTTCAACTGGCATAAGATTCTACAAGGACTACAGCTAGTTAATCACATGTCAGTGGAATCTTGGGCTCATAAAGTCTCCCGAACCACCATTAGATGATAACTTCCCCGACACGAGCTGTTTGGCAGGGTAGCAAGAAGAAAAGCTTTTGCTGTCACCCCAAAAAAAGTAAAGCACCTACAATTTGACAAACATCACTTGGACTCTCAAAGGAACAAGGTTATAGGTTGAATGAGAGCAAAATAGAGCTCTTTGTTACAAATGTCAAAGATGTCTATGTTGTAACAAGAAAGAAAGCCCCTGATACCCACTGTAAGGTCTGGTGCCGGACCTCTTATCAAAATAATTCGTGCCACAGCTCATTGAATACCTACACATATTGGATGAAAAGCTAACAGCCTCTGCCAGGAAACATAGTGGGCCATGGTTGGATCATCCAGCAGGACAATGAACTGAAGCACACCTCAAAATCAACCCAGAAATGGTTCAGAGATCGCAAAATAAAGGTTTTGCCGTTGCCACCCCATTCACCAGACCTAAGCCCCATAAAACATCTGAGATGTACTGAAGAGAAGAGTGCACCTGTGTTGAATCTGAAGGATTTGGAAAGTTTCTGTATACAGGAATGGTCTCAGATCTTCTCTATGTCTTCTCAAACCTCATCACACACTTCAGAAGGAGACCATGGGCTCTAATGGTGGATGTACAAAATATTAAACGAAGGCTGCTAATAATTGTGTCACACGTTATGTGGGGCATAGAGGTACATGTATCTAAACCAAATATTTTCAATACGGGCCTTTCAGTTCGGCACGCTCGTACGTATACGGAACGGCAGCCAGGTCGCACAGAACCTGTGTGTGTATGGGACTCATATTTCAGGCCAGTAGTTGGAAGCAACATGACCCTACATGACCTTTTCCACTGATCACAGTCATGATGCAAAAGTTCCTTCAGTTTGTTGGAGTGTTATTATACATTACAGGGTTTGCAGCATAAGCAAAACTCAATAGTCCTCGATCGTTTTTGATATTGCTCTGTCCGCATGTGGTTATGAGAATGTAAACAACCAAATAGAACCACATGTCAGTTCTAACTGGAAATGCATTTTGCCAAGCAACAGAGATATAAGCAAAAGCATTTTTCAAAAGATAACATCTTAAATGTTGTAGTCAAAAGTTTTTACATTTGCAGTTCCAAAAGGGCAAAACTGCTACAAAAGGCTATCATTGCCATGTAAACCGATCCTAAACTTTATGGCATAAAGGTTCTCTAGTAGCACAGCCATGAACACTCACCTCGCCTCAAACTTTCCAATCCTGGTGGAGGTAGTGGTAACTTCCATGGCTTCCTGTCCACCTCCCATCACAACCTGAATCACACACACAGACACCATAAGATGCTACTTATTTTGGACAAAAACAGTCTCACAGAAATTAGCGATGTGAAACCGACATGACTAGCTGGTTTTCACTTACGTGATCCATTATGGGGGAGATGGCAGCCGAGTTAACCGGTCTCTCTGTTTTGAAAGTTTTGATATGCTCCAGAGAAGTTGAGTTAAATAGCTGAAAGGAAACACCAAATCTTTTAAAAATCAAATTACAAACTATTACATTTATTGTTTATACATGATCCAAAAACAGTCATTAAATTAAAAATAGGTCATAAAAATAATGTTAGTAAAGGTAAACATTTAAAAACAAATAGTTATAGTTGTGTCGAAGGTCAAGTGTGTAGACGTGTATTAACCTTGGCAGTGTTGTCCTTGGAGGCAGTGACGAAAATAGTGAGATCCAATGATGTCTGGATGTCATTGATCTGTTTGGTGTGCTCTTTGGCCGTCTTCAGGATCTCTCCAGTCTGTCATTAAAGACCACAACAACATTCCAATTTATGGGTTTCGAACTAGAAGGAAGAGACTCCAAAACAAGACACTACGCATCTTTGTCTGAAATGTAAAATTTACATATTTACATTTTTTCTTATACTTTACTACTGGAATTTACATATAAAGATCAGCCTTAGTATTAAAACCAAATGCCAAATATTGTATCCTTCCCTATCATCGCTGCCAAAACAGCTCTGTGATGCACAGTGCGCCTCACACCTTTCTATCAGAACCGACATTACATTTTTCAGAAAGTTCTGCTACATCTGCTTTTCTGATACTCTGTGGGATCCGTAAAGGCAAACCTTCATTCCCCCTTAAATATCAATGAGCCTTGAGTACCCGCACTTTTTTCTTGCTGTTCACCAGCTGTCCTTCCTTGGTCTGCTTTGGAAGGTGCTAACCACTGCTCTGACCCATTCGTCTAACCATCACAATTTTGCCTTTGTCAAAGTTACTCAGATCTTCACAATTACCTAGTATATTTTCTGCTTCCAACAAGATTGTACCAAGATAGTCATTTTGACCTCAAGTGTCAGGCCAACAAAATCTATTTTTGTGGTTCTCCAAAACCAATAGTCAATTTACTATATTGTGTTAAGGCTTTCATAAAGTCAGCTCATTTCTTTCCATGTATACAGACAGTGTCCAACCTTGGCGCTGAACTGGTTTATTTCTCCGTTCTCATGTCCGGCAATGACAAACTCTCCTAGAGGCCCCCACACTGCACTGGTGATCTTGTGGTCATTGCAGGGTACTGACAGGTAGGGCTGGTTGTCCTCTGCAGAGAGATAGTAAGAGTGATTAGACCCCTGAGAGGAGCCATAGTCCTGCTGATCAATATCATCAAACAATCTTTATTTATATAGCGCCAATTCACAGCAATAGTTGTCTCAAGGTGCTTTCCAGAAAGATAAGGGCTAGACCAGACTCTTTATACAATTATCTACAGAGACCCAACAAATTCCTCCATGAGCAAGCACTTGGCGACAATGGTGAGAAAAAACTGCCTTTTAACGGGCATGTATTTTTGTTATGTGCAAACAAAGGGTGGCATACAACTGTAAACAGATTATCTGTGAACATCGTTTGACAAGCTAGATCAATAACCTTTTGATCAATGGATAAAATGGAATTCTACTGTTTTGTATAACCTTTAAAACCATTCCCATCCTTTCGCATAAAAACAGCTGTTTTTATGCGATCGCTGCTGAGACCTAGGTGGGGTTGGCAAAACTCCTTAGTTTAAAGCAACAACTTCCTGGTAACAGAATCAAAGTGGCAGCTGAAGCAGTGAGTGGTATTTACCAATCTGCTGTGGATCCCTCAGGTCAAAGTAGTTCAGGAAGCACTGGTAACCCATTTGCTTGTCTGTGGAGAACATGATGATGTTGCCGCTGAAGTCAAAACCGCACGTTCTGACAGCAGAGTTGGTGTTGAGCAGGGCGAGCTGTTTACCTTAGCAGGACAAAGCGATGAAGGAGAGATTTAGTACATGAAGTTGACTTCAAATCTAAGGCTTAAAAGGAAAATATGCCCTTGGGAAATTAAAACCTACGCAAAACCAATAACTGAATGTGAAAAGTGTGAAACACAAACACTTTTGTGGTGCAGCCTGATTTTACTCACCAGTCTCACAGTCCCAAAGCCGACAGCTGTTGTCTGCTGATCCTGTCAGTACATTTTTAGTGTCCCCTGAGAGAGTTTATGTTAAAGAACAAAACATGTTTGACACCAGCTAGGAGATTCACCAAAAAATATCGAAATCTCAGTTCAGACGTACACAATCTAATCTCCGAAGTACGCCGATTCTTCAGCATTCTAGTTTGTAACATTAGCTGCAGAAAATTACGTTAAAGCTGCAGTTCTCCCACAAAAGAGAAACTGTAGCAAAACTATTTGAAAAGATAATGCCGGTTCTGATACAAAGATTTCACAACACACAGTTTATCACAGAGCCCTTTTGGTGGTAGAAAAATAAGCCCCAACAATATTAGGCCGGCGTGTTTAACTTTATGGCTAATCAATCTCTACCCTATAACATTAATGAAAGGTTGATCGTTACATTTCAGATTTCAATTCTCGTAAATGTAGTGCATATAAAGGATACAGTCACAGTCAACACACCACACAGCTCCTGTGTGTCCATTGTAGGTGCCAAGCCTCTCGCCATTAACAGAGTACCAAGCATTTGATACCTAAAGTGTCAGACAAAACAAAAATACAACCAATCAATTCGTTATACACATACTCACATATGTAATTATATGAGTTACAGAACATATCTTAATAACAATGGACTTACTGTGTCTTTGGAAACAGAGAAGAGCAGGTCTCCTTCTCGGTTATACTTGATTTGAGTGATAGACCTTTCATGGCCCTGGAGCAGGATGGGTCTCTATAGAGAAGATGTTGGCATCAAATTGGGCGAAAAGGTTTATAATTTCTACATGGATTGAAAATACTTATTGATGCTAAGATCACTTCCTCACGCATACAATCCTACATTATGGTACCATTTTAGCTCTACTACTATAGGTCCCTTAAAGAATCACAGACAATGAACCGCAGTTTGCACTCACGTTTGGGGAAGCTAAGCTAACGTTTGCTAGCCGTGCTAATTACACCAGCCCCTAGTCAGAGCATGAAACTGAATATTATTCTGGATGAAGGATACCTCAAAGAAGAAAAACACTTAAAATATACAAACCATTTTCTCAACTAGTTGCTGCCACTCGTTCCAGCTTGTTGACTTCGATCCCAAAAAGACGGAAAGGATAAAAACTCGTGTTTCATGAGCCGGGGCTGTGACGGAAGGGGAAGATGACGTATTTCCGGTGAAAACGGCCGTTAGTAGGACCTCTAGCGCTCATTTCCATAATAACTATTTTCATGCGTCACAGTATAGAAATTTCAATTCCTTGCATAGTACAAGCAATCGCCATGATTGAACTAATTAAATATTAAGTAAAGTCCACATATGTTTGTGGAAAAAGCTCCCCGAAGCGATTAAAATATGAAATATAAGAGTAAAACGTGCAAAAGTTAGAACTGGAGTATATTCATACGCACCGAATTTGGTCTAAATCAGACCAACGGCTGAGAAATGTTTGCCCAAAACCCAAGGATATAAAGCTCCCTTTAGTGTCGGAATTATATACTCGAAGCTCTCCAAAATCAATACAATTGTTCTTCGAACTACATTCGATGGGGTTCTAAAAATTTGAAAATGATCAGTGGAATAGTTTTTGAGTTATAGCGTTAGCATAAAGGATCTACAGCCTTGGATACTTCCATCATATACGACATTTTCAGGGATTTAAAAACACACACTTTAAAATATTGAACAATTAAAAAGGTTTCAAAAAAAGTCGAACTCAAAAACAAAAATAACAAAAATTTTAAATAATTTTATTTAAAGATAAAACGGAAAATTTGTATATTTCAAATGTTTTTAAATATACAGAATTAGAGTATAAATAGCTAAACAATAAAATAATTCATAACATATAAATTCAAACAAAAATAAATATAAAGTTAGAACATTTGACTGGTAACAGTACGATACTGTACTGTTTATGGTTATATTTTTGTTTTGTATTAATAACATTCATGACCTTTACTTCTGAAACACTGGGAATCTCGCCATCGCAGGATGAATTTTCTGAAAAAGGATTATCTTTATCAAACTTAACCTTAATCCTTCCGATGTGAATCAACAAGGTCCAAATCAAATATATACTGTAACATCTTTTATTTAAACAGGAAACAAAAAAATACATGGCCAGATAAAAGGAAAAGCAAAAGACAAAAAAGGGAAACTTCTTTGGTTCCTTCTCATGTTTGATGAACATCCACATCCATCGCTGGACTGGAGGTAAAATGAATGTCCTGTGCGTCAGTGGAAGAAATTACTTAATTTGAAAACGAGTCCATAAACCGACACAGTGTTACCTATGCTACATTTCAAGAGGTACATAAGGAGAAGTGACATGTTTAAAAGTGAAACTACAATTCAGAAGTCCAATAACATTTTCCCTCTTTATTCCCACTAGGCTCAATCGCTGCACTTGAATGCACGAGGGAGATGCACAATGTAACGTTCAACGCCAGACAGCAATTATGAAGCGATAGTAGGCTTTAAACCCATGCAAAAATAAAGTTCCATCCATGCAGGACAGTGTATACAATGAATATACATTCTCAGTTAGGTGCTTGTCAAGTCAGACAGCCACAGACTAAAACTAAGAGTCAAGTGTTGCATAGATGTCCTCGGAACATTCTCTAGTTAAATCCTGATAAGAAGCTACTGCAATCCTCGGGGGCGGTTGGAGACAATCATAGCTGCGTAGGCCATGCATAAACACAAACACACACAGACACGCTAGGTGGAGTTTAAGTATTTGTCACTACATGATTATAAACAGATTTAAGAGAATGTAAAAACCAATGTAGTTGAGCCAAATTAAATGATTTAATTTTAGAGTGATGCTGTTTGAGATACAAAAATATCAGATTATGCTTCCAGCCAGAAATACCAACCATAAAGACAAGTGCTTCACAAATGAAGAGTGATTCAAACAACAAAGAAAAGGAACATTTGGTGTGTATATAAGTTAAAACTCTGCTGAGATGTTATGTTTAAATGCTCTGAAATGAGCGGAGTAATTGAATTAAAAAAAAACAACTCAAGAATGTGAAATAAATCTCCTTCAATTGTGTAAAATACTATTTAATTTTTATGTTACTAAAAATTAATTAGCTAAAGAAGTCAGGTTTTATACCAGTTAAGACTTCTCCTGAAAGAAAAACACTTGATTACAATAATTGGCCTTCTAACCATGCTGACACGATGTGCATGAGCCACACACACACACACCACCTCTGATGACTCCTCTTTCATTACATCCTTTTCGTGTCATCCCCAGCCGTTCTGCGTTTGACCACAGCCAAAACAGGGAATGTGAGGTTAGCAGAACCTCTCAGAGGTACTTTGTGCATCAACATGCACACTATTACAGACACAAATGCACATGATTGCAGATCTCATATGAACAGAACTAATCCTAATCTTGTTGTATTTTAGGCTAGAGTAAGTAAATGATGTGACATTGATGAGGGGGAGGAGAAATCCCGGCTACGAAAGCACTGTGTTCTCACGTCCTTTTCCTTTAATGAAATATTGAAAAAGCTCTGGTACTGTCGTCACTTTTAAACAAGCCTTTCTTTTTTATCGTTGTTCCACCGGTGGCATTCCGGAGTCTGTTCACCGAGTGTGTGTTCACGCTCTCATCCTATTGTTCAACGTTAGCACAGGCCAAGCGTTCTCATAAAATTATCCTACCATTCTAGACTTTTCAAACTAGTCTTGTGGAGAATCCCCTATGACACATCGCTGTGAGATGATTATGTAATACTTGAAGTACCTATTGTCGTACATTGCCTCCATGTTCTGGCCCGATGGAAGGAATTTGTTGACGACCACCCGACTGTTAAAATTGGGCAACAATCCTGTAGTCTGAAACAAGCATAAAACTTGGATAATTTGAAGTATAATTGATCAAATTGATAAACAAAAAACAAACATCAGCTCTTCTTTGTAATGCTACTGAACTGCTTCCTATGTTTGGTAATAATGACTAATACATAAACAATGAAAATCTGTTTAAGGGGGGATTAAGGTTACTGCTATCCATTCATTAATTATGACCTTAAGCAGGTTATTAAGTTATAGAGTGCGTGTAAGTTTTCTAAGGCTGCAGAGAATTCTGGGAATACACAACATATCCTTGCGATCTGATCTGCTTCTGGACCAGTGTTTAAACATGAGCTTCAAACCTTGCAGAGGAAAAGGTTTTCTTGCAGGATGGGGTTTTATTTTTGTTTGGAGGCTTGAGGCTCTGGGGAAGAGAGCGGAGGAGGGAGCTGCGTTACTTCATTTCTGTGCGGTGACAGGTGGAGCGTTTGCTCCATCTAAAAGTTCTGGGTCGCAGTGGCAGGACTCGGAGGAGTGTTTGGGTTGGGTGTCTGGAACGTGTTCGCTGCTCTGCTCCGACAAACAGTCTGTGGGTGGCGGAGATGGGGAGTCGGTCCCTGGGTCTGAGTTTGGGGCTCCTGCGATGCCACCGAGGTTCTGAACTTTCTTGTTGAGGTCGTTGCGTTCGACTTTGAGCGCCCGTCGCAACTTCTCCAGCCGCTGGACTTTACCCTGAAGTGCTTCAAATTCACGATCCCGCACAGATTTCTGTGGAGACACACAAAAAGCACCCACACACATCAATCACATGGCTCCTGGCCGAATTACATCTCCCAGAATCCTCGGGACATCTAAGAAAAGTCTAGTGTCTGCCTCCAGAATCAGAACAAACATGATGAAGCAACATCTTATTATTATTAATAAGATCTGATCAGATCTGGAATACATTTCCTGTCTTCCTTTTACTGCATTATCTTTTCTTTTCAACTGTTCTAGGTCAATACATGAGAAATAATATTTTTTGCTGTTGTATGATCCTGAATTGCCTTATTGAATGAAATATGTTGTGTTGAATGGCCTCTCCTCCCGTGACAAATGAGCCTTAACTGTGCAGAAACGTTTGGAAAGTTTGGATCCAAAACAGTCTCCAACATCAGGTTCTAATCTTTTTCTAAGGTGTTGTCAGAAAAGTCATTGTGAGTTTCAAATTAATTGAATAATGATGGGAAAAGCTTTAAGACTTTTAATTTGTGTCAATTAATGTTAATACACAATTATGTATCCTGGTTGATTTACAATTATTCTACTTACAGTAAATTAAGACTACGTCATGTCTTGACAAAATGGCAAATTTAAGATTGACATTTGAGTTTTTGGGGTGTTTTTGTATGGAAAATAAATTGTTGGATTTGAACAACTTAAGTATTTATATAACTTACGTAATTAATACTAATATACTTTATTCTACCTATCTGAAGCAATTCATCTGTCTGAATCTGATTGTCATGATTACACATCAGATACTCCATTTAAAAAAGTCCAGTTGATCTGAGGTTAACCTTAAAGGATTACAATTACCTGGATGAATGAGTAAACAAAAACCCACCACAGATAATTCCATAATAGACCATCTAAATGCAAATATATAGAAGTCCAATTTATTATTATTATTATTATTAATAAGAGCTTGAAAATAAATTTAAAAATGTCACCTCCTCTGACATCTCCAAAAGAGCCTTGTTGCTGCTCTCCCATCTGGACCGATACATCGCTGTCTCCTTCTCCAGCTTTTTGATCTTTTTGGTCATCTGCATGACCACAAAAGAAATAGAACGGTCATGTCCTGAGGAATAATAACACCATTGCTCCCCATTTTACATCCTCACAGACGCCTCACCTTCTCCATCTCTTGCTTGAATGTGGTAAAGACCTCGTTGCTCTTAGACAAAGTGGTCTGAAACTCTTCAAACTTCTCTGTGTACAGTGACAGCTGGGAAACCATACAACATGGGTTTGATTAAAGCATCTGCATTTCTCAATACAAGGTCCATCACCAGCGATGTCTAAATGATGAAGAAAAAAGACTGCCAGGAAACCTGCTGTTTGAGATGGACTTCCTGCTGCTTCATCAGCTCGCACAGCCTCTGAGACTCGACCGCTTCTTTCAGCAACTGTCGAGACAAGGGGAAACATAATTCTAACATTTAAGGAGAACCACAGGACTGAACAATACTTGTATTTTGTATGTATGATTTAAGGGCATGATTACAAATTCTTTCTCCCGGTCGTGGCGCTCCTCTGACTCCTTCAGCAACTCCTGAGCCTGGTGCAGCTTGGCGTCAACCAGCTGCTGCTGCAGGTCTTTGTGCTTCACCACTTTATCTATGTGCTGGGGGGGATGACAAGGTCACAGAAATGAAAAAGACTGTTAGAAACTGTGTAAATGACATGAACAGAAATTTGTTTACTATGAAAACAAGACCACTCAAACCTCTTCTCGTAGTTTGTACTGTTCATAGAGCTTCTTCAGTTTCTCGGCCAGCTCAGTGTTCTCTTGCCGCAGACTGGCATTATGCTCGTTGTGCTGCTCCATCTGAGCCTGGATGTCATTCAGGGTCACTTGGAAATGGGAGGTCACCTCCTTCCTTTTCTCCTCTTCCAGGCGGGTTCTTTGCATCCCTTCATCCTGAGGAGGAAATAACATGGATCTTTATTACTTTATCATTTAACAAAGACCTATTTCACATCCATTGTACCAAACAGAAAGGCCAACACTGAAGGAATATCGGAGTCGTGTTACTTCAAAGTATATTAATTTAACAATAACATTGTCTCATCAGTAATTTACCATCAACATGTTTGTGTGTACAAATGATGTGACTGATAGAACACAACTTAATCATGTCATTGGTTTTATTAGCACTTATTTTATTTTACCAAATTCGATGGTAAAAATTTGAATCCCATTCATCAACTTTTCCGTTTAAAATCATGATACTTTAACTAATTGTAACAACAATTTTTTAAGATACCGCTGAACCCTGATGTTCAGAGTTTGGCCAAATTTACATGTCCAACGTAAAAGGTTTCTTCTCTGAGAGGCTCATAAATGCTTGAAGTGTGAATGATGTAAGCGTTCAACAAATTAAATCAATTATTTAAATTAGGGCTGCAACTAACGACTTCAGCGGTACCTCTGTTTATGAGCTTAATTGTTACGAAACTTTGCTCGCAAACCAAAGAAACTCGTAAACCCAGACGAATTTCCCCATTCTAATGAATGGAAATCCAATTAGTTTGTTCCATATCCCAAAAATATTCATCTAAAAATCATTTTCCATGCTATTTTATACAGAGTAAAAGTAAATTTACTCTGTATAACTATTTACTCTGGAGCGCAAATAGGAAGCCCACGCTATCAGGAAAAATCTGTGATATGAGCAAAAATATAACGCTCGTAAATTAAATTCACTCGTAAAGCAAGGCAATTTTTTTTTTTAAGAGTCTTTGCTCGTAAATCAAAATGCTCTTAAAGCAAGGCACTCGTAAAATGAGGTACCACTGTATTTTGATAGTCGATTACTTTATCAGTTATTGAAACGATAAATCGACTTATCGTATCATCGTATTTTTTCCTCCTGGTTAAATAAAAAAAACAATTACCAAATGGCTCTTACTTTGCTATCAACTTTTGAATCTAGCTTTAAGTTGTTTTACGCACATGCCACCTAACAAAAAGAACAATGAAGACAAATTCTTCTTTCCAAAATGTCTTTTAATGAACTTAAATGCTTTTATAACAGACTGTTAAACCAAACAGGTTACTATACAATGAGTGTATTTGCTAAACTCAGATTTATTCCTCTCATATTGAATTATTTGGCAAATCACTGCTGATACAAAACGTAAATAAAATGTATAAATAAATTTATTTATTTTTATATATATATATATATACAAATATAAAATACAGCGTTTTTCCTGGAATCAAATCAAACATCCATTTAAAATGCTCCAGCATTACTGACGTGCTCCGCGCTGGGTAAAGTCAGATTTGCAAATCTTGCAGTTTATAACTTGCTTTTGCCGTGTTGAGAGAAATGCTCCCACACCTTGGATGTTTTCTGTCGCGATGGTGTTGCCATGCCGCTAATGTTTACTTCCTTCTTAAAACTCGGTGTCGGAAGCAGGGTCCGATGACATCACCGACTAATAAATTTGTCGAAAACTAATTTCATAATCGATTTTTGTCGATTATTCGTTGCAGCCCAAATTTAAATGCAGGCAGTATTAAGAAAATATACTCATTTGTGAATTCTGTCTTGATTTAAGCTACTTCACATAATGAGCTCTGCAGCCTCTGGACCACATGTAGCCAATCTCACCAAAGTCCATATATTTATGGCTCAGGAAAGTTTGAGGTTTTTTATTTCCTCATGTTATATTATTTTGGACCAAATATTGGACAGAAGTATTTATAAGAATAGCAATGGCGTGGGTCCGATGGTACTCTCCACAGAAGAAATTGAGATAGCCCTTCTGACAACGTTTAACTAGAACAGAATGATGACTATACAGAAATTGGCATTTGGGGAAAGGTATGGTATTCATGGCACTAGTGTGTTTTGTACCTTAAGCGTGCGGTTGTGTCTCTGCAGCTCTCGGCAGAGACTTTCCAGCTTGCTTCGAGCCAAGATGGCCTTGCTATGTTCATTTCTCAGGTTGTCTTTCTCTTGGACTATCTGGTTCTGCTTCTTCTGCAGCACTCGCATCTGCTTCTGGGTGTTACGATGCTCCTCCAGCTGTCACAAACACACAAATACTTTTAATGTAATACTTTGACGTTCTACTGTCAAAATAAGATTTACAATGCAGGAAGCAACAAAACAAGCCACCAGATAGCATTTCTGTTGTCACTGGGGACTTCAACTAATCCAGCCAGAAGTTGGTTTTACCAAGGAGCCGATCGTACCTTAACTTAGGCCAGCCTGATTTTTCCCTATTTTTGACTCCAACATACAAACCCATTATTAGTAGATTAACTAAAGACTAAGGTTACGTTCAAACTGCAGGTCTTAATGCGCAATGCCGATATAATTTGCTGAGATCTGATTTTTTTGCCTAATTGTTCACGTGTTGCGTATTGTTATAATTTAAATGCGACCGCCATCAGACTCCAGTGTGAACAGTCTATGGCCCTGAAGTGACCAGCATCCGCAGAAGAAGACATGACGTCACATGTAGCACGGCGTGTTTACGGAGGTAAATATGGATGCGGCACATGTCAACGCGTGTGTATCAATTTTGAAGTTGTTGTACAATCGGAGGAAAGAAGAAGAAGAAAAAAAGAGCGCAAATCTGATCTTGCCGCGTACCACCTCCTCCAGCGGGGAAATGTGACGTCAGGCTCACTTCAATGACGTTAAAGTCAGATGAAATGCGACATGACCATTCAGACTGAGGTTGTTATAAAAAACATTACATATTTATCCGATTTAGGACCACAAATGAAAGTGGCCTGGGTCTGATTAGAAAAAAAAAAATCTGATTTGTGCTGTTCAGACTGTCATAAAAAAATCAGATATGTGTCAAATACTGGCAAAAAAGTCGGATTTGGCCACTTTTGCCTTCAGTGTGAACGTACCTAAGACAGTTCAAACCCGGACAAAGGAAGCTGTATCTGCTCTGCATGATGGTTTGAGGACACAAGGTGGGAGCTCTGTGACCATTCACACATTGGGCACTACACCTCCATATTGCCTTCATACATCAACTTTTGTATCGACAATGTTGCTGTGAAAAAATACATCAAAGTATCCGTGAACCAGAAAACCTGGTATTATAGCAGCGTGCGGACGGTGCTTAAAGCCTCCTCAGCACTTCAATCAGGAGACAGAGTGGCATCCAGAATATCTCACAGAGATTTTAGGCGAGGTATTACGAGGGCTAAATGAAAGTACAAAAAGCACATTGAGGAGCATTTTAATGATAACCAACGCACCATGTGGCTAGATAGAAAGAAAACCAGCAACTACAAACCGAACCACAGTCCACGCATCTTATCCGACATCTCCCCACTGGATCAGCCAAACACATTGTTTTTCCGCCCCAAGGAAAGCACCAGCAAAGGACCAACCACTGTATCCACTCCAGAAGAAAATTAGCAAATGAGCAGCCACTCATGCTCCGCCATTATCAGGTCAGGCAGGCTTTACAAAAACATGAACACCAGGAAGACAACTGTTCTTAATGGGGTCCTGGGCCGGGCCCTTAAGGTGTGTGTTTACCAGCTTGCTGCCGTCTTCAGGCATTTTTAACCAGTCAATACAACAGGCCAGTTTCTGCCTGCCTGAAAGATTACCACCACCCTGTCGCACTCACACCAGTAATCATGAAATGCTTTTAAGAGAATGATACTGAATAACAGCAACGCCTTCGCCCCCGCTGATCTGGACCAGCACCAGTTCTCCTACAAAACAAATAGATCAAGATTTCATTCTTTATCAATCCATCCATCCGGACATCTGACTTGAAGTAAAATTCTTAGTTGCCCCATACTGTGTGATACAGATGTCATTGTTTTTAGCCGTTATCGGTAACTAAACAGACCCTGAAGATTTTTTATCTTCTACGTAAATAATTTTCTTGTGGAAAACAAGATGTTTTACTGTTAATCCATAGGTTTGTCTTGATGAACAAAGTCACCGTGTAATGAAAAGATCCAAGCGTATACTTCTTTTTCACCTTTAAATGTCGTACAAATGGAGCAAAGGTTTGAGAAACACCTTTACTTTGAAACATGGAGAAACTACAGTATAATGTCACGTAAGGACTGCTCTCCCACTTACTCAAGTTGCTTCTGCCCTAGTCCCTCAAAATAAGAGTTAATGATATAACTAATAATATAACTAATAGTTTCACATTTCTATAATTAAGATAGAAGATCATGACCTGAAATTTATGTAAACCGGAAGTTAAGAAAGGCTAAACTCATGAAGAAGGTGAAGATGGATGATTTGTTGTGTTAAGACTTGTGGACTTTCTCTTTCCTCCATAAATCCTCATAGAAAAATGTACTGAAAGACATTATAAGATTGTTTTCTTTGTAGCCGTAAAAAGTAGTAGTCATTTTAAACTGATTAAATGTTGTCCTACAGGCCTGACGTTTAAGTTAAATAGAATCCAATTTGTTGGGAAACACCCACCAGTTCGGCATACTTCTTACAGAGGCCTGCAAGCTTTTCTTCTGGGGTGCTCAGTGTGTTCAGAGTCTGCATGAGAACAGTGATCTCTTTGCCTGCATGAACAAGGAATACAGAGTCAGGACTGAATCAGAGAGCATTTTGCAAAACATAAACCAACTTCTTAATTTAGTATTAAGCATGCAAAACTTCATTTAACCTAATATGTCAAATTTTATACATAAGAGGTTATATCTCTAGATATTCTACTACCCAGAACAACATAGTGCCATAATATTGCCAATCCAAAATAAAAAATTAAAAGTACAGTGTCTTTGAACCAGCAATGTAATGGGAAGTAGAAATTCTGAGTTGAAATTGTACCTTAGCTTTTTGTTCTCTGGAAGTCTGTTCAGCAAAATGTATTCAATGACAGAAGTCATTGAATACATGAAGGACAACAGGAGTCCTTACAAAAATAATTAACTTCTCACCAAGACCCTTCACTTTCTTCTTGTCCTGAGATTTCCTCTGCTCCTTCTCCGTGCCTTTGTTTGCTCCATTGACTTTGCCATCTGTTGGCTTGTTGTCCCCCGTGGTCAGACCATTAAGCTCTGGGCTATGTGACGGACCATTGGGCAGTGTGTTGGTATCGTCTGAGAGGCTTTCCCGACAGTAGGTACTGAGAATGACTTCTAGCTGCCGGCTCAGTTCCTCAGCCATATCACACTGCGACTGTGATCCTCCTCCAACTATATTTAAAAGAAAAAGTTTTCATGAGTCCTTAGATTCTAGACAAAAATATGAAATTACACCCTATACAGTGCCCTCCAGAAATATTGGCACCATTTAAAATATTTAACATATGAGATGCAAATACTGTTTTTATTGTCTCTACCCATGATCTTTAATTCAAGTTACTCACAAAAATCTAATCTTTAACCCACGTAACATGAGAATTACTTTAATAAAAGATCATCGGTATGGACAATAAAGATTTTTTCCCCATCTAATTTTACTCTATTATTTCAAAGGTGTCAATAATTCTAGATGGCATGGTATTAAAAAGGCTGTGCAATTACATCCAACACAGGCAAATGTGGCTGTTAAAAAGAATCCCGTCAGCATGTCCAGGTTTCAGGTTGGATTTGGTTTGAACGCACCCATGTTGTAAATCATGAAAATAAGACACTGAGACATTGGCACAGCACAGTTCACAATTCACTTTACTGGTTGAATAATTAGATCATTACCTTCACTTCCTGCCTCATCACTTTGTGGAGGTGTGTCTGTTTGTGGTGTTTGTGGCTCCGACTCTTTGGGGCTGTTGCTTTTTGAGCCATCTTTTGCAGCTGCTGGTGACTCCATGATTTCTGCTGTAGGTGAAGTATCCTCACAGTCCTGAGTAGTAGACTCTTCTGTGTCTTGTTTTTTCATTTCACGTATCTGACATAAGCAAAAAAACTATAATATTTGATTCACTTGAAAAATACACAGATGTCATTTTAAAATCATAGCGCTCACACTTGAACCATTTCAGTAGTAATATCCAATAAATAAATAAATAAATAATCTATCGACACTCCATAAAAACAGACAAAAAGCATGTTAGTTTTCAATTACACACAGCGTTGCGTTTTCACAGCCTGTGGGTGTATAGAGGCAATCTAATGTAAAGCATCATATGAGACACTAATTAATCTGACTGAAT
The DNA here is from genome assembly GCA_009660295.1 of Lophius piscatorius. Classification (NCBI taxonomy): domain Eukaryota; kingdom Metazoa; phylum Chordata; class Actinopteri; order Lophiiformes; family Lophiidae; genus Lophius; species Lophius piscatorius. The sequence continues at coordinate 99,675 of VRLP01000595.1, read as the reverse complement.
TAATAAATGTGAAATATTGCTAATTACCTCTATTCCTCAGGGTTATAACGTTAATATGCTAACCTTATAGTGAAGATGACTTCTGCTTTCTAAATTTAAAATAAACTTGAGTCATACGACTTGTAGCTTATGACTCAATGAGTCCCGACAAATCTAGATCTTTGTTAATTTAATAACGTGTATGTAGACGAACGTCAACCCGTAGCTAACTGAGATGGAATTCTAAGTTATTCTGCAAGTTCACATGAATGGTTACACGAAAGCACCAGCACTATATGCACATATGTTAACCACTACGTGATTAAACTTAAAGTGTGTGCTTACAAATATCAACTTTGATCTATAATTGTTATAAATATTTCATGTCACCACTAGTACCCATTTCGTTTCTATCTTTATACATTCGCTGGTTAACACATGCTAACACTTGCTAGCTGATAGATGTAGCTTAAACAGCTCGCATGACCAGTTAGTTCATGTTGCACTATGTGTAAAAGACACAAAAATCTAAAAACATAGGTATAGTAGACATTTACTTGTTTAAAAAATGTATTCTGCTTTGTTAGGTATTATGGAATTGTTTACCTTCAGAATCTGTGAGGAAATTGCTAATGTGACTATGGGCTGTGTGTTTCACCAGCGTGAGATAGAAGAAATACTTCCGGTCATAACTTTGGATTCTTCTTCGTTGAAATTATTGTGAGTGGGTTTTTTTCCAGTTTCAGTTTGGTCGCCATCTAGCGTATTTATAAATTACAACGTGTTTCCTACGGAATCATTAAAAACCCATAACTAACTGTGGCAGAGGATAAAAGAGTATTTTTTTGCAGGAAGTTAGTAATGCACCTATATTTTTAAAGGGCCCCGTACTTTTGACGACTACATAAACTTATTGATTAGGTAAGGAGCAGAATCTATTTTTTCAAAAACAACAATATGACAATCTAGGTTAATTAGTTTATGACATAGGCATCTGGGAAAGACTAAAGTCAGTATTGTACCCTTTCATATGAAAAAAAATCATGATTCAAACTTTCTTTGCAACATATAGAAATAACATTTTAAATTTAATTTTTTTTTTGACATAAATAGGACATTAACATATTCAAAATCTATGGCTAATGCATTCACTTAACATGGCTAATAAGGACAGACTTGACATGTTTTCTGCATAGCATAAATCTGTGACTCGAGGTCACAGATTTATGGCCTCTTCACTGTCATTGCCGTCACTCGGTCACAGGATGATTCTGGCACAATTAATAATAATAATAATACATTTTATTTATAATGCACTTTACATTTGGATCAAATCTCAAATTGCACAAGTGACACAGTCACAAGATGATTTGGCCTCGCCTTTGTCAGCTGTTTCCTTTCGTCTCATAGTTCCCCTGTACTTTCTTCCCCTTTGATAACCCAAACCCTTCCTCACCAACGCCTTTTCCTTCATACTTTGCTGCACTTCCTTTTTCCACCATCCCATCTCATATTCACTCCTGTCTCAGTGACATCCCTCTCTCTTACTACTATATAACGCACTTTACATTTGGATCAAATCTCAAAGTGCTACAAAGTAAAAGCAGATAAAAGCATCAATAAAAAAATATAACATTAAAAATATAACATTAAAAATATAGAAATATTTGCAAAAAGCAGCAATGTTAATTAAAAGTCATAGTTTCTGCCAATCAGGATAGTTTTAAGTCTTTTTTTAAAACTCCCAGTCGTCTGTGGAGCCCTCAGATGGTCAGGGAGGGCATTCCACAGACGAAGGGCAGCAGAACAGAAGGCCAAATCACCCATGGTGCTGAGCTTAGTCCGTGGGAGAAGGAGGTGGTTTGAGTGGGTAGAACGGAGGGTTCGTGTTTCCGCACTCTCATCAGGATCCTTGCTGCTCTGTTTTGAACATACTGAAGTTTTTGAAGACTTTTATCAGGGATCCCGATGAGAGGTGCCGCACAGTAATCCAGTTTGGATGAGACAAACACATGGACCAGCTTTTCATCTACAAATTTATCTCTTCCAGACAAACGCAGAGAGTTGACAGGGGATATGATGACGATGTTGATGATGACTATGGAGAAGCTGCAGAGGAGCATGTATCTTTTTTCATGTAGATTTGCGTGTCATCAACGTAGCAATGAAATGAGAGTCCATATATAGTCCGACTGATTACATGACCAAGGGGGAGCATGTACAGTATGAAGAGAATGGGGCCAAGGACTGATCCCTGGGGGACCCCACAGGTGACGGTGTGTGTCCGGGACATTGCACTTCCAAGGGAAATGTATTCTGTTCTGTCGGTGAGGTAGGATTGAAACCAGTTTAGGGCGTTGGGAATGAGTCCAATGGTGTGATGTAGGCGGTGTAGGAGTATTCCATGGTCAACTTTGTCGAAGGCAGAAGACAAATCAAGGAGAATCAGGAGGGAAGGTGAACCAGCATCTGCTGCCATCCGTAGGTCATTTGTGACTCTAAGCAGAGCTGTTTCTGTGCTGTGGGCGGAGCGGAAACCAGACTGAAAGGTTTCAAAGAGGTTGTTGTAGTTGAGGTGGTCCTGGAGGTGGGCAGCAACTACTTTTTCCAGAACTTTGGAGAGGAATGGGAGTTTGGAAATGGGCCTGTAATTAGCAAAAAGTTCTGGATCGAGAGAACGTTGCCATTTCTGGCGATTTATCTATAACCGTTTTGTGGATTGTTGCTAAAGAGGATTGGACCCCATTCCTGAACAAGCTGCACATTTTTGATGAGTTGTCGAAGGTCTGGGAGTAGATACACAGGAAAGGAATGGTATGGAAGAAAACATGTCTGTGTAGATTCTCATTCATCCAGGTCATAAAAGAGGCTTGAGGTGAAACGTCTTCAAGCCAAAACAGAAGTCCAGTTGCTTTGGATTCAACCCACATGGATTACGGAAGAAAACGTAGTATATAATAATAACAATTATAATTATAATAACAATAATAACAGTAGTATTACTGAATAGTGGTTAGTGCTGTGGAATTAGGCACACTGAATAATAAATAGAATGAATTGTTATGACCGGCAGTAAAATGTTGTAATAAATAAATAAGTAAAAACCAATAAATTAGCAGCATTGAATATAACTTATTTGCCAATCATTGCATACATGTATCGTATCAAAATAAATACACAAAATAGGCAAACGCTGATATAAATACATAAAAAAATGTAATTAAAACCAAAATGTACAAGAAAAATTAACACTAAAAATTGTATGATATTGTAAAGACATGACATTTTATAATATCAAACAAACTTTTAAAATAATCTCACATTCCCCCTGTTCTCCACAAAATACCCTTGGGGTATGAATAACCATCTGAAAAACACTGCCCTAGATAAACTGTGACTGGACAAATGAGATAAATCTGACTCTAGAATTTAAGTACATTTTATTACCATTTTCTATTTTCTCGCACAAAAAAGATCTTTGCCCAGTATAATATTATAATGTCAAATGCAATACTAAAGATTGTTTTTTTGACATTTATTTGAATTTGATATATTATTTTCTAGCTATAAAAAAAATACTGTTATTTCGCAACATAAACTACACACAAATACTTAAGAATATTTGCTATACACTGATCTACTGCACTTAAACGTTACTGATATGCCATTAATATTTATACATGCACACATTCTGTTACTTCTGTACTGGCAACTGACACTCTTTATTACCATCTTTGTGTATTGTGTGTACTGTCGTACCTGTACTCTGCTACAATTCCCTCCTAACGAATGATAAAGTGTTATCTTACTTTTTCTTGTCCCACATCACTGTTCTTGGTGGACTGTTCCCAAAACAAAAGGCGGACATTTAATCAAACATAAGACTTGTGCTGTCTAATCAGCTGGCCCAACCAAGCTGATTTCACTAAAAAACAACTAAATATAGGATTTTCACTCCATCTAGCTACACTCAATGGGGAATGCCAGCTCTCGTGTCACTCAGGAAATAATGTTTCACATTAGACAGACAGACAGATTAGAGTTCAAGGCCATTGAATAGCTGGAAAACATGACGTTTCTTATTGAGGGATACTTCAGCGGCACAGACAACACAATTTAGTCATGTCTCCATTTGTGTGAAATTGTCATAATTTATGTATTAATTTAATAAAACTATGGAGAACTTCTAGGCTTCATCCCGTGTGCTAGATTTTAGGCCGATCTTTACATATAATGTTCACAAGTATGGACAACCCAGTTGCAGAACACCTCAAACAATGATTCTTAGTGTGGAATGCATTAAAACATTTCTGTTGAGACCATCATAAATCATGTGTCATTTATTTTTTGAACAAACAAAAATGTGTATAAACTGTACAATTTAACATGCTGAGACAAAAAAACATTATTAACACAAAAACCTTTGAACAAGCTAAATACATTTACTGTCTAATGTACAATTTATAAATAACATTATTCACAGTCTCAATGAAGTGAGGCCAGATCATCCTGTATCTCAGTGGAACCATTTAAGCGCTTCTTGTCTTTTGTATCCATAATGATTCACTTGATACTCCTGATGTAAACGTGATGTACTATATCATCTGCAGCTCAAGCTGAAACATTATCATCTGAGTTTGAGCCTGAAAACTCATTCCAATTCCGTGAAACGTGCAAACATGGCTTTACGGACAGCGTCTTTGTAGGTGTCTGAAGGCGAGAGGGTGTAGTTGGTCCCTTTGGTGCCAAGTCCAGCTCCCTTTGTTCTCAATTGTGCCTGAGGAGGAAAAAAAACTTTCAAATTGAACCAGGCAGCTTTTATAAATGTATAAATATTTAAACCTGGATGCTACTGCACCCCAACAGCAGGCGCTTTTGACGATACCTCAATTGGTGTTGTGATGCCCTGCTGATTGCGACCAAGACCTTTACCCTCCTTCCAGCCCATGGCCTGCAGCATTTTGTTCCCTATGTTGTCACTGTTGAGGCCGTCTTTAGTGGGTTGTTCATAGTTACTGCACAAGAAAAAGGGCCAATAATAATAATAATTTGAACATTAATATATATAAAAACAACAGCAACAACTAGAACCCTGCAAGGACATTAAAACTGAATTTCTTATACATCGGTAATTCAGCTTTGTATACATCATTAATTTAACAAAAGCAAGTTATTTACATGACTGGTGTGGGCTGGCTAAATTTCTTCTTTTTGGGCGCTGGGGGTTCGGGGATCCCATATTTTTCTCTCCTTTCTGCAGCCCTGTCTCGATATTTCAACTGTAAAGGAAAAAGAAAAATGTTTGTTTTATAATTCAGTCATGTTAATAGAGGGATTTCTATGACTCACAGGCAGCTGGGTAATTGTGCATCCAGCCATACCTCAGTCTCTTTTCTTTCCAGCTCCTCCAGTTCTGCTTCAGTCATTTTGGATCTCCGGAGAACCTCCAGGTTTTTCTATAAGAAACCCCAAAAGTTAAATAATTACCTCAATGAAATAATATATATATTTTTTTTTTATTGGCGCCTCAAAGTTCTATAACTTATGTTATCAACGTATGTGAACTTACCTTGTGGAGGTCAGACATTTGCTGATGTCGAACTAAAGCCTCTTTGTTGGGAAACTGTCTCCGACACAGTAAACAGGCCAGCTTGCTCCAGTCCGTCAGCTTACCCTGGAATCCATCGCCACCATCAGGTTCCGCAAACCCATCCTCTGGGTCACTGTCTCCACTGTATGCTGCCACAAGACCACACTAACCAAACCATGGATAAAGAATGGCAGGTGTAAACATTGTTAACATGAACCGCTGAATATAAATGACTGCCTAGAATGCAAAATTAAGACTTCCTTCACTAGTTATGATGAAAACACTCACCTTTGAAGTGTTGACAGAACTTGTTGGAGGTTCTTCCTCAGGAAGCCTTGGCATCTCTGGCATCAGTCTGTCTAGACCTGCCTGCTACATGAAGAATTAGAAAAAACAATAAAAATTCATACTAAAATCCATCCATCATCAAACTCTCAATGATCAAAGACTTTCTGGAACTTTGTCATGGAATGAATCATACTAAGTTACCTTCTTTTCAAACAGGACATAGCCAACATCAGCAGCGGCCGCCTCCTTCCTCTCCTCTTGGCTGATAGGCTGAAAGCTGCCCTTGAAGTTCTCTTTCTGCTTGTTAAGAGTTTTGGCCCACCGTTCCATGTCTTTAGCAATCTGAAAGAATCAAACAATTTAGCACATGAAGACAAATCTAAAAAAGGACTTAAAAATTACAAATATTCACAAAAAATACTATGTAGAAGAAGCTACACACACATTAGACAGTGTGTGCTGATGTAAAATAGACGTGATACCTGCTGAGCAGTCTTGCTTTTTGGCTTTTCCTTCTTCTCCTTGCCTTCTTTCAGGTCTTTGTTGCTGGCTGCTGCAATATCATTTTGTCCGGCATTTGGGTCAGTTGATGCAGGAACGTACGTCTGCTTTTCACTGTCCCAGTATAGATACTGCTGGGTCTGAGCGTTGAAGTAATACTGAAAAGACAACATCCAATACAAACTCCTGTTGTTCTCCAAACGTAATCGAATAAAATAACACATGTAACTGTGCACTACTTACATGACTGTTGGGGTCATAGTAGAGACCAGTCTGAGGATCATAATAGTAGCCAGATGACTCATCATACTGGTAGGTGGATGTATCAGGGACTTTGAACACAAAACATGGTATAATTGAAAAATCACAGCTAAAAATACAGTATTTTACAAGTTAATCAAGTTTGCTATTTTCGTAATCCTTTTTTAAAAAACAAAACAAAAACACAAATTACTTGAAAGTGACAATAAAATTTGGATAGCTTGAAAAAATAAAATAAAAATTGGCTTTAATATAATACTGTATCTTCATAAATAAGGTGTGTATTTTATTTCATTACTGAAGTCACTATAATACAGGTACTACCTAGCAATTTTCTAGCGATTAACTTTTTGAAGTAATAATGGTAAAATGTAAGCAGGCATCGCCGCATGCTCCTCTTATTTGGTCAGTTTTATCAAAGACTTGTTTTAGCTGTTTAAATGTGGTGTTCACAAGGCTAACTGAAAATACAGAACGTGTCTGGCAGTGACCTCTACAGGACCTTCTCTATATGTGCACCACATTTCAACAGCACAGGTTTTAAGGGATATTGTGTGTATCTACCAGTGCTGTTCTCAGCTGTTCGTCCTGAGGCTATTAATCCACAGGTGGCAGTGGCTACAGGAGCAGCAGATGCAGCTTCAATACCAGGAAGATGTCCTCTCTGGGGCATTCCATCCAACTGCTGGGAAAGTGGTAATGCCTGCAATCAGAGTAATAGTCATTTAAAGATTGTTTAACCTAACCTTTAAACAATTGTACTATAATGTACACTTAAAAATAAAAAATGCAATTTTACCTGAACAGCAGGCTGCCCTAAAACATGAGGCTGGTAGACCTGTGGTGTCTGTGAGATTACAACCCCAGCTGCAGTTGGAACAATCTTTACACCCGGGGCAGCTAAAGTTGGAAAAGCAGAGTTGTCCACCGTAGATATCGTAGATAATTTTTTCGAGCTCGCTTAAATATCAGGTTTAGACTACTTTACTATTAATGTGTCTTTTGTTCCTATGAACTGAAGAAGAAAATGTTAATGTACTGAAAAACTTCCTTTTAGGCAAAACTAATTGATTCATGCGAGGCAACTTTGGCTGAGAGGGTACAGAAGCAATCCACTGATCAGATGAATGTATGAATGGTTACTACTAATAGCAAAAGAGAGGATCATTATATGGTAGTTTCTGTTTCACTCTATATTTTGGTCATCCCACATCTATCCCCTTGAAAAATTGACCAGAAATATCATCTGTCTAGATAACACAGATATTGTGGCAAGACCATTACCTCTATCCAAGTTGATTGTAAAAAACTACTGGGCTGTTTAAAGCCCAGTAGGCTTTAAACCTGTTTAAATTTTTGATGTAGACGATACAATGAAATAAACAATTTAAAAAAATTTTTATTTATAATAATCTATTTACATTTGTCTCATCCCCAAAACTAAAAAAGAACCCAACATAATCGCTTTTTTATCATTTTATATTCTTTCTTGAAAAGAAAATCAAATGATACACTGACCCTTTCAATTTAGAAATGTGTGTAAATAGAATAAAAAATGATGTATACTGTGAGGTAGTTAAGACTGCCACAAGTGCTATAAAATGCAATAAATTAATCTTTTCCATTATTGTTTCAAAATCAACACTCAGTAACCGTTGAGTTTCATAAGTTGAAGCATCTCATACCTCCTAGAATCCCATTTCCCTGAGAGGTGCTGGGTCCGGCCCCTTGCGGGTAGAATGTCTGGTAATCCTATGGGAGGAAATTGTAATAAATTGTTTTTAGAATCAGTGGTATTCGACTTCCAAAAATATAACGTACATTTTGTTTCCTATTGAAAATATAGGCCTTGTGGCTTATCTCAAGTACTGAGAATTTATATTGAATCAGACTGATACAATCATTAAATGAAATTTAAAGAAAATGGATGTCTTTGTCAAGTCTCTTTCCATGCTGCAATAGCTTATAGATGCTACTATATGCAACTAAATTACCGTGTTTTACTGAATGCATAAAACACAACTAAATCATGTAGAACTATCAGAAATTATCTGGTTGGCTATCAAAGGAGAGAATGGATGCTTCATGTGTTCAACTAACCTGTGAAGGAGGAAAACCCTCCTGCAAGTAGTTGTACTCGGACATTCCCTCTGTACTTTGTTGAGGCTAAAAAGGTATATGATAGAACAATGATTGATCTCGTCACGCTGACTTTAGAGATGAAGAATAACAGCATGTTGACAAAATATAAGCCTACCTGGCTCGAAGACCACTGGGCAGCAGCAATCGCTGTGCTGGCCACAGAGAAGGCACTCACGCGATTTCCATCAGGCAGTAAAAGGTCCCTAAAACAAAGTTTTTAAAAAATGGAAACGGGTGTTGTAACAGTTTTAATCAACCTTGTTTTGACTGGGAATTTAAAAAAGCAATGTGTAACAAATAAAAATATCCTAAGAATATTATCAAAATCATATTAATTAACTATTACACTCACTTTCTAGCACTCTTTGCGTAGTCCACCCCAATTGTTTTCCCATCCAGTTTAAGAGGAGGCTGCAGTCCTTGTAAAATGGTAAGGAGTTGTGAGGCCTCCTGTGTAAAGGAATCATTAAAGTGTAAGCACCATAATGTGACGACTTTGAGAACTTTATTAATGAGAACATTTTCAGAAAACAAGGATGGAACATGAATTGGAATTAACTAATAGGTGGCTCATAGTTATCATTTATGAGAGATCACTACAACCAAGATATTTAGTTAATTTTTGCGTGTATATGTTACAGAAGGCCTTACCAGTGGAGAAGACAATTGTACAAAGGCAAAGCCTCTGTTCTGGCCTGTCTGTTTGTCCTTGATGAGGCGAATGTTGTTAGATGAAAGATTAGCATATGGTGCCAGGGATGTCATGATGGCCTCCACAGTAGTCAGGGGACCAATATTTCTTAAGATGATCGCTGTAAAAAAAAAAAAAGGTTCACATATAAGAATAATCTTCCATTTTTTTTTGGGTCGCAAGTAAGTGGGATATTGAAAAAAAACAACTTACTATCACCACAAAAATCTCCACTGGGTTGACTTTCTGAGACTCCAGGATTATTGCTAGTTTCACCTTCTGCTGAGAGAATGACAAAGAGGTAAGTGGCATTAAAATAAGCTCTAGAACTGGGTTCTTTCAAATAAACAGTTGGAAATGAGGTATGAAATTGTAAGTGTAAAAGTGAGCAGCGCAGAGTATGACTCAGCATTTTACACTACCAAATTATTTATTTATTTCATAAACTCAACCATGTATTGTAGTTCTTCCTTGTGTTGTATTGTTATGTAGCAAGGAAGCAAGGCATGCCGTTTCCAATCTCCTCGTCTACGCCTGAGTGTCTTCAACACAGCACAAACTTTGTGTTGAATCTAACCACTGTTGAGCCAGGCTGCCTGGATGTTTGTAGTCAGAGGCCTCTTGTTGATTTAACTACTTACCAGCTTTGGCAGCTCCACACCTGAAGCACTTCAGCCTCCTCCGGAAATTGTACAGGCCACACTGCAAGTAACCGTTCACATCATTTTTATTAAACACCTACTAAAGCCCTGAACAGTGCTGCCTCAGAAAACAGGTCATCTATATTGGTGCAGCGTACCATACCTACCTGAGACACAACCTGACATTGACCATTTCCCCCAAATTTAAGCATACCAGAAAAGAAACTATCATTACCAAATAATGTCTTAAAGCCCTATCGTGTATACTTCTAGGCATGTATGGGTGTCCATCAGAGTTATGTTTGGATAATGTGGCAACGGAACCAAGACATTTAATTAACTTACAGTGTTGCAGAGCCAGTCTTCATACTTGTTTCTGTTGTAACTGTAGTGCATGTCCACGCTTTTTCCTTGGATGGTCAGGCGTTTCTGAAAGAGGACAACTAAAATTAGTCAAGTATTCCTGACAAGTACTGATCTCATCAACAGAACAAGTAGTGTTGGAAGGGAGAGACGGGGAAGAGGGACCCCCAACAGACAGGCAAATGATGTATATGTGAGCATGATGTATGGAGGATTCTTTAGGTGTTTGGGACCCGAGTGCCCAGGCTGAGCTGGAGCAGAGTGTACAATGTGCCCTAACAGAGATTTCTCACTCATTTAAAAAAAGGGGAGATTAAGAAAAATATATAACAAAATGACGTGTACGTTTACCCTAAAGTCTGAAGATACATTCAACCGTGAAATATCACTCATTATTCTTCGAGCAGCAGGGTAAAGATACTGTTTTCATTATCTTAAATGCAGACTCCTTGAGGAGCTGATCTCACAAGTCAAATTTAGAGATTTGATACTACAGCCATTTGAAATAGCTATTTTAATATATACATCAAAAATATTATAATTTCTATTAATATAGAAATCATTTATTTTGCTCAAAGGCATACAATCAATCTTTTCTCTCAAGAAGATCTTAACAGTTTCCACACAATTTATTGTGCTTTTTGGTTGCCATTTGGATTTCTTTCCAGATCCCCAAGATTAAAACTAGACTTGGCGATTGTGAAGCAACCTGATTGGTCTCCATCCATCTGGTAGCATCTTGCAAGTGATAAAAGTCCACGAAGGCGAAACCACGGCTTACACCTAGAGACAGCATTCAAATATAGACGGGATGCGCGTTAGTTAAGAGTCCATGGGCATATTATTCAAAGTCTTCCACAAACTGCTTCACGACCCAGGCCACTCACAATAGGCCACTCCTTAGGAGTTTTACCATAGCAAGAAATCCAGCTGAACACCACTGTTTAAGTGCATTTGCCAATTGACTTTCTCAAATTTTTAAAACTGTTTTTACTTACCTTAAAAAGATCCACAATTAACTGAAATGATAAGTCTCAAATCAAAATATCAAACCCTATTTCAAGCAACTTTTTATAATTCTTTACTTGTTGCTATGGGAAAATGGGTCTTGGAAGCAGATTGGCCCTATGGTCAAAGACTGGAGGGAGGTTGGGGTCCATCATATCTGGTTCTCACCTGTTTTCTTTTTCATCAGTCGGACATCCACTGGCTGTGGTCCTTCCAGCTGGTCAATGGCAAATCGAATCTGAGTAAATAACAAAGATGGTTGTTAAACAGTATGATTAAATATATTGTAAAAATATGTTAAATATTGTATTACATAATGAGTAGGACACTCATAAAACCAAACTTGACTGAAAAGGGGGTGTAGAATTGAAGAACAAAAATAAAGACTTACATCATCCTCAGTGACATGAGGGGACAAACCCCACAGCAGAATGGTCTTGCTCTTCTTTTCTTCCCCTAGCTCCCTTCTGTAGTCTTGATCAGGGTAGTCACCATCTGAGTTATAACCATCTTCTGATCTTTCCCGTTTTCTTTCTCTTGACTTTATAAAACAAAAGTGCATTAGTTAAGAGCGGATATCACCAAACAAGGATCTTCTCTAAGAGGTTATGACACTGATAAGTAAAGGAACAAGAAACTAACTACCTCTGGACTGTCTCTTGATCCTCGACGATCTTCAAAACGATCATTGCGTCTATCGTCACCCCAGCGACGCATGTTGTGATCACGCTCAGGGTCTCTTTCTCGTCTGTCACGCCATTCAGATTCATCACGGGCCTGGTCAGAGCCATACCTGCCGCTACGTTCTGTGCGACTTATCCTATTGATAAGGACAGGGAAATTGCATATCAGCATTTGTAATCTGAAGCTGCATAATAATCAATTAAATTACACAAATAACTCTTGTATCAACCTCACAAGCTTCACACATTGATGTATAATATGCAGAAAATTTAAACCTGATACCATTTCCTAGTGTGGTTAATCAGAGACTTACACTGGGTGGGTTTACACGGACAGCCTAATTCTGATTAGATTCGGAAAAGACGTCTACTCGGAAAGAAAATGCTGCATGTTAACACTCACAATTAAATTTCATTCCTTTGCGTGGAGGTAGTCAAAATCCTTTCCAATAGCCAGTAGCTGCATTTAAACGCTGTATTGGAAAACCTTCTGTTTTAGTTGTATGTACGCATGCCCAGCATCGTGACGTTCATCGCTGCAACGCATTTTAAATATGCCGACTTCAAAACAGTACCTGTCTGCATCGGAGAGTGATTTGTGAGACTTTAACATATTTGGACGGTTAAATGGGCGAAAAGTAAAGTCCGCGCATGCCCTCTTTTTCGTATTCTTCTTCTGGGCGGATGTTGGCGGTCGTCCCCCAACTCAACGACGCATTATCGCCACCTTATGAATGTGTGTGTGGATCGTCTGCGCATGTCTGAAAGCGTTTTCGATTAGCTGAGTCGATGCATGTAAACGCTGGGTCGGAAAAGATCACCCTCAATACATCCCAGACTGGTCAGAGTGTCCATGCTGACCCTCGTCTACAAAAAAAAGCTCTTAAAGTGGACCTGGTGTATGAAGTCTTCTTTTACATTATTAAAGGCCAGGTACCGGGAAATGTGATGCTTTGGCCAACTCGCCATGTAAACAGAAGACCGACATTGCAATTCGGAAAGGTTTAATTCGGAAAGGAGAATAGTGTCCCATGTAAACCCACCTACTGAGAGGATTCAGCATGAACTATTTTTGAGGCACTGCTTCTGCATGCCAAAAATGTCAAACATTTATATATTATCACATTTTATTAACATCAAAACTATTATTTGGCACAAGAAATAGCCCTAGAAAACATAATTTTTTGCCTTCTGATTTACTCTTCATTTTCAAATCATATGACATGGAAACGCAACTTAAAATACTATTTAAATAAAAAGGTAATTCATTTGAACATTATCTTAATTTACACCGCCCAGTCATAATATTATTATGTCCTGAGATTTTATGTGAATTTAGATGCAATTTGAAAGTAGAGATTGCAGCTTTTTTAATTTTGGGGAATTAAATGCATTTCATGTTGACATTAAAATGATATCATTTATGGTTTGTCTTTACTTCATGACTGCTTGGTACTGCAACCTAAACATGAAGCATAAAAACTTGAGCCTTATTGTGACGGCTAAGTCCAGATCCACTTGATGGCTTTTCATCTGAATGTCCTTCGCAAGGCGAAGTGCGCAAAAATCAGCCATAACATTAAAGCCACCCGTCTAATATTGCTTGGACACCACTTTTGCAAAAAAAAAGCATTCCGATGCACTTTATTCTTTGAAGTTTCTATCATAAACGGAAAACACGTTTTCAACTATTTTTGTTACAGTAGCTCTTCTGTTCGATTATGCCAACATTGTCCGAACTAATTTATTATATATGAAAACAAAACAATGTTGAAGTGATGAGTAGAAACTAATTTATATTAAACGATAAAATTATCCCCTCACTCCTCCTGAGAATGGATATTTTACTTCAACTAAACTGTAACATTTATTTCTGTTCACCACACCTACAATGGCGAGCCGGGGGCTAATGTCGTTACACTAGTTACGTTACTCACCTTTTATCAGCTCCCATGTCTCCCTCCAGAATTGACGCTGCCTCTAAAAATAAAAACGTCAGAAGAGATTATAATGATTATACCATATTATGATTTTAGTTTTGAAAAATCCAAAATACTTCTAATGATAGCATTTGAAATCGGTAGAATTAAGTAAGCTAGCATCTAGTTAACTCCGACCACATAGACCTACGTCATCGCGACACTAACTTACAATAACTTACCAGAACACGTTAACAACAATTCTATTTACCACTTGTGGTTTGTAAAAATGATACTGAAGAAAATGCAGGCAAGAAATTCATCTCACGGCAACGGTCTTCAAGCACCACGACACCTTCTTTGTCCCAAGATGCATTGGTGTATAACACAGTGCATTGTGGGAAACTGCAGAATTTGCTCTGAATTGGCCATACAGGCAGTAATTTACGTCATGCTCTTTCTTACGTCTTTCTAAACAGATCTGATAATTCGTCGTGATAAAAATGAAATCACATTAGGTTTAGGTTTGTGTGAAGACTATGACCTGGGCCATCTGTCGATCTACAAACGAACATAAATCACGTTTCATGTTACGGTTGAGGTGCAACCTGTAAGGCTACACTTCGGGCAAAACGATCCAAAATGATTTCCGCCATTTTAGTCGTTCTGTTGTTTTTAGATCCCTGACCTATATTGAAATGTATTTTTTATACATTTGCTCTATAGTAGCACTATTTAGTAAAAGGTATATGCTCGTATGTTGTAATGCTTTGCAAATTTTATGAAGTTACAAAATCCCCATATCTGCAGTTTCAGCTGAAATGCTATTTTTGCGTAGCTCTTCTAAAGGACAATTCAATTTGTCTCAATCTTCAAACTGGATTTCCTCTCGTTTATCTATACAAAATTATCAAGACAATAGTAGGCTTATAGCAACACCCATTATCTTTTTCTCGGTAAATCTAAATTGTATTGCTGATATTAAGTGTTTTTCATCTGAGTTCTTGTTTTCTGAACATTCAAAACGTTGTTGGGTTGAAATTCCAATCGGAGTTACCAGCAAAACATGCACCCTTCAAGTTATTTCTACAAAAATGAAGGACCGTTTCAAGTTGAGTGAAAAGTTGTTTATCGTGCATCAGAAATACTTAACAATAAGCTTTGTCTTAGTCACGTATTGTATGTCTTCATAACATTCCAGTCATATTTTATTCCTGCATGAACGCTAGTACACAGAACTCCACTATGGATACAACAAATAACATTCTTGTACTCTGGCTTTTTCTTTTGCCCAGATCTAGTCTTCATGACACCCTGAATAAATTAAAAGTACTGTATGTTTCTGAGCTTACTTTTCATCTAGACTTTGTCTATATTTCTATCTTCCTGTCTATCTCATATATCTTTGTGTAATTTGTGTAAAGCAATAGCTACTGAAAGCAAGACCCAATTGAATTGACACTTACCTAAATTAAGTTGAATCTGACCAAGATTAACAACAAGAAACAAATACACCATTTGTCATTTATTACAGTATATATATCCTGAAACATCACCAAATAGTTCACTGTACAGGCAGGTCCTGGGTAAAGATGAGTACTGTACATGATTACTTGTTCAACTAAGCACAAAGGAATTTCCCTCTTACATATTTCGGATGTGGTAAAGACATTGTATTAACTCATGGTCTTAATATTTTGCTGATACAGACCCATAATGAGATCCAAACCGTTTAAAACTAGCTGTAAATGAAGGTTATTTTTGTTGTTTTTAACATTGATGATGTTTGATTCACTGACATCCACTAACACACCATTACTAAAATACAAATGTGTCATGAGACAAAACAAAACAATCAGTCATATAAAATTGGTCCACATGGTCCCAAAATAGGAGGGTGAAATCCATCCAACATCTTTCAAAGAAAATTGAGGGTGCGGAAACAAGATGCAGTGAAACTCCATGCTGTGATCTAGGTCAAAGTCTCTCCTTTTGTCACCTGCAACGAAATACATCAGTTTGGAAATTAAACTATGAAACAACATTGAACAGTTTAAAATACAATACATAGTACTTACTCTAGCCTCTATGTATTCAATTCTCCTCTCCAGCGCTGTCAGCTTCTCGTTGAGGGTAGCCAAGCGGGATCGACACGACATGTCTGAGGATGAAGAATTGTACGTGACATGTTGTTACCATTATCAGTCGTGACATATCCTGAGTCATGCACCTTAATGATTTTGTCAATGCGAATGCCGTTAACGCAATAAAATAAACTCTGTTGCTGTTTTTGATGATCATGGTTGAGAAACATTTGTGTCAGCGGTCATATAGCTGATTATGTTTGGCCAATGACAGCAAAGCTTCTGTCGTGGCCCATCAGTCATAATCTGTCTCAACACTTTAAACCAGTACACATTTAATGTGATGTATTTATATTTTGTCTCTTACCAAGCGAATCAGACACAACAACTGTCAGCTGTGTTCCTACTGTTAGGGGCAACTATAAAAAGCTTACAGGTGATGACAATGCTAAATGCTAACTAGGAGTGGCCATTGAAAAACATCAACATCAGTGCTAAAAGCTGCTACATAGCTAACCGTGCTAGTTAGCCTGATATGTTTATCTACGTTATATATTTCACTAAGATGTAGTCTTATCCGCAATGTAGTTGGTTAAAAGCTTACCAAATGAGTTAAGAAAATCCGCGATTTTCTTGATGCTGCTCGTGATTACTTCTATGTACTCTCGATTCGCCCAATCTTGGTGAATCTCTCTTTGCACTGGATCCTCTTGGCCGGCCATGTTGGAATTAGCAGGAGCTCTCGCTCGATCGATGGCGTTAAACAAGGAAACACCTTACTGATGGGCAAAATGTTGCTTTTAACATCTATAAACACCAATTCATACATTTATAATTATTATTTAATATTGTACTACAAAGTAATCTAATTTTAACAGGTTAATTAGGTGCATCACTGTGCGGCAATGATGGAAGTACGCACAAAACATCAGTGAAGAAATAATGTTAGAAAATGCAGTGTCTTGCATTTATAATTTTACATATTATCCTCTAAATGCAATGAAAGGTACTCACATGATGATCCATTTGAAAACAACGCACTATTACTGAATGGTGCGTTTAATGCATAAAGACCACTAAAATGTACATCTGGTAAAGTTGAAGGTTAACCACTTTTTTCAGACAGCTTTTCCTTTCCCCCTTATGTTTTAATATAATTTTAAATCTGCAGAAAAAAAAATATTTTCAAATAAATTCACAATGGAATGAGCAAAATATGCTCCTCAGAAGTGTGAAGCATATGTAAGCAGAAAATATACTAAATTAAAATTGGATTTTAAAAATTTAAGAAAAGTAGTTGACTAACTTTCCTTTATAACTTCTCATCACTGTTATTCATGTAAAGATTGTTGAGGCTACAGTAGCCCGCAAAGTTACATTCATATCATATCAATATTTTACACCCAAATTACATGGAAGTTTAACACTCACCATGTCTGTCCAAATTGCTGATATCAATTGGCAAAACTAAAGAAAACTTACATGCTTGTCAGGAAAATGAAAATCTTTTTTCAATTAACCGGAAACTGCAGTACTTTACACACACAGAAGGTAGTACTTCATCAAAGTAATATTTTCAGGATACCTAAAAGTGTTAAAAGGATCTCTGAGTGAATGTAAGTTTGATTGCATTGTGCACAAATGACAGTATGAAATAAATATATATATATTTATATATTGTATAGTATATAATAAATATTTTTCTCTCTTCATAACATCATAAATGACCAATTTATTAGTGATATGAGTTATACATAGTGGCAGAATCAGTCTTTTACATTTTCATCAGAAACTCTCCACTAAAATGTTTAAAAGAGTGCCTTCATTGAGTAACCAGACTGAAAAACCTTGGTGTATACTGTTAATATCACAAATCTAATATATTTTGACCTGACTGGCCGTGTTACTCCACCCTATTAAGTAGCTCCTTAATATCTGCCTCTATGTCACTGGTGAGGAAATTTCTACTGTAGCGCTTGTACGGCTCGCCACCACGACCGACCAGGAACTTCTCAAAATTCCAGGAGACATCGTTCCTTTGTACAGGACTCCAAATGATAAACTTTGGATCAGTCATGAGAGCCATGGCATCATCACAAGGGTATGGTAGCTTTTCCTTCAAATAGACAAACAAGGGATGTGCATCTTTTCCATTCACATCCATTTTCTGAAGGAGATGAAACTTGGGTTCATAGCCATTTCCTGGACGGACATACTTCAGAGACTTTAAGATTTCCTCCTCCTTGGTGTTCTCCTGTCATAAAGAGACAGAAACTGTGAACATGGCTATGGAGAAGAGACAGAAACTGTGAACATGGCAATGGAGAAGAGACAGAAACTGTGAACATGACTCAGGAGGGCAAGTAATCATCCGCTAATCTAAGGGTCTGTGGTTTGATTTTTGCCCTCTGCAGTCTAGTGTCCTTGAGCAAGATACTGCACTTTTGAATGTGTACAGCGCTTTGAGCAGTCGGTAGAGAGTGCTACATAAATACAACCCACTCACTATAAAGAAGCCTACACCAGGCAATCAAGTTTATGTAAGCCCATGTGAGAACTTTAGTAAAAGTTACAACTTGAGTCCAGTGGCACATTTGTTACTTAACCATCTTAACCATTGTAAATTGCCCATTTCAGTTTTCTATTATTTCCCTTTAGCTCTTAAGAAGGATCTATGTCTCTTTTTAATCCCAACATTATCTAACAGCTGTTACTACTGTGGGAATTTACAGGCTCAGATAGTTATGAAACCTAACATCAAGCTATAAAATATAGTCATTGATATGGAATAGACTACTACTACCAAGCAGTATATAAAGTATTTAAAATGAGCTCACCTTATAACAACTGTGACAATAAAATGGGCAATTTATCATGAATGTATATGTAATCAAATCATGAAATGGCTGCTTCCAATCAATATGTAATACTTATATGTAACATTTAGAATAGGCCTTATATATTGACAAATGAAAATGTAGATATGTAAGAAATTTCAGAATGCTACACATCAGATAAAATTTTAGTAATATCTTTCCTTGAAAGGGCTGGTTTACCTGATGTCCAAACTGATTACAGGGAACACCCAGAATAACAAGTCCTTTGGCAGAGTACCGACCGTGGAGCTCGTTCATCTGAGTATAGTCCCTGGTTGTTGTTCCTCAGAGAGACGCCACATTCTCAAAGAGGACCACTTTTCCCTTCAGTGTTGAGAAACTCAGCATTTCTCCAGACAGCAGCCTAGCTGTCAGGTCATAAAGCCTTTTCACATTCCCAGCCATTCTCTAGAACTCGAAGGATTGCCTGTAGCTAAACTTGAAGGAAACGGTCTGTTATTCTTTCATAAATGCGGTTCCAGGTCGTAGGACTACAAGTCCAGCCCTCATTATTCATGGGCGGATCATATACATAAGGAAACTCTCAATTTTCTGATTTTATTTTTTATAACTTTATATTTCTCCATCAAGGAAATACCACAAAGCACTGCACATTTAATATTAACCTTCAGCAAAACAGATCTCGGTTATATCAGGTAAACTATTTTATCTTAAGGTCTTATGTGAATAAACTACTATGACCACCTTAACCATCTCTTCTCTTTTTCTTTGTTAATTTCCTTAATGCTTTTGTCCATTTCCTCTGTTGTCTCTTATTTTTGCAGCCAGATTATCATAATTTAACGAAAATAATTTGATTTGTACCTGTGTAGCACCTTGAAGTGCTGATTGTGTAATCTCCTGATTAAAACAAGTGAAAAACGTCACATAGTGACTTTAATTAGAAACACTAAAATTTTAATGTAGTCCTGATGCGAGTCCTTATCAAACAAATATCAAATATTAACTCCACACTCTTTGCAAATAAAATTGGATACTAAAATATAAATGTCATACGTGTGAATTAATTGTAAAGGCTCATAAAGTTTGAAACGTACATCAACGCAGGATAAAGGGTCCAAAGTTATACAAGTTTAAATGGTACACTCCATTCCCCCACCTCTTTGATATTAATGGTACTTTCCAGGAAGTCATGCACAATGTGCAATCCTTCTAATTTTATTACAGGGATTCGAGTCCATTGTCAACTGTAGACATTTTTTAAGGCTATTCGCCAACACAAAACTGTATTAAGCGCCCAGAGGACTGACGAAAGCAAACGGTGCCTGTTGCTCCTGTTAGTTAACCAACATGTCAGACTGGCCCGGCCTGTGTGTGCTCTTTAGCTTCTTGTTAAGTATTATAACAGTGGCTGCTTACATTCTGTACTCAGGACTCCTCTCAGACATTGCCATATTCACCGGGTCTCCTCCCTTAAAGAAGATCATTTTTGCCTACAAATTCAAAGAAGGACCGTACAAAAACTGCGGGAAACTTTTTAAGGAGTCTCACAATATAGGACCAAAGCTGTCCTGTATTGGTGTATTTTATGATGACCCTAAAAAGGTAACAATACGACACTATTTATAAAATAGAGACTTTTTACTATACTACTCAGTATTTTAGCTGAAATTGTAGGCAAATACTTTACTAGAAGCGGCAAAATAATGTGGAAAGCATGTAGCCTCCTCACAGTAACGAGGTTCTGAGTTTGAATCCTGATCTGCAGCACAATTAGAGAGTTTTATCTAACAAAATCTGTCACCTGTAAAGAACTGGCGTATTATTTCACCTCAAACCCGATCTTGCTTATCCCCTTGCGTCCCTTCAAAGTGCTTAGTGGTTATAGACAATAAATGGATTCTTTTATAAAGTCTATGAAATCCAGTAAACGCAGCTGACCGCTAGATGGGGATATTGCCATTATCTTTAAGGAATGAGGTTGAATTCCCCCATTTCTCAACAAAATTCCACACTTGATATAAATAAATAATTCTTACAATTAAATATTTTCACGTATAATTAATAGGTTTAGTGAAATTTCATATAGTCTTAAAACACTATTTTTCTCATTCTGACTCTTGAAGCTTTGAGCGTTACTGATTGCTTTTTTCATGTTTTCCCTTGAGCAATATCATAGCACATCTGGTCAGGAAGTAGTGTGAATTTTGGATTCAGATGTCAAAGTAAATTAATGAAAAAGTTCCAAATGAAAAGCCAAATACTGATTTTTACAGTTTTAATGAGATATGTTGAGTCCTGCTGCCGAACTTAGTTATTCCATGGCAGTGCAATATCATCCCTGTATGAGTAGCCTTAAGGAGCGTACCTCAGTCAGCATTCCTCAACTGCTGATGTAATATGTGCTGAATGTGTGTTTAATTGGCAGTGATAAGTTGGAACTTGGACAGTCACAGTGCAAAATTAGCTAGCCCATTAGGGAGTGTTGCTACAGCTGTGCTACGGTGTATTATTAATTATAAATCACATTCTATCAATCAGTTTACCAAAGACATTTCTCAGCAGCTTATGATGGATTCAAATTATGACAGTCAGATGTCAGCTTGTTTTTAGCTTTGTGGGTGCAACAGCAGCAGATGGTTGGATTGTTTGTATCAAAACTTGGTTGGAATTGTTACTCTCTCTGGCTGAGAGGATATCTGAGGTACAGTATGCAGTGTCACTTGGAATTAAAAAAGGGCACTTTAAAACACAACATAAATACAAGTAAAACATTTTTTAACCGAAAATGGGAATAATTGATTGAGTATTTTCAAGTTTTCTTTCATAAACTTGTAAAGTGACAATAGAATTAAATTTCAATTACATTAACAGTAATGCCAAATGTAATCGTCCATTACATTAACATTACTGATAACATTAAATGTATTATTATTTATTATTAACATTAACAGTTCATGTTTCTACGATGCTGTGAAAAACATGAGTTGAGTCTCTCTGAGAGATATTGTCTTACATTCCTTACCATTCCCTGTGTGAATTCATCCATTCCTAAAATCTTGTATCAACAGCAGGAAAATAATATCCTTTAGTTCTGTTTTCATGAAACCTAAACCTGAACACTCTCTGGGTTCTCTGAAAGCATGTGCTGTTGGTTCCCACATTTAAAAATGAGCTCAGCAAGACCTGTTTTTTTAATAGGCCCAAACACCACAGACGAATGTAGGCAGGAATAATACAAGGAGTTGTACTTTTAAATTGTTATGAGGAAGTTTGAGGTGCAGGTGATAATGGTTTGGAAGAAGGGCTCCAACATTTGATTATTACAAACATGCACCTGTCTGTAATATCATATTGAATGTAGAACCCTGTACATGGCAGGCAAATTGTTGTCCTCTAGCTACATGCCTCAGAAACACTATGATAGAATGCAATCTAAACAGGGCTAGATTAGATATCACATATCATTAGATATCACTAGGATATCATTGTCCTAAAGTATTGCATTGACCTGATAGATAAATTGTATTTTCATTGTTATTACAATATGAACATGCATAATAAATATTGGAGGAGGCTGCCTTTAACATAATGAATGAGATAAATATATTAACACATGCCATGCACTCACACTCTCCTCACAAACATTTGTCCTATTAAATGGAGCCCTGGAGATTGGGGCCATACATTCACACCACTTTACAGATCAGATAAGATCTCAGCTATTGTAGACCCCTACTCTCAAATAAATAGGTGTCAGTTTGGTGGCAACGGCAAGGTTTACTATGACAACGGTTGTTATGCATGCTTATGTATTATATCGTCAAAGCAACATTGCATATTTAAGATTTCCCATATATTGTGCAAGCTTTCTTATAATAAAATCATGCTGATAAAATAAACTAAAAAGTACTTTTATTTATTTTTGTGTTAAAACATTATATTGACTAATCAATGAGTTGCTCCATTAACACAAAAAGCAATTAACCAATAAGCCAAACAATTTGGCACAAACATCAGCATAGGACAAGACTAAGAGGATATTTTTTCCACACAATTTAATGTCAATTCATGAAATAATGATAAAACATTCTAATTTATTCATTTATAATTTATGTTGCTACTATTCAAGGTGGAAGAAACAATGGGAAGAGCTAGAAGAGTACAAGAGACTATAACCATCATGTAGTTTGGATGATTTCGACCTCAAACCATCAACTGAGTGTATATATATACACAGTATATATACAGTATATATATATATATATATATATATATATATATATATATATATACATAAAGTATAAACATACAGTATATATATATACATACAGAATATATATATATACATGGACATGTAGAACTAAAAAATAATAAATATGAGATACATTATATTAATATATTAAGTGGCAATTGTGCCAAACTTCGTCAAGCAATACATTTTGAGCGATTAATTCAACTGTACTCTGATATAAGCTGTTATTGTTAGCTCTAATATTTTCACCAATTCTCTCTCTCTAGAAATGCTGATAACAGTTGTCAGAGCCAGTTATATACCTTTTAGAATTGACTCAAGTGGCACAGTTGAAGCCTTTTACAGCATGATGCACATCAACCTGATGGAATTTAATGCACATTCAGTGTTGGACCCTTCCAAGCTCGGCCTCAGAAAGCCTTTTTATGCTCATCCTCTTTTTCCCAAGCCAGCAATTAGGCTAGCAGTGGGTCTTCGTTCCTATTTGCAGGCACAGCCAAGTCTTGATTTAAGTGAAAATAATTGGCGTAATGATCTCAGCTCATTAGCGCGAGATCCTCAGAATACCATTCAGGACTTTTATTTTGTGTCTAAATACCGGGGCACTGTCCATTGATGTTTTCGGTGAGAAAGATTTTCAGAAGTGCAGCTGACAGGGAATAAGTGTTTACAAATCTAGTCTCTTCCTCTGTACTCCATTTTCTTAGTTTTACTTCTTTAATAACTTCCTCTGGAGAAGGAAAATACCTCCACAAGGACAGAAGTTGGTCTGGAGACAGTTGCCATGGATACAGGGATGGAGCAGCTCTTTGTGCCCCTTCAAACAGCTAACACACACTCTGTGTCCCACCAATTTAGCCCTCTTACTCTACCAGCCCTTACACAGGTTCAAAGCCAGGGGGTTTCCGATCGTGCCCACATTACCTTTACCCTTTAGCTCTAATCTCCCCCTCAGCTCCACCTCTATGTCCCACTTTGACAAACACCAGTGAGGGGTACCAGGCGTGGATAATGTTGTTCTCTGTCAGACTTGATATTCCAAGTATATGATCAAGGTTTGCAATCTTTGATATAAATATTGTGTCAACAAAAAGCTGTCTGACAAGAAGAATGGTGATGAGATGACACATGTGTCTGCTCATCCTCAAGTACCCATGTTTGGATCACAGTAGGAGCTGTAGGAGGGGGCTTGTCCAGAAATGTGCATCAGCTGGAAAATTGTTTGTTGCGAATGATAAAATTGTAGAAAATCCCTCTAATACTTGTCCATCCAGATAGAGAAAGTGAAACATCTAAAATGCAAGGCTTGAATCGGAGATGAAAATACTTTGTATGTGTTTGAATATAATTGCCTTTTTTTACGTTAACTTTTACATAGTCAGTTATGTCGTATAACAGAGAGATGGAAACAGTTTCTTCTGCGGATTTACAGAAACTTTTTGCTTCAAATGAGGTGTCGGTGTATTGAAAAAACATCAAAAAGTGGCCCACTTGTGTCGTGATAACGTTGAGGGGCTAAACAAAGATTGTGAAAAGATGCTTGTGCTCTTGGTATTGTTTTTTTGGTACTGGACTCCCTTCATGGAGCCCTGTGACGATAAATACATTCTGTCTCAAACATCCACCATGAGCCCCTGAACAGCCAAAGTCAAAACAAAACAAAACAAAAACGAGGAAGAAAAGGTCAATCCACTAACTTACTGGATGATCAATATGTCTTGTATTTAACCAATATTTAACAAGTTTTTCTTGCAGGCTCCATCTAAAACTTTTTTTGCACTCACTGTTATTGATTTTGAGTGTTGAGTAGATATTTACTATAGGATTGTAGACATCTGAATAAGATCGTCTTTTTTCTGTGAGAGTTTAATAAATCCACCGTTCTTAATCTCCATAGAGCATCTGAAACATTATAGGACTAAAAAATGCTGGACTAACGGCGCGGTTTTCTTGTGATCAATAAACTATCATCTGTAATAGCAGTAGTAAGTAGGATTGTTGCTTTATGCTCAGCAGCAATATCAGCACATGGAAGGGAAATTTTAATACAAATGCAAACTTGAATGTGAGGCTTCTGCATAGAGCTGCTTCTCATCATGCATAAAAATGAAACAAATGGAATGAAAAAAACAAACAATGTGTGCAAGATGAGCATGGAAAATAGTTTCAAATCGGACTGAATGCATTGTTAATTTCTCCACAGCATATTTCAAAAAATGACAAATTATAACCTATAGATTATTATTTTATTTTATAATGAGTTGCTTCAACCAGAGGCTCAGATCATTTTGGCAAGCCCTACTTAAATATAGCTCAAAAGTATACAATTTCTGATTGTTATATATAGATTATATAAATTAAATGGGTAAAATGGGCACAGGGTCTGCTGAAACTACTGATTGGATTTCAGAATTAGATTACAATCTGGCCCTTTTCACATTCACAGAATTACTATCACTCTTCTTGAGATATATTTTGACTGATACACTATATTCATAATAATTTTCCAAATAGGAAGATCTTAGGTTGGATTATATTAAGTCTGGTAGTTTTTCTATATTTGAATGTTTGAATGTGAGGTTGTGTGTAAATACGATTTGTCCGAAGTGTACGAAGTGAGTGGAATAGAAGAAAATAGAGAAAAAATTGTGCCCTCAGACATGCTGGTCACGCTTAGAGTGGCATTGATAGGTTTGTGAACAAATTGGGCTGATCCAGCCCATTTATTACATGAGCATTCAGTGGTGCTCAGCTCAGCACAGTAGGGAGAAAGTCTCGGATTTGTCAGAATAATTCATTTATCAAGATTGTCTTCCTTTTTAATGGGCAGCAGGGTTATAAGAATGGAGGAGAGAGCAATACATGCGTTGTTGCCAAATGCTCCAATTAGAGCTTGAACTGATGAGCATATTTCTTTTTAAATCTGGCACCTTGCTGACATCAGATTTGTTTTGCCAGCATGTTGTTTTTGTCTATTATTTTCTGCCTTACATCACACTTTAGAGTTCCTATGATAGGTGGAAAGAGTCCCACACTGCTTTTTCCCCCCAGGGAGTTAGACTGACACAAAGATAATGTGCAGGGTAGAATTTTAATAAGATCTGCACAAAACGTAAGTAAACAGGACTTTTTTTTTGCATGGATGCATTCATCTTTCTGTCAGTGCTTCCATTCCATTAGAGGTTCTTTACATTATGGTATTTAGAATAACTATTAGGATTACGCTATATAACAATAATTTCAAATGCTGATATGATTACTGCATTTTTCTTTATAATCCTTATTTTATTTGATCTGTTTATCTGTGATATCCGTCTTTTACAAAGGATCTACAGCAGTAGTTCTCAAACCTTTTACACCGCGTACCACCTCAGAATATATCCGGCTCACCAAGTAAAACCTTTATTTAAAAAAAAAAAATTGTAAAAATAAATTAGTAGAAATAGGTAACCCTATTCAGCTGAACGTAGTTCAAACAGGAAGAAATGATATTCCCAATAAGAATATTATTTATAATTGAGCAGTCAGCCAGAACCACACAAAGTGCGAAGGAGTAGCCCTAGAACTGTCACTTAAACTCTTTCACATAACTATAATACAAGGAGCAGCCCCTCACACACATACAGTATACACACAGAGCAGGTGAGAACATTAACAATAACAACTGTAAGTCCCTGTAAATGCACATTTTTAAACGTAATTTAACCTGACTCATATCTCCTTACTGTTTTTCGCCGGTTGACGCTGTTGATACAGTGATGCTGCTGTGTCCACTGTCTTCCACTGCAGTTTCTACAACGCTGCTAATAACATTCTCCTCCTGATCCACCATTCACCATTCAAGTTCCCGTTTGAAGCCACGATTGCATTTTTATTAAACCACTCATAATTTTAGTATCCTCCGCTTAGTTCAGTTCAAGTTTATTTGTCTCAGAAGGGCAATTTTTTTTGCAGCATAGTGCCTACTGCATTGACATAAAAGAAGCTAATAAAAAAATAAAATAAAGCAGCAATACTACTATACATTAAAATGTGCATATATATATGTACACCACACATGCATACTTAGCTATATATATATGCATATACACGTGCACAAATATCAACAATAATAAAATGCTACATAATATCAATCCTCCTACCTTAAGAGTGAAGACAGGTATGACCAGCATAACTGATTTAAATATTGGACCCAATGCATTACCTCCTATTCCTAACATCAAAAAGGCTGATGGCTCTAAGGATGAATAGGATGTGTGTGGTCAGACAAGATGGAATTTACCCTCTTCACCACCTGACTGTTATACAAAACAGACACTAGGCTACACTGCTGGAGTCCTATGACTGCTTACATTCACTATTTTTTCTTACTGTCTTTTAGTCCTCACCGTTTAGCCTGTAATGGCCTGGCACGCACGCCACAACCTACTACGTGGCAGACTGAGGGACGTCTGAACAAAAAAAAGCCCATTTAAGTAATCTCATGGTTACAATATTTTCATTTCATTCTTCATAGTATTTTGATAGTATTAGACGTGCTATCCTTTTCCTGTTGGGGTTCCATATGGTGGTCGGGGAATCGGGGGATATGTTTGTTTATTTACTCCAGGGCTGAAGTTTCTCCTTCGGGACTAACCCCTTTACTCCTGACCAGCGGTAGTGAAACACCACACCAAAGACTCCGCGTGCTCTTGGAAGCTGCAGCCTTTATTTCGGACCACTTTGCCCTGGTGTACACATACAAGATCACTTAGTTGCTCCAAACTCTTTGAGTGTCTTTTTCCTACCACTATCACCCATGCTTCAGCACCGCTTGCTCTCTCGTTCTCGCTCGACCACCCCCTCAATAACACACAGGCTCTTGCATCATACATGTTTAGACTAATCTTATTTAATTTAGTAAAAGTAGGTAATTTTAGAGATTCCTCCGCATACCACAAGAGCAAGCCGTACCATAGTTTGAGAACCCCTGATCTTCAGTATTTCAACCGCACATCATTTTTTATATTCACCGAAGTGTTGGGAACCGTTTTGGAACCATTGCTGACAACAGTACCTAACCTTTTTAAACCTTTTTTTTTTTTTTTTTTTTTTTACTGTACTCTTAATGTATTAACAAAATTAAACACTTCTATTTTCTATAATATTTTTGCAAAGATTTGTGTCACCTCTGTAGAATGTTCTACAGACAATTCAAAATAAATTCCCACAGTACCCGTTTCTCCGTTTGTATCTGTATAATTTAATTTGATCCTTCATGCGGAGGATTTTTCAGGTATTTAAATGTTGTATATTGATTTAACTTCACTCTTTAGTCATTCTGTCATTACCAATCAAAATAAAACGCCCCTTTACAATTATTAGCTCTCCCTTAAAAGTCTTAATGTATTTTTTGTTTCGTGTGTTGATTGTTTCTAGGTGCCTGCTCCACAGTGCCGCTGCGCCGTTGGCAGTATTCTGAATGAGGGAGAAAACATGGCAGATGAAGGGCTTCTAAAGAGCTACGAGAAACTGGGCTTTAATATCTTTACTTTTCCTGAGGTCACACACGCTGTCACAACGTCATTTCCCCACAGGACATTCTTCTCAATCCTTCTGGGTAATAGGAGAGTTTACCCACGGCTTGAAAACTACATAAAGGTAAAATTATATTTTGGACCTTCTTCTACCAATCACAGTCACTTGAATTTTGTTTCAATATAAAAAATCTTGAGCTTTTTTTTTAATAGCTAATTATTTACATTTTTATTCAAATTAGAAGAAGATACAAATGCTCAGTCTACAGGAAAATCAGATCTGAGACTAATGCTAAAAGAAGAAAATAAAGTATGCCTTAATGAACATAATCATGCTGTACATATTACCCATGCCTGTACGGTTGTTACCTCCAAATTGGAAGTTTTGTATTCATTCAAAATAGTTTGCTTTTTGGATGGTTGGTTTGTCAGCAGGATTAAGCATAACAATTTTCTTTAAAGGTCATGTGAAGATGGATTCATAGGGTTTTTCGTCTTTAAGATTTTAATGATTTCTTCATTTCTCGTGAAAACTACAATAGCGCTCTGTGAGTGCTTACCTTTTCCAAGGCTCTATGGTACCTTTTAATTCAACCGACACTTATCCAAACTATGACAGCTTATATTCAAAACTGGCTGACCTGGATTATTTTATATAGTTATTTTCTTTTCTTCAAGATCAATGCATTATTCCCTGGGAAATTAAAGAAAGCGTCAGAAAATCTTAGATTGTCAAAGAAAGTGAAAGAAAATAAATAAATCTGAATCTGCACCAAAATTGTATGGCATATATTCTGGTGTAAGACTCATCCTCCCCCTGGTTTCAGGGAAACCCATTCAGTGGGTCTGACTAATCTGACAAGGCTGAAAGCGTAAGCTCCACAGCAGAGGTAAAAAAAAAAGAAGCATGGATCTTGATAGAATAAACGCATATTTAGGAGGTAGGTATATATGAATGTGTTCAATTTAGTCATAAATACATAGTTAAAAATAAATAAGTTAAGCTAGTTTAGATAAAAATCCAGTAGCATTAAATTATGGTTACGGGTCAATGAGTTTGGATTGAATTTTGGATGAGGCTTGAATTAAAGGCGGCTGTTGGACCTTTGTTGAGGTAATGAGGTCTTCTGAGTATCATTTCAGTTTTCTATGCATTTATGTTGAAACCAACAGGTGATTTAACAAAATATGTCATCTTTCATTTGTAATTAAACTGCACAGGAATTAGAATCAATGCCTCTGTATTACAGTTAAGGAGACTGTATTTTTACACACCTTGCCTCATCAGCTACAAGCCCATCATATACTTTTCCCATGGCCATCAGTGTTCTTACAAAGTGCCTTCTCTGCACTCAGCACACAAAGCAGCATTAAAAACTTCATAGAACGCAGCTTACTGATACAGACATTTTATTTTCTCTTTTTTGACTAACTTCTTGACCATACATCACATATTATTAAATAGTATCTGTACATCATTTTTCAACTGAAAATTGAGTTATGTGCAATTAATAAACAAGGCCAATGCTTAATTGTGTGTGTGAGGGAGTGGCAGAAGGAATCATTTCTAACTGTTAGGCAGGCAAATATAAAGCTGTAACAATTTATTGTTTGATATCTAAGCATGGGAAAGTCATGAGTGACTCATACTTTTCTTTTTGAATTCTACATTTTGTATGAAGAATTTGCGGATTTTTTTTCGACTGCTCGTGTTACAATTAGTGCGAGCCTGATTGCCTGACAGCGACACAATGCTTGGGTTCTTCTGAGTCGCTATTTGTTTTTAGATTCCAGTTCATTTAGTAATTACTTTTTTCTGTTCTTTCAATGTAGCCTTTTGGAATTTTGTGACTTACTGATGGCAAGTGGAATCTCTTTTTTTTTAACAGGTATCTCTTTTTCGGTCTCATGATAAGTCCTTGCATCCCAAGTGTCCCCTCTTTTATCGATTCTCACGTGAATGACGCGGCACCTCTTTTCAAATATCTTAGCATTTGCTCTGTCTATGTATGTCACATCCTTTATTTATACTGCCTCCTTTGTGGTATCCCCTTGAGGGTTGTAAGTTTTGAGATGCACAGTACAGCCGGGAAAGATTTATGGTAGAATAACGATATATTATTATTATATTATTATTGGAGCTCCTTTAAGTACTTCATGATGATTGTTGTCACTGAGTGCTGCTTGAGGGGTGTTGTGAAAGTGGGTCTCTTTGACAATCAGGGTTTTTGAGGACGTAGTTTTATGCAGTTGGCTAAAACAGGTGGCAACACCACAGGTTGTCTTAATCACACTGCTCCTGCTGGAGGAATGTTAGTCTGTCCCATCCACCTGCCTCTACCATCTGCTTGGAAGCTGTTTAAATCTGGCTCTGCTCCAGTGGTACTTAGCTTCTCTGGAAGGTCAGCAAACACGGTCATAAGTTTCCCTCAATATTGAGTGTCCCTCTGACCTTTGTTTTCACACTTGCTCACACTTGCTACTACATAACATTTAATGCTTTGATGCTTGTCATTATTCTTTTATTATAACTCCATATAATATAATTCATGATCCAATAATCACTCATAGCTTCTCCAGCTCTCGTTAAACTCTGACACACTGATGATTTATCTAGTTTTTATTCATAGATTATTTGTACCATACGTCAATCTGTGATGCACCTGGTCAGATCATCCGGGATGTTACTGGGGGGTCATCAGGTGTTAGGGTCTTTCAACATAAGACACCTTTACAGAAGCAGCACAGCTGGGACTGATCATGTTCTGGCTTGTATCAAGGTTGAAGTATCCCACTCATGGCTTTTCCAACTGATCTGAACTGAAAAAGTAGGCTTCCTTCATTCTCTCTGGCTTCTCTTATTAGTTTAGGCCCTCTCTCTTCTTCCTGTGCTTCTCAACCCTCCTCAAGGTTGTGATGCTGAGTAGCTTTGCATGAGGTACCCACTCCTCCTCCCTCGCCTCCGTTGAACTGCTGCCTCAAGCTCCCCCCCTCCTGCAGAAGCAGGTGGATCTTGCCTGCTCTGTTGTTCATGGTGTAAGAGAGTTTTGTTTCTCACTTTTCCTCAACTCCGAGCCTTTCAGCTGCTAGTCTGATCATGATGGTGGTGTGACTTAAGGTGTAGCTCACCGTCACCCATGGAAAAAGCTTGAGGTGTTCAGGAAAGAGAAATAAAGTAGGCAATTTCTAATAATATCTATAATGTCATCACTGGCCATGGATTTTGGTCATTCAGCACTGCAATTAATCTGCCTTCAAATAACTTCACTGTGACACTAATACTACAGGCTGTTGTCAGACTACATCACAAGTCCATATCCAAAGATACAACATTTATCTAGTGGAATAAAGTAGTTGAAGTGAGGCTCAACCGTTATGAGGGGTATACACTTATGACACACGCACGTTTTTTTAATTCATTTTAAAATTTTTATTTTATTAGTTTATAAGGCACTAGATGGCATTGCATCTGACTATCTTAGAGACAGATCGCAGTTTTAGAGCCAGAATGACCTCTCAGTTTTAGTTGTCCCATCAACTAGAGCAAGAACTTTTGCTGGTGCTGTCTTCAGCCAATATTCTCTGAGTCGCTGGCACATACTTCCAGAGGATCTTAGAGGAACTGAGATTGTAATAGTTTTTACCATTGACTTAAAACGCACTTCTTTATTCTGGTCTTTATGTAGTATCATATAATTTCTTTCACTTTTATTTTATAATTTTTTTATCCTTTATCTTTTAAAGATTTTTTTCCCAATTACTTTATAAACATTTTACCATCTATTTAAAAGCATCTTATTTATTTATGTAATGTAATTTCTCATGTTAATGTCATTATTTTATTATTATTATTATAAGTATTCTCATTTTTTTAATCTTCAATTCACATTTGATTCTCACAAACTTTTCTCTGCATGCATTGGTCTCCAAATTCATCTGAATAATTTTTTATTTGATTTCTACATATTAATTTAACTTTTTCTCTTCTGTTTGTTAATTACCTTTAAAGCACATAGAATAACATTTAATTTGTTTTGAAATGTGCTGTATAAAAAAAGTTGATATTTATTTATCAGCTATTTAAGATAGAACAAAATCCATTACACTCACCAAAACTGTTCACCATTTAAGAAAAAGTTCTTCCTTCTGTCTTTCTTTAAATATAACTGAATATATTAATATTAATCTTTTTTAAAAAAATGTTATGGGACCCCAGATTTCTCTCCAGTAAGAAAAAGGGCAGGTGCTCAAGCCCAGGGACGTGCAAATCAGGGAGCTTCAGCTGTCATCATGAAATAAAAAAAAGAACTCACTGCCCTCCCACCAAATGCCCTCTCTGGCCTTGTCGCTATTAGAACGTTGTGTGGCTTTCACTCAAAGTCGGGATTTTATGGAATCATCATCGTCACCACTTCTGCTGCCGCTGCAGATCCCTCGTGCTAATCCGATAACTCAAAAACTATTTCATGGGGCTTTTTTTAAAATTTTTGACCCACATAGCCCGTCATGCGAGGAATAAGTGTATTGATTTTGGGGAAGGTTTGTTGTAAATTTCCAACACTAGAGCCTTATCTTTAAAGTTTTCAGCCATAATTTCTCAACCATTGGTCCGATTTAGTCCAAATTTGGTGCATATGAATTCACTCGAGGAGCTTTATCTTATATGTATTATGTTTCACTATAATAGTTCATATTTTACTCACTAGGAGGAGCTTTTTAAAAAAAACAAAGTGTTTACACAGTGTTTTAAACACAGTGTCCGAACCATTGGTCCAGTCAAGTGGGGTTCATATGAAAGGACTCAAGGAGATTTATCTTGTTGATATCAGATTTTACTGTAATAGTTCATATTTTACTCACTAAGGGGAACTCTTTGCATGGATCATTTTCAAATGTTATACTCACATATACCGCCATGCCAGGAAGAACTGTATTGATCGGTCATACATTTCTGACACTAGGTGGAGCTTTATTGCCAAAAGTTTTGGGGCCATAATTTCTTAACCATTGATCCATTTTATCCAAATTTGGTGCATATGAATCGACTTCAGGAGATTTATCTTGTTTGTATCAGATTTTACCCATGTGGTAATCTAATAGTTCATATTTTACTCCCTTCAGGGAGCTTCTTTTTTTTTTTTTTTTACCAAAAATACTTATAATAATTTCACATTTAATTTGTGGGGTTCATTTAAGGGGATTGTTTGAACAATGAAGGGGATTGGGGACTTTTTGGGGATATACCCTTGCTTTTGGAGACGACAGCATAGGCCTGTAAATTATATTGATATTCTCCAAATTTATCGCCAGTTTATTAGATACACATAACTAAAAATAATGCAGTATGACCCAATTGTCCTTATTTCATCATATTATAATAAAAATATATAATGCTGTTTAATCCACCCCCTGTAAAATATTTCAACATAAAATAACTTAATAAACTCAATGAAGGTTGGAAAGTATCATTGATTTTTCTCCGAGCTACTGTTTAAGAATGCCTTGATTTTTGAAGATGCAGAAAAAGCACTTTATTAACAGAGGTTATCAAGTTTTTTTCTGCAGCAGTCGTTGCTGGCTCTGTCTATAATTTCTTATGTGGGTGGGTTTTTATCCTCATCCATTATTGCCCTTCCAGCTATTATTGCTTTGCACAAACTCAAAAATAACCTAGCCTTAAACTCTCATGTCCATATTTATCTTTTCTGGATTAAGGCGGACTTAAAATGTTGAATATACACCAATCAGCCAGGACATTAAAGACATACTATATTGTGTGGTTCTTGTTTTTGCTGCCAAAAGAGCTCTGTAATCCACAGTATGTTTCTGAAATATTTTCTATTAGAATCAATATTAACTTTTTCAACAATTTCTGCAGAAGTAGCTGTTCTGTGCGATCCAAAAACACGGGATGACCTTTTCTCCCCACGTGCATCAATGAGCCTTGGGTGCCCATAACCCTCTTGCCAGTTGTCTTTCCTTAAACCACTTTGGTATGTACAAGAGACGGCAGACTTGGAACACCCAAAAGTCCTACAGTTATAGAAATGTTCTGAACCAGATGTGTAACAAAACAATTTGGTCTTTGTCAAATGTTGTAATGTGAAGAGGCCCAGAAAATTCCTGTCGTTTAGCATGATCTTTGAGTGTAACTCAAGATGGACTGTTGTTTATTTTAGGTGGTGTTTGCAGCTGTTATACCTTTCTTTTCTGACATACTGTACTTCTACAGGACACTGCAAAGTGATATTATACTATGTTATTTTATTTTACGAAAGCTGTAGGGATATGTTAATACAGCTGTGCATTCTAAAGTATCAAACCCCCATGGTTTCAAACCACATTGTACAACAATTGATTCGTTTTTTTTGGGAAAATTTACAATTCAATCTTACTTCTTACAATATCCAATAGAGTGTAATGTAGAATCATTATCTACATTTCAGAGTTCAATTGCAATCAACCTTTTAGATATCATTATTCATATATGAATATTAAAAGATAAACAGCCTAAAAATATCTATAGAATTCAGCAATTTCATAATATTAAACCAACTGCCAGTCAACCAAGTCATTTCAGAGACAGAGGGATGTCAATGTAAGGGATAACAAACTGGCTGTATGGCAAAAAAACAGATAGTATCTAAAGCCTAAAGATCACAGTGTAAGAATGAACCACCACATTGAAATCAAGACAGGTCTTCTTTATCCTTTCAACAATTCCCAACTCTGCTTTGGTTGACATAAACTGTGTAAGTTGGGAAAATGTTCTGTGTATCCATCCTCGCTCTGACTCCTCAATATTTTCTCATGTATCTGGATGAATTAAGGGATAGGGTTTTGATAGAACTGTAGACAGAAGAGACAATCATTTTTTAAGGTAAGTTTTTGATTCTGTGAGGTTTAATTTAGATTTTTCAGATGGATTGAAATTTCTAACAAAAAGGACTATGTCCATAGGAATCCTTTCTGTAATGTTGTCAGGCAATAAGAACAAACATTTTTATCTTGTCAACGGCAAGATGGTTGGATGAATGGATTACATGGCTATGGAGCTCCTCATTCGAGCCTCAAGATGGGTGGTTGGAAGGGAACTAACTATGGGTATATATTGGTTCTTCGAGTTTGGCCTGCTGCACCGGCTTATGTGGCCATTTTCCATCAACCATCTCAATCCGTCTAATGTTAATCGTCTGGAGAGGCTGGTGAACTTACAACTGAGGAAAAGGCTTAGACTACCGCGATGTCTCAGCAAAATAGGGCATTAATAGAAACGGAACTCTGTCACTGCTATATCCCTAGTCAAGTGGAGGAATTCAAATGTGCCAAAGCATGACTGGATATAACTCTCAGAACCTTCCGTACTCAGTGGTGAGAGCTGTTGGTGGTGAGAGGGAAAAGGTGCATCCAGTGGATGTGTGTTGCAGAGGCTTCATCACTAGTTCTACCACAAGGCTCCTGATGGAAGTTGGAATCAGAGGGCAGGTCCAGAGAAAAGCAGTCAGTTAATATAACAAAAATGCGTTCTATGCAATCGATGAGGTTTCAATATCTTTGAAACTGCGGAGGTTACTTAAATTAATTGCGAAAGCAGTTGAAGAGCCAGTTCAAACAAATCGCCAACAAGCGAGAAGCATCAGTTGAGAAAAATTGACTTTAAGTGATTTTTGCCCTATTTCCCTTTCATTTCACATACAAATGTTTTGTAATTTTAAATCATAAAACACTAAAATATTTTAGTTTATTATGAATAGTCTGTAAAAATGCAAGTATATTATTTAAGCTGGTATGTTTTGTTTAGCAGAAGCGGCCTTACAGCACAAACGGGTCTAAAGGGCTTCCTCAGTGAATAGAGCGCTGCTGATGGCTGCCACTTTGAATATCCCTGGAGGGGAGACCTTTTCAAACAAGCTCATCAGCATTTAGCAAGCCTGGCTTGTTATGGCAGAATGATTTTTGTCTGTCAGACATTTTGAGTTGCTACCCCATGGACGGGCCTGATATTTGCAAAGACCATTGATTGACCAAAGTCTTTTTTTCTTCACTGCCTTGGCTTTTGAGTTATGGGTTACATCACAGGCACCTTGTGACTTGAGATTTGATTTGCGCGTGGTGGCCGTGCCTTCAGACTGGATTGGGGATTAGGATTGGAGGATAACTTTCCTGACATTCACAAGCATCTAAAGTTGTGTGAAAAGCAGACCATGGAACATTTGTTTGCTTGAGGGCAGGAACATTTCTTGCCAATTGAGAGGTTCTTAGATGAATATTAAGGACGTTTCTTTCTTTTTTTTCAACTTACTAATGTCATTGTCAAACAACTGACAAGTGATAAATGAAAAGTATTTCACATCTCAAATAGAAAAAAAAGTGTTGCACAGCATTGTACAGATGCAAGTCTGCAGGGCCTGTTAAACATGCAGACTTTCAGCTAATGGTGATTAACAATCAGAAAGGTCAGAAAAGGTTTTGAGGTTATGTGCTGGACCAAATAATGGAGGCAGTGCCAAATGCTGTCTGGTTTGATTGTGATTCTGTTGGTTTACAACTTTCAAAACATTCTTATCAAGAAGAGGACATGTGCATTGAAACATAACTTGTTCCCATTGGAATAGTTCCCCTTCATGTACAGGAGATTATCCCCTCAGGAAACTTTTTATTGATTCTCAGACATCATACATAGTCATTTTGCCTGTTTCAGTTGTAAGTCAGGACAATAATGAGGTGAAGGCATCGAACCATGTGATTAAGACTATGTACTGGACTTAAATATTGTCTACAATCTTCTCAAAGAGCGTCTGTCAGACAGGAACTTTTGAGAGGACTGGTTTAAGCTACACTTATCTGTCTTATTTTCATTCAGTCAAATCCCTTTCGGTTGCCACCTGTGGAGATATTTTTCTAAATATGCAAATAAAAGATAGAAAGTAATATCTGTCACATGTTAGCCATTAGCTTCAGTTGTCAAGTGAACAGCATGCTTAGAATACCTAATGCATAACTCAACATGTTACAAATAATGAACACATTTTTTAAAATTAATTTAATAGAATTCTAATCATGGCAGTAATACATAGAAATAGGTTCACACACCCTAATCATTTACTCAATTATTTATTTCTGGTTCATGATGGATTACATTTGATATATAAAGGATACCAGAACTCATTGAAAATCAGTAAGATTTGTCTAACAAGTACCGCCATTAGTATAAACTAATTGGTTATGATGACTGTTCATTGTTTTTTACTGAGAACACTAACAAGTTAAAACACATTGGATTTGTTTTTCTGTATTAATTTACTCAATATGTTAAAAGTGTTGAATTTATTTATTTTTTCTTATTTTACTAATTTTTTCTCAATGATAGAAAAATATATATGAACAAAGAGAGAAGTTTTAAAATTTATATCACAGCTAGCTTAAGCTTTATTTAAAAATGTTTTTTGAGTGAAAACCATTTAAATATACCCGCCAAGTGTAGGACCTCAGATAGTATATTGGCATGT
This sequence comes from Lophius piscatorius, assembly GCA_009660295.1. NCBI lineage: Eukaryota > Metazoa > Chordata > Actinopteri > Lophiiformes > Lophiidae > Lophius > Lophius piscatorius. The sequence continues at coordinate 61,408 of VRLP01000595.1, read as the reverse complement.
GATATTTTTTTCTGATGATGAAAGATACACCATTTTAATTAATAAAATGTATATTTTTCCCCTACTCAGTATATTTAAAAGCAAGTTAGTCTTCTTCTTTTATGAAGTGTGTTGCATCAAAGCTGTTTTTTTCCCCTAGGAGGCTTATCGGATCCGTCAAATGTTATATGCAAACATAACTTTCATCCTTCAGCATCTAGGATTCTGTTTTTGGTGTCAAATGTTACATCTGCATATGACTGATCCGATTTAAACTTTGTCCTCTGTTGCACTGTCGTTCTGATTCAAGATCAGACAGTAGGATGTGATTATAATTTAAGAAAGGTTATTTTTAGATGTGGGAGAATGTTTTTGTTCGTGTTGCCATTTTATCAATGACTCGCTATGTGAGGATCAAGCAAATGTTTAAACGGCATACAGGGTCTATTTTGATTTAAATTGTCAGTCATTGTGAATTTATTGGTGTGCTCACTGTTGTACTGTAGTTTGCAATGCTGAAACGCTGAAAACATGATCAAAATCAACTTGAGCAGCAATCATTTGGGCATAAGTCTTTTTACTTAACTATGAGATACAAAAGCACATATGCTATTTTAGTCACTGGCTGCAGTGAGACTCCAATAACCTTGGGTGGATCCTGAGGGAATCATCAATATTACATTCATTTTTTATAAAAAAACATGGAGTATGTTTGGAATAAGAAAATAGAAAACTTTGTTCTTGTTTTAAAAAACAACCTGGGTATTCTATGAAAACACAGTCTCTATAAGAACTAAAAATGGCATTCATACTCTAACTCTAACTCCTGGTCAGGTTTTTTACCTGTGGTGTAGTTCTGCATTATTAACGAAAAGAATACGTACACACATGCTAATTCCCTTGTTTGCCAAAATAGTCCAAAAGATTTGGTCTTGCCCTTTGTTGAGACAGTCATACAAATTGAATGAATTTGCTCCAGTGTACTCATATGGGATTTTCTGAAAGGAAACCCAAGAGGCCATTTTGAACCATTCAAGTACGAGGAAGACAACAGGATGGGGGCAGCTAACCAAGGTGCAGAGTTCTAGGAGTTCAGTGAACCAACTATAGAAAACTGGAATGATAAAAATGGGCTTAGGACTTAACTGCTTTATTCGGCTCAGTGGCTTTCAAACAGTCTGTGTTCATTTGTCAGGGCTGAATAGGTCTGTGCAAAGAGTGTTGTTGCTTGAGTGACACCTGGATTGTTCATACTGGCAGCGGCTACTTTCGCTCATTATGCCCTTGTCCTCTTTGAACAGCTTCTCCCCCCTTCAGGCTTTGAAATGAAATGTAGACTATAAAAGAGCCATAGAAATGCTATGTTCCATTATCCTCTCTGCTATGTGGAAATTAACAAATTGTCTTAAAAGACTGTTGTACTACTGAAAACACTGTAATGTTCCTCTACTGTCGTGGCATTTATGATTACCAGGTGACAATGCAAAAAAAAGGGAGAACAAATGCCACTGTAGATAGATTGATACTTTATTAATTATTAATTATTAATTATTAACGGTTAGAACGGTTGTTTACTTATCTGAAGTCGCTGGTCCGATCCCCAGCCGTATGGTCTACATTGCAAAGTATCTTTTAGCAAGATACTGAACCCCAGGTTACCAAAAATTTGTAACATGCTAGACTTTCCGACTGGTGTGGAGATTCCTGGACGTCACATTGCTTTACATTGATTATGTCTGTGACATCACAAGGGGACAGGTTGTAGATGGGAACCACATCCCAATACAAGGGCAGACACAGCAACCCTAATGGGCCGCTTTGGCAAACATGACATGTCCCGTGATGCTTCATCAGGGAGGTACAGGTGTGTAATCCACCTAATTAAAGACAGATCCAGGAAAAGGAGAGGAGAGCGAACAAAGAAAAGGGTGAAGGACAGAGAGCACATGGATTGAAGGAGCTGGCCCCAAGGATTTGGAAGAAACGGGTCAACAGGAAATAGCATAAAATTCTGTTTGGGACTGAGGATGAAGGACTATTAAAAGGGAGGAACCTAGGACCATTTGTGCTGCTGATTATTGAGACATTTGCTAAGTTGGCCAAGAGGATTGATGTTCCTCAACAGTGAGGTGCAAAAATGGTCCAACAGTCCTTCCTTGAAAAGGCTGCATAAAAGGGACTCGTGTCAGCAAATTACAGTTTCAGCCCAAAGGTCACTGTTTCAGTTTTCCTGGCGTCTTCAGAAAGCATAACTGCATTGGTTTTGCACATCAAAGTCATTTTACATGTCTTGGAGCTACTAATAATTATGTGAAAGATTTTGAAAGCCAATCCTAAGATGTTAAATAGAATGAAAGCCTTATGAGTAGGAGCTGCATGAAACCTATAAAATTGCCTTGGGTTTGTCAGTGTTGGGTTATAGATGAAGTTTGAGAATGAGTAAAACAAACAAAACAGCCTGTGGGGGTGGAGGTAAAAAGACTTGAGGTTACCAGAACCTGTAGTTGGCTCTGTATCACTGCTTTTATTTAAGTCATGTATAGCGAGAGAAAGAATTAAAGAAAGAAAGAAAGAAAGACAGAATTGAAATAAAGTAAGACACTGAAAAACACATGAACAAGATAATTGTTATAGTTAGTACAGGACTTGTATGGAAGTTAGGCTTTAGTGAGTGTGCATTTCTATTTTCCTATTTCTGTTTCTCTCTACTCAGAAAAACGACGACGTCCTCAGTGATAAGATATACTGTGTGGTCATATGGTCATGTCATCTGAAAAAGAGAGAGCGTCTCAGTGCCCTTCAACTAATGAAAGACTGCTGTCATTATCAGCCTTCAGACATGGGACATGTGGCACAGTGCAACAGCAGAGAAAAACATTGTTTTTTGTCCTGGCCCAAACCTTTAATGTTCCCTTATAAGATGATAGCTTTGAGTTGGAAAAACAAAATTGATAAAACAGTGTCATTGTCTTGCTACTCACAGTTATATCAGATACTAATATTATACAAGTATTAACATGTTTTGGATTTACATATTTTAATATTCATATTAACTTGGGGATATGTGAGAAGTGGAACCTTTAAACTTTCTTAAACAGCACCATGAGTTCTTCTGATCGGGTCCACTATCCCCCCCAGGGCATCAAATACTGCTGTTATGGCAAATCCCAGAAACGGGAGATACACTTTGGATATCCACTGACTTTCATCCATTGACTGCAGTTCAACTCCTCTGTGAAAGAAAAAACATTCTACATATATATTGCTAAACCTAACCATGGTTACAATGTTTGTGTGCACATTATAGAGAAGCCCTCTGGCAGGAAGGCTTGTGAATCTGCCATTGACTCAAAATAACCTTTTACATTGGGACGAGATGCACAAGAGTGTCACAAAGCAACAGTGTGTGGCTACTTTCTTATCAGGAGAAAAAGCCCCACAAGCAAATTAAATGCGAATTGGAATTTGTTTTGGTACATGCTCTTACATTATTATTAGTAATTGCCCTAACTTTGTAAGGGTATAAATAATGCATAAAGCTGCCCCCTGCACTGCTGAGATGGGTGTTCAGTTCCTTTTACCTTACTCTTCAGGAGACAATAATAATAATAATAATAAATTGGACTTATATAGCGCCTTTCTATGAACCCAAGGCCCCTAACAAAGAGGGTTTTCAAAACATACTAATAAATAAACATTAAAACAAGGGATGTGTAGAGGGGATATTGAGATTGCAAGCCTTTAAGAACAGGTGGTGTTTGAGGAGTTTTTTGAAAATGTCCAGGAATGCAGAATTCCTGATTTCAGGGTGCTGAGAGTTCCAGAGGGTGGGGGCTGAGACGATGAAGGCTCTGTTGCCGAATGTTCGCAGCCTGGTGTGGGGGGTGGTGAGCAGACACATGTTGGAGGAGCGAAGCCTCAGAGAAGGAGGGTAGCGGTGGAGAAGGTTGGTGAGGTACTGAGGGGCAAGGGCATGGAGGGATTTGTAAGTGAGCAGGAGGAGTTTGTAGTTGATGTGTGATTTGATAGGAAGCCAGTGAAGGTGGATAAGTGTGGGGGTGATGTTCTGCAAGGGTCTGGTGTGGGTGAGAACTGTGGCTGCTGAGTTTTGGACATACTGGAGCCGGTCCAGGGCTTTGTTGGGTACCCCGGACAGGACTTCATTACAGTAGTCCAGACAGGAGTTGATGAGGGCTTGCAGTAGGGACTCTGCAACAGAGTAAGGGCGTGATAGCCGGAGACAAGAGATGTTCTTGAGGTGGTAGAAGGCGGAATGGGGCCATTTCTGAGAATAGCATGTTGTTTGAATCCATATCTGTACTGAGAGTGTTTATTTGCCTGCTATTTTTATCTGAAGAAAACCTATTTCCCCTTTGTATCTCCCTGTGGAGAGATCTTCACTTTCCTCCATCATTTTTTGTTTATAAGCTGACTCTAACTCTCTAATGTAGGAGGTGTAATACCCCCTGGGCTATTATTTATCATGCTGAATCTCAGACACAGTGCAATGCTGGAAAAAATGTATAGTCATTTCCTCATCAGTCTTTGAAACATATATTTTCACCACTTGCATGGCTTGTGAATCAAATACCTAATTTTTGGTCCGTACAGCTGAAGCCATCCTGAGAGTGAATTAGGATTAATGAAATTGCTGACATTATTTTGAAATTCTTAAAAGATATTTCAAAATGATTAGATTTTGATATTATCTGAACTAAAATTGAAATTAGAAGGGACTTCACAACTGTTTTACTACTGAAAGCCATGTCAATCATGTAAAATAGCTTTAGCTTTTAACATGTTGAATTTCAGACTACTTTTATTGGTTGTGATTTCCATTGAAACATGTTGTTTTAAGAGACTCTGAAGGGCGATCATCTTCTCCAGGACACATCTCACAAACCTGACTATTGTTATTTCAAACTTTCTACATCTTTTTTTTTCCCAAAAACATTTCTAAGGTGAGGTCAAAAGAGTGGTCATCTGGGGAATTCCTGTCGAATTATACCTTCTAGCCTCACTAAACTTAAGCATAGATGAACCAGTTATGCCTTTTGATGTTTTCTATAAACTTAGTTTTTTTTGTTTTTTACAGAAAGACAATAATAAGGTGACTCCCAAAAAATATACACTACTCTAAGCTCAGCAAGCAAATGGAGGAAATACCATATTATGTCCTTGTTGTCGAAATTTATTTGGGAATTCCAGGGAAAATATGTAATATTCAGATGGCTCTTGCTGACATTTGATGGAATGAACAAATTAAATTAAATTATTTTTTTATAAAAGATAATAAAAATACTAAAAATTACTGACAGATAATTATAAAGTGAAGGTAGCTGTTAGATGCATATATGTCTGATTGGAACATAACAGCTTATTTCAAAATTGCAGTGTATCAGAACCTTTTCTCAGTTCTCACTTTTTGGACTTTCAAAGGGTGCAAAATCTTGAGTCACCCCAGTCTAAAATATATTTGAAAATATAAATTCTGTATACAAAAGCTCCTCTGTCTGGGATGGATAAAAGGCAGGAACGGAACTCCTGGTCCACAGTTTTCAGTCTTTCCCTCTATTTGTTGGTGTAAGTTAGGCTGGGAAATCTAATTTCCCTTGAGTATGTTGTTGAGGATGATAGTAGATTTGTGATGGTGCTTCTTGTAACTATTGGGTGCTCCTTTACTAATGATAAACAACCTTTGCACAGCCATGTCTTGAAACTTTTTTTAAATTTAATGTACCATCTTTCCTGATCTCAGACATTTGCTTCTGGGCCAAGCAATGGAGAGACTTTCTTTGACACTTTTGAACACTGGGTTGTCACTCGCGCTTGCTGGTTGTGCTGATTTCTCAAGCAAGTAACATACTCCTGATTCTTGTTCGCTGATGATGGATACTTTGTTGTCAGGCATCTTTAAAGATTACCGTGAACATTAGCACATCAGAAGAGGGTAGGATGTACCCCTGATGGAGATGAAAACAAGTAGCTGTCATTGTACTTGTTTTTTTTTTGTCTTGTTGCTTGCCTCTACTATCCTCATTGATAAGCTACCAGTAGATGAATTCTGTGGACTTCATGCGAAAGTAATGCAATGCATTGCAAATAGAATAAAGATGTAGTTGATATTATTACGTTGCGCTGCATTATTACAATGCATGATATGTGATAATTAGCCTATTAGAAAATCTTTGGCGCTCATAATCTTCTGAGAGGTTTTGATTCAAGGGTCTCTGCCCTGATATCCCCCATTTGGAGTCTGGATACTTGTGGTGGTGGCTGATGACTCTCCTGAGACAGATGAATGATGAGGGATGGATCTGTGAGTACTGGCCAGATATAGGGAGTGGAGTGAGTGTGAACCAGCAGCATGAAAGAAATGCAAGGAAGGAGAAAATCTTATTCAAAACAACAATAGCCGATGTTGATAGGATAGGCGAGCAGGTGTGACAGTGATTGGACGGATTAGGCTGCCTGACTGACCATAGCTGATATCAAGTGATGCCCCAGAATGTGTAGCAGGTAATTCCAACTGAGTATGGGTGGAGGGTCTGGATAATAGAGTGGAATAAGCAGTAACAGTTGCCCGAATGTGTAAGAGGATAGTATTCCTGGCTGAACTTCCTGTTGATCTCCATGTGTGTCAGGCTTGAACTTTGATGATATGCTCTTAAGGGAAAATGCTGTCACCGGATGAGGAAACTACTTTTGGTAACATTCTTGCGCAATAGGACTTACAATTTCCGCTTAAAGATTAAATTCTCCAAAGGAAAATTGTATTAAGAGAAAAATGTCAAAAATAAATCACAAAAATGCACATTTGTCACTGACATTATAGTTGAATTAATATACTCTTATTCTTGAGAACAAAGGCATAATTTAAATTGACCAAACCTATGTTAACTAAATCCAAATAAACAAACGCAGACTACTTTTTTCTTATCTCCCAATTCAGAGCAGCATTCTAATCTTGATTTGGTTAGATTATTATAGATACATAACAGTACAAATTGAAAAACATGTGCATAAGGACAAGGAACTTGGAAAGTATTGGCTCTCTTTCACCATTTCCACCAGAGGTTCCTGCAGAGTGGCCACAAATAGTGTTTAGAAAGAGAAGATGCTTGTGAGGGGATTAAAATGTGTGGGGGTTTTTGATAATCCGCCACACTCAAAATTGATTTAATTAATTTGCTGTATGCTGCGGTCGCAGGTTTTCATGATGCATTAAATTAACGAAGCTCTATAATAAGGTTTATTAAACTGAAATGTGAATTAACTCAATAATTAAGCTTCATAGGAGTCATTAATTGAGCTTCCATGGTACCCTTGAATGACGGCCTGTGTAACAGTGTCAGCACAGGCTGGCCTGTTCTTGATAAGCTTGGGAATAGCCCCAGAATGAATGAATGAAGGGTTGCGTCTGTTGTCTTCCATTTGGATCCGATTTTGAAACCCATTGCTGGTGAAAATCAGGACTTTACCAAACGTGCATACAGCACCACAAATCAAAGCTTGGTATTGTCAGTTATGAATTTCATTTTTGTTTGGTTGCTTTCATTGGTAAGATGAGGTTATTATCTTGTAATAATTCTTCACTTGAAAATTTCCCACGTATTTTCCCTCAATAAAGCTATTGTGAAATTATATATTCGTATCAGAAGCAAACAAAGTAATCAATATCATTCTGTTCAAAATTCAAAAAGAAAAAAATGACCTTAGCTTGACCTTGTTTCTCTGACCTCCATCTAAAAAGCTCTTCTTGGTCCTGGAGCTACTGCCCAAGAAGAATACAGAGAAAATAAAATATCACTAAGCACACTGTCCACAATTCCCTGACTAAATTTAGCACTTTGAGATTTGATCCAAATGTAAAGTGCATTATAAATTAAATGTATTATTATTATTATTATTATTATTAATCACAAAAGCTTACAGTGTCCAGTGATTCTCATTGATCCCGGTCTTGCATATAGTTATCTACAGATAATTCTTATTTAGGATTATAATTAATAAATTGCGATAATCCAACATAGATTTGTTACATCTATACTGAAAAAACTGTCTTATTTTATTAATTCATCGTTAGAAAAGAGTATAAAATGTAAGAAAATAGTAAAGAGTGTTTCCTCTTTTTATTTCTTTTTTATCCCCGAAAATCAGCGACTAATGTTAGGAACTGAGTGAGGCAGGATCAGAGTTCAGGACCCAGGTGCTGACACTTGATAGAGTCATAGCATGGGTAGTTAAATATTTAATTAAATCCAAAATCCAAATCTACAAGCAGGCAGGCAGTCAAATCCAAGTGAGCAGTCCAATAAGGCAAACAATCCAAAATCCAAAGAGCAGAGGCAGAGTTTAAAAACAATCCGAGTTCAGAACCAATCCATTAAAAACCACAGGACACAAGGAAACCCTATGCGCCGGCTGGGATGGGTCACGATGAGACATCTACGACGAACTGGCAAGGAAGGAAAGATGAGCACAGACTTTATACACTGAGGAACGAGACAATGAGACACAGCTGGAGGGGAAACACAAAAAAAAATCGAGAGAAGAATCGAAGCAATACTGGAAAAGACAGACACAGAGAGGTAAAAGGAACACAAGTGAAACAAACAAAGACTACACTAAGAAGGAATAAAAAAAATGAAGAACAATAAACAGATAAACACACTAAAAAGGCAGAACAAAGGAAACATGACAGGAAATGTAAAACGTACTAAACAACATACTTAACACTTTCAAAATAAAGAGGAACACAGAACAGAACGATGACGAACCTTCACAAAAAAGGATACTAAATAAACACAGAGTCATGACAAACACACTTTTTATGATGCAAACGTAAATATTTACTACCCAAACATCCTTGCAACTGAGCTGTGATTGGGCATGTTAGCTTGAGAAAAATCTGATAATTGATCAGTAGGTTTTTCACAATTGTGATGCTTTTGACTTTGCTGGTCATCCTTCTTGGCCAATGATCCAAATCCTGTCTTCGTACAACTAGCACACATGGTTTCATCTGCCCTTGGGTCAGGTTTTGAACATTATCTCATAGCTAAAAGTGTCCACTCTACATGCAAACGAAACACTAAGATGTATTTTAACCTTGACTTTTAGGCAAGTAGCATTTTTAAAGTGAAGCTATATGTCTTTATTATGACTTTATCCACTTAAGTAAGTCTTTCATTTTAAAAGAGGGTAGTACCCCTGTTATTAACTTTTTCAAGAACCACCAACTCTCAGGGGTGGGTGAAAAAAAACTGCTCAGATCACATGCAGGAAGAGGGGACCCTTCATGGGGTCCCCTCCATGAAGGGTCCCCTCTGGCCTTTTAGAAATTAATAAGCATTTATCGTTCCTTTAATTCTCCACTCAAATGTCACACCATCATTGTTTGTCCGAACAAGTCAGAAGTATCCGTCCCCTAACCTCATGCCCAAATCTTGATTAATAAGAGAATAATTGAAACTTTAGTGTAGAAAAGCAGCTTCAGCTTTCCGTTTTTCAGAGTTAATTAATTTGAAATGGGAGCATTTTTTTTGTAGATCTTATTTGGCAAACAAAATAGCCGAAAGAGAAATGGAAGCCTCTGTTTTGAAGACAATTGCTAAGATATTTAATTCAACTTTGAGCAGAAAACTTGTTTTCTGCAGGATAATAAATGATGCAGAATGATGTGTGTCACAATCAAAAATAAGAGCATTTGAAAATTCTGAGAAAAGGAAGAGGAGATTAGAGATAAGAGTTGCAAAAATGTGTTCTTTAAAATGATTCCTTCAAAGTGTATTAGAGAGCACATATTGACGGCCTGTCAAATTTTGCATTAATATGCATAATTTTTCGCAGAATATTAAAGCAAAGATCTACTTTCTTTCTACATTCTGTCACATCTGAAATTCTATAGCTATTCTACCAACAGTGTGACTGAACTTTTCTCTGTGTCTGAAATGCAAGTAAAAGCTTTTGTGTTTAATGTGTCAATACAGAATGTTTAACAAATGATATGTGATTAACTAGCCAAGCCTGTGTGGATGAACACATTTTACTTAAGGAGAAAGCACCAATAATTTATGTTGCTGAAGTCGCTGAAACTGACAAGCTGTTCCTGCAGCGAGAGGAACCTTCGCCGTTGTCATTACTTGGCTCAGAGACAGAGAGGATAGGCCGAAGTTTGAAAAGAAGTCAGCTGTCTTTTGTGAAGGTCCTGTCTGATCCTGTTTATCAGTTCCTGTTGAACGGCTAACCAGTAGCCGGCCTGTCACATGACATTATAATAATCTGAGCAGTTCCAACTTTTGGAGAAATATAAGACATCGATTTATGGAAGAAAAAACAATGGAACTTTCAATCAAGTCAGTGTCAGAACACAGGGTTTGGATTGAAATGTCCGTACAAAGGGCTTCATAACTATAACACCATCATTTTATTTAAATTTTAAATCCTATTTCAGACTAACCTAACATCCTTTCTATGATAAAACTACATTATTACAAAGCTTGTAGTAAATACTCATGCAACATTAGGATTAGAATACTATTTTCCTTCCCATGATGCCTTGAGCTTCTCTCTCTTCCTCTCCTTTCCCTATCTACGCATTTATGACCCTTCAGTGCATGTTACAAACTTATAACTCTAACTTCTTGGCTTCTTGGCCAGGGTCTTAGGGCTTTATCGTCTCAGTCCTGATGTATCATAGTTGTACCACCTGCTGCGGTGCATAGTTGATATTTTTCAATGATTATTAAGTTATTCCTCTTCTTTTTCAGCTTCTTATTATTAGTATTGCTTGATATGTTTGAAGTGATATGTATATATATATATATACATATATTTATCCTTCTGTATGCAGTGTTCATACTTTGATAGCTGCTCTCATATGCCATTTCTCTCTCTCTCTCTATCTGTCTATCTCTCTCTCTCTCTCTCTCTCTCTCAGCCCAGATGCTTCCTACTCAGTCGATGTTTGCTCTTGAGTCTTCTGCCTTTTAAAAGGCAGGTTTCCCTCATTCCCTCATTTCCCTCATTTTTTTGTCTATCTCTGTTGGAAAGTACAATGACAGAGCGGTTGATTTGGTGCTATTTAAACGAGGGCTCACTGTCAGGAAAAGAAAACCATGCAGGTGTTTGCGAAAGGGGGCTCCCAAACATCCATTACATGTTGCCACTTTTACAATGAAATATATAAACCTTCTATGAATGAACTGTACAGTGTACTGCCAACAATGCAACTCTCCGCCAAAGTGGGGCCCCGTCTAGCTGCTCCTACTGGATGCCTTTAGTTAGGACATTTTTACTGAATATTCATGCATACAACATTCTTCATTGCAATGAATTGAACGTACCTGTCTGGTCATATGTTACATTTTTATATGTTGTGCCTCGTATGTTTTACATTCAGTTAAAAGCGTGCATGTGTTGTTACAGGGATCCTAGGGTTCTCAGGGTCTTGGATCACCACTGTATGTTAATAAAAATGTGACTTTAATCTCCTAAGAAAATTGTTTTTGTTTATTTTTTATCCCCGAAAAATAGCTTTCATGGCTGAATCATTATCCTCTTGCGCTGTAAAATACAATATTTTTCTTTGTGGTTTAGTCTACGTACAATATCACATCAATACTTTGCTCTTAAAACACATAAAACAACACACAAAACTTTAATATTATTAAATGGTTAAGCAGTAATGAAAGCAACTTTAGCCAATTAAAGCAAATTATGATAAAACAATTGAAAATACTGAGATATTGGACAGTTGCTGCAGTCTGTTTTTTAGTAATGCTCGACATTTAGAATGTGCCAAAACAGTGAAAGTAACAGACATTGGCTGGCATGAGCAGAGCAGAATAACAAAACATGACGTTTGAAAGGTTAATGAACCCAGAGACGTGAGGGGTGTCATTTGAGGCTTCCAATTCTAGAGGAGTGACAGAGGAAACAAGTAAAGCAGGAAGAAAAGCAGCAGCTTCAAGCAGTTTGACATGTGGTGGCATAACATTTATAAGACAGACTCTAAGGGTTTACGATGTGTTGCATATGAGGTGTGAAGCCAGGAGAAAAAGGGGTTCATGCTAGTTGCAAATTGGAGCAGTGAGGTTCTCACATATTATTTACACTAATCATTTGCTGGATGTAAACTTCTGGGATTATTTGCATGTCTGCACTTGTGTGGTGTTTCGTATTTCCAGTGCATGTACACGTAGGCCTCTGCTCAAATACTGATCACCTTTTCAATATGTAATTATCATTGGTTAGACTCATTAACCTCGTTGGTGGTACTTTACACCTTCACATTTAAATTAACACTGGTAATTTAAACCCACAATGAAGACTTACTATTTAATCAACAGATTTTTTACCCCCAAGTTGATTGAATTGTGTACTCGGCTAATTACTACCTAAGGAATCATGTTAGCTATTCTTATGGATATTGTCATTTCATATTATGACCATGTTTTGTTTTATATTTCAACATAATAATATCTTGCAGGAAAGGAGGCTATGTGCACATCCATTCCTTGAGCTCTACAGAGAGGGTCAGATCCAGTTCATGGCCCCCTTGGCGAGGCAGGGAGATTTCTACGTGCCTGAAGCCCGACAGGTAGAGAAGAGGCTCTCAGACCACAAGGAACCGCACAGTGACACAGATGTCTCAGGTATAGATGTTTCCTAGTATTCTGAATAGAGCATGTATATTTTCTTGTAAATATAGCGAGATACAAAACCACAGGCCCCGGACGACTAGTCCCAATCCTGGATAACCATAACTCTAAATTGATTATTAATTATTGATTAATGGATGGATTCATTAACTAGAGTTGCACAGATTGCAATATTCTCGGCCGATTCCGATAACCAATTTTTATAAAGAGTCAAACCAGATGACCGCTGATACAGATTTTTGACGATTACGATTTTTTTGTTCTTGAAAGCTTGCAGTGAGAGTAATCCAAAGCAGTAATAGCCACGGAGTTAGGAGATAATTCTATGTGTGTTTGTCACAATGAGCATCCCCCTTTACATACAGGATATATTTTAAAACTGCGTTTAAGCATTTCAATATCCCAGAGATCCATTGCATAGATGTTGAATTATGTATTTATTCCATAGAAGTTTAGTAACAATAGAGATATTACAGAAGTCAGCTACACTGCCCAGTGAAAACATGCTAAAGCACCTATGTTTTGGTTCTAGCATTCAGCAGAGGTAATTGTCGCTGGGACCTGAGGGGTTTGGACCTTGCTCCTACTGCGGGTGTTTATGAGAAGCACCCATGAAAGAAACTGTTATTGACACCTTTTTAGGTGTTAATGAAAAGCTGTGACATAACAGCCTCTGGTGGGAGTGCGCTGCCACTTACTAAGGCGCTGACATAGTTCCATGGACACAATATGGAAAATTAAATTTCAATGAAAATATGTCCAACAACTTTCCTACTCTTGACAGTAATATGTCCTCTTGAGGTACAAAAGAATGTGAAGGACCTTATCAAGTTTTTTCAAGTGTAAATACTGAATGAGTTCAAGTGTCTGAGTCATGAATTGATGAGCAATGTAAGAGTCAGACAGCCTAACAGCATAACATCTAACTTTTAGAGCTGTATGACAGAGGCTACATTATTCAATGTATTTCAGCTCAACACAAGCGTACACTATAATATGTGTTCCATGACATCTACAGAGATGATCATGACACTCTTGGATAGACAGGCAGATGTCTACATGAATGAGACTTACAAACATACAAACTACATACAGATAACAGTTAACATATTGATTAGATTCAAATAAAAAATGTCAAAAGTTTAGCTTGAAACATCTGTATTTGTCAAAGACATTTTTGTCAGTCAAAACATCTACATCCGGATGTCTGTACATCCAATATTATGTACTTGTATTTGTATTTGTCTGGATTTGCTCTCAGTTCGACCCTTTTCTTCATCTTAAATCCACAAGCTATAACTTCATTACGACACCAGAGACAATCACTCATCAGAAGTCCATATGGATCTCCTGTCTGCTGCAAGGCATAGTAAAACAGTGTGTTGTTGACAAATCAAAAAATGTTCATAATTGTCATTCCCTGGTGCAGACAGGGAATGACAATTAGGTCCATAACTTTGAATGATAATCAGACAGTAGCCATGCCCTTGTCATACTGGGATCAACTCAACCAGGTCAGTGGAGCATTCAGAAAACTGGACACTTCTTTGGTCTACCAGCGCCAAATCCATTCATCCACAGCCCCTTTCTCAGTGCTGGCCGTCTCAGTGACGGGATCAACTCCAAGCTTCCTCACACATGTCTCCTATTTCTGACGAACACCAACCTAGAAATCACCCTGTCCTACTTTCTCATGGCTCATGGGTCACACTAGTGGCTTTTTCACCTGGGCTACTTTAAGGTCTCATGGGGCAAATCAACGTCAAACATCAAATCTTGCAAGTCTTGAGCAAAATCCCAAGTCTAAGTTCAAGTCATACTCAGATTTAAGACGGTGGTATTGATGTTGGTGCTGATTGATGTATGAAATTGGTATTGACCATCTCTATCTAATTAATTATTTAACTATTGGAAAGAAAACAGTTGAGCAAAAAACTTTGAGATCAAAGTCTTTGTTGTGTAAGCATATTTCACATAGTTTAGATAAAATCCTTTTAATAATAAATATGCTTAATATTACACATTCACACTGTTTGGCAATAAGGAAAACCTGACTAGCTTCATAACTATCAAGTATCAACCTTAAAAGCCAGGTGTCAGGTTTAGAGCTCTGGTTTTCAACCACTTGATAAAATGTTGGTACTGATTTTTAATGGGTGTCTTGTCTTGTCCGCAATATTTTTCACCATCCCAGTCCAGCAAAGTATCAAATGTCACACTGATACAGACTAAAGCCTGAAGGCACAACTTAACACCCTCAAACAGACATAATATTTGCCTAAAAATGAGGATATTATACCAAGTGCATATCATCCAATCCAATTAAAAATGTTAGCTGTTGTCATCTGTATGTGTCAATATCAGGTCTTCAGTCAATGAATGTAGATATCGATTTGAAATCGCACAAGGAAAGAGAAACACAGCCACACAGTAACAAAAGGTCAACAGACTGGCACTTTCAAGTAAATTGAAAACACTGAGTAGTTAAGTGGTTGGACTGTTGTCTAATTAAAGAGCAGAAGACCTTTAGATTAATAGAGTTTCTTGTTAACGTTTCAGGGTCCATTTTGAGTGAAGACATCACGTTGCTGCACATGGTGTTGACCATCCCATAGTTTATTAACAACCAGAAAAATATGTGAGAAACAGAATATATACGCTCAGGTAGTTTAATAAAGGACAATAATAGCAATATATTTTCCCAGCTTCCAATTTTTTTTTTGAGCTTAGCTTTACATGAATTAGATTAAGGGTTCCTATGGGTGTGAATTTGAGTGTGGATCGTTGTTGGTTGGTTGGATCCCAGTAATGGTATGAGAAGGCGAGGTTTTATCATGTGTTAATTTGTAGATGTCCTCTCTCCATCTGTCCTTCACTTCCTCACTGCTAGGTACAGACTCAAACAGTGAATACAGCTCAGAGAGTGGGTTTCTCCTGTCGGACAGCAGACAAGCATCACCTACAGCATCATCGCTGAACTTTGGGCTTATCCAGAATCCAGGGAATAGGGGCTACAGAGGGAGGAGCTCGGGGGAAACCTCACCTTCAGAGCTGGACTTGGAGCAGACTGGTGGACAACAGGCACAGAGTGGAGAGGCACCTCGTAGAGACTTCACCGAGAAGAGTGAAGAAGCTTCTCCCCCTCAGGAGAGGTGGGTTGTCCTTGGAGGCGAAGAGTAAATGATGAAGAGCGCAGATTAAGGAAGCTTCCCATGTCTTCATGTTCCAATATGGAGATATTGAAGGATAAGATATCTTTTATGTTTTTGTTATTGTGAATTAATACAATGAATGAATACCGAAACAAACAATGTATCAATACTTTCAATTAGTTAATTTGCTTCCTTCTGTTATTTCCTGCTGGTGCTGATAAAGGTGTACTGAAAGGGATACTTTTATACACACAGATTGACTAAACCACAGCAAGTGTTCCTGATTCCCCAGAAATATTAGTCTCGCTAAGCCACAAATGTAGAAGTCAAAACAAATCAGCAGAATGTTAAATATACTGCTTATGCTGAAGTTATCCAGACCACACTTTGCAGTAGCATTAAACCAGAGGCCACACAACACAACAGCCTCCAAATTGCCCTTGTTTAAACATTCAAATTCAGCTGTGACAATTTTAATGGAATGAAATCCAACATTAGTTGACATGTCGTTATCCTGCAAGCTAGCTGCCCTGGAGTGTTCCTTCTTGGACCCAAAAGTACAGAACTCAAAAGACCCGTAAGTCAGGTGAAGTAGAACAAAAGGCTTTAACGAATAAGGACTACAGTGCAGGAGTAGAGCAGACAGCTGGAAAGATCCGATCCGAGACTAGACAGGATTGTTTCCGGTGCACAGCAGGTTAGACAGAGGTTAGACAGAGGAGCTGGAACGGTGAACCTAGCCGAGAAATACCAGGTGAGCGACATCCAAAAACCGGTTCGTCAAAATATTATGAGGAAGTCAAAACCTTGTTACCAATAAGATAAACGGATAATCTGACGAAAAATGGAGTGTAGAGCCGGGGTTTTCTGCAGCAGCCTTGAGGTGTGAATAAGTCATGGTAGGTGGAGTCTGGTGAGGAGAGAGTGACCGTTAGCCACGTCCTGGTAACAGACAGACTGGGAGAAGACAACACACACAAGGGAGGAAGAAGACAATCGACACAAGAGGAAAAGGAAGGTGTATTGCCAGATCCTAAGAGGGAGATTTTTTTTTTTTAAACGTATGCGTCCACTAAACACTTTCACAATTTACTTAGCAAGTATAACTCCAGGTAAACTCCAAAGCAGTCATAAACGAGGGATGGACAGTGTTTTCTGGCTGTTGGAGGATTTCGCAGGACGTTTGAATGAAGTTCCAACGTTTTGGACTGAAATTTAAATGTGTCTTCTGTTTTATATTTGCATTGTTTCATTTTACCAAAGTTCTTACAGTAAACAGGAATGATTTAAATAGGGAGTGGGCTTTTTTCCCAGTGCTTTTGCCGAGAACAAATGGGCACTGTCATTCAAGTATTACTCCAACAGGTGAAAATAGTGAGTTGTTGCTGCAGAGTAATACATATTTGGTGCTCTTGTGTTTGCAGTGGCAGCAGAGTCTGCAGGATCAACTCTGGATAAACTTCACAGTGAAGGAACATGTCACGCTGTACAGCAGTGTGTCTCACAGATGTGTTTTAATAGTTGATGGAGAACACAAGAGATCTATTTGCAGAGTAATATTTGCTGCTAGGATCCGTTGGTTGTCGTGTGTATCACCATTTCCCTTGGATTTGTTTATTATAGAGTATAACCAAAATTATATTTCATTGAATGCACAGTTCTGATTTGGAAACACTCACTCACCTTCTAGATTTTACAGACAGAAAACAATATTGAAATTACGTGATGCTCTACAGCCTAAGTTTCTTTCAGCCTATTGATGGAAGCAATGATGCTTCTAAAGATAATACGAGCACAATTCTTTATCTTACACTTTTTTTAATGTTCTGTTCAAATGTTTTAGCTATTTTTGAAAAAAAAATAATAATAATAATTTGGTCCTGAAACTGATCACATTCTTGAATTACATATATACATACATTGGATATTTCTATTCCTAATTCAGATGTTTGTTCGTTTGTTCAAATATTGGTACACCGAGATACAGGATTTTAATGAAAATCACTATTTTTACAAAGAGAAAAATGTGAATAGGGTTAAAATTAATATTCAATATTAATATTTATATATTAAATATTATAATACAATGTATTTATATATTAAATATGTTATATTAGACTATTTAACAAAAATGAATACATATAGAATATCTCCCATGGATGTACTTGGTGCCTTATAGTATTTTTAAAATTTAAATAAAATGATTATTTTTGTGATTAATAATGGTTACTTTTTTTTTTGTACTGTTTACAGTTTGAACTCAGATTTGGCAGTTGTCAGAATTTTGTTTCCAGTTTGTTAAATGTACTGTATTTGATTGAAACATTATTTTACAGATATCATGACATGAATTTTCAATTTTGGGACTACTTTTTTTATTGTTTCTATTTTTCTAAATCATTCCTACACAGTCTGAAATTAAGCAATCTGTACAGCAGAAACTACTCAATATTTTCCATGACCTAACAGTTTAAAGTGGAAGTCCACCATAATTTTGTGATCAATGTATTCATTGATTATAGTATCATCAGGCCTTATAGAAGGAAACCAACTCCTTCTGCTCATTTTACTGATCCAACGATAAATTTGTTGGGGCCAAGGGTTGTATCTATTTTTTTTTTTTTCTCGTTTTGTTCTGAAATAAATATGGTTTCTGTTGTCTGAAAGTCCTGCTGACAACCGACAATAATATATTTTCTGTAATATATCTTTTTTTATCTTACAACAAATAATAGATCACCCCGAGCTCTTCTTAGTGAGCTATAATCTCTTGGAGGATGCAAAATCCAAAAAAGGTTTGCAAAAAGTACAAAAAGCTTGTGAGGAAGTCAAAAGTATAAAGGTATATATATATATATTTATTTAATAATAGAAATACATATAACACTGATATTCTAGTACAACACAGTACTCAACAATCAGACACACACAATAAAATTAAAGAAACTAAAATGTGTATTTATAGTGGTAAAAAATCATCTAAACATTTTGAAATTCACTCCAGCCCAAAAAAAACTTTGATGGAGTTGTCCACCACCGACGCAAAAAACATGTTTAAAGCGAGAATTAAGTGTTTTCAGAGAGTTCATATCATTTGCAGACATGACAAAGAGTTTTGAAGTCAATTGTGACTAACAACTTAGAAAATGTTAAATGGTGTGTCTACCATTATAGATATATTATTGTAGCGCATGAATAAACAATACAACATTCATATATACACATACATTCATTCAGCTTCACGTCACAACATCTGCTCACCCTCACTCAGGCTTTATGATGCCTGTACAATTAAAGAGCCGCTCCGCATGGGTTTAATGGCTTATCTGTATAACTGAATAAAACCGGGAATGTTACCTGATGTGGAGTCTTACATGACAAAGTTATCCAGAACATCCAGTAAACATATAAACAAACTTATTTTTTAATGAAATCCAACTATTTCAACTAGCAATTTTTGTATAAATAGCAGTGTTGATGTGGGGCAGTAATATTCCATTCATGAAGTTCCTCATCTGCATTACTGTTAATTTCTGTGGACCACCAATATGGAAACATAAAATAAATAAATAAATCAATTCCCAACTTCACTCAGTCATTAATTTACTCTAAATTAGAGTTGCCTCAGTTAAGCTTAATGCTTAATTGGCAGAGTGCTGAGCTTTAAATAAACAAATGTTCTACAAATGAGACGATCTATAGTTGGTGTTCACAAAATTTTCATCTAAATGCTAATCACTCTAAAGTTGGATTTGGATTCCCAGAGGATGAAGTTAAACAAGATGAATGAGCGTTAGTGGAAAGAGCGAAGCATCTGTGTGTGAACGCATGAAATGTGTCTGGGAGTATCGTGTGGACATGTGGGAGCATTTCCTTAACCAAAATTCAATGTTAACAATGTTAAACTATAGATGCTATGAAACTTGTTCTGTTTAAACTATACATTTTCACTTTTATGTTTCAGGTCTGGTTGGGTTTGAGCTCAAATTATCTGAGGGAAAGTCATGAAATTTAAGCTTAAAGTAACACGTGTACTTGTATTTGCCTCGAAGGCAGCTGCAAAAAGCAGTTGGTGGTCTTGATCAGGACCGACCCAATGCCTCACTGGATTAATAAGTACTCTTTATGACTGTACTTATATAGAGGCTATGGTTTATAGCAACATTTTTTCTAATTTTTATAGTTAAGACAAGTCTTTCTGTCAAACACCAAGGCAAATTGTAAACATATAACCCAACTCCAGGATTAACCCCCTGCATAGGCTGTTGTGGTTTTCCTGTGAAATGCATTATAATTATTGCTCCGACAAATTTTTCCTGCAAAAACATCCTTTTCAACGATCTGACTGAATGGTTCATTTGGTCATCTCATGTCCGCTTTATAGCTTGTTTACTATTAACTTGAACATGGTGAATATTTCGATGCTCATCCAAACTGCCAAGCCTGTTTAAAAATATTTATACTTCTTTATACTTCTTTTTTTCATTTGGTGAACGCAGTGCACTTCTCTTTGTCTGTTACTGGGGCGTGGCTACCTGTCACTCTCTCTTCACCTGACCCCACATACCTTGACATGTGCATACCTGGCCCCAATGTGGTTCATCTTCACACCTTAAGGCTGCGAACCCTGGCTCTACACTCCCATCTTCGTCGGTCCGTTTATCAAGGATGTTAAGTGGTAATTGAGTTTTTGACTTCCTCTCCAACTTTGTTTTACTTTTTGCAAACCTGTTTTGGATTTTGGCTCACTAGGTTCAGCATTCCAGTTTCTCTGTCTCATTTGCCGCGTTCCGGTAACAATGCTGTCTGGTCTCTGAGGAATCTGATCTGCTGCTGCCACTCTGTGCCCAGCTGTCTGCCCTGCTCCTGCACTCGTTCATTGTTTGCATCTTTTTTCATTAAAACATCCTTGTTCATTTTTAATTCATTTGAGTTCTGCACATCTGGGTCCAAGAAAAAAAATTATTCTTTCAAAATCAAAAACTATAAGTGGCTGTATCACAAATAGCTTTTTAGGACACTACTCTTTGTATGGTATACTGTGTCTGAAGTTTTTTTTCTCTTGACGCTGCATGTTTCCATATTTCCCCATACCTTTGTGGATTTTGGAAAATATGTTTTGCCATCTTTAATATTCATTTAATAGAAAACCCGGAGAGAGTATCAGTTGGAGGTGCTGCACACTGACCACCATATTAATAGAAAAAGCTTTGAATCTGTCATCTGTAATTTCACTTGACAGTAATTGGTGTGTTCCTATTAAAACTCTGCATTCCACCCACATCTCCTTTACTATTATAATGTAAACTGCAATTCTATTTCAGGAGAAAATTGTTCCCTTTGTGTTAGATGGAGGAATTATGCAACAAGCAGGACCCTGCTGTCATTTTAATTGCCACTGAAAACACCTAAATGTGGATGAGCTTGGTTGAGCTGGAATTGAAACATATAAAAATGGCGAGATGTGTTTTGTGTGTATGGGTGAAAAGGGGAGGAGGGTGGTGAATAGGTGGTATAGCTGGTGACCAATACATTCATATTTAATCAAATTTATATTCAAGCCTAACTTTTTTGGGTAGCGAGGTACCAAGTTTGACAAAGAAACAAAATTGGTGTTGCAGCGCTTTCATGCACTCCTCACTAATTAGGCAACAGGAATGCTGATGATGTTGATATAATATTGTTTTGAATAAGAAAAAGCTCAGTTTGTTGCATGAGATGGTGCCTCTGCAGAACAGCAGTATAGTTAACCTTAATTACCAGTGAGAGTGTTGGCTAAGCACAGCCTCTAAATTGTTAATAGGCTGAAGTAAAACAGTGAGGGTCACTCGCTGGAGACCGTGAAAACAGCCTGTTTGTGAGTTTGAATTAAGTCAAACTCAAAGCATGTATTTTGAGAATCTGCTTCAACCTTGTGTGTGTGTGTGTGTGTGTGTGTGTGTGTGTGTGTGATGTCTTTTCCTCCAATGAAAAACCAACTGTACAAGGGCCTCTCCAGGTTGGGGTTGCTGGGGTTTGGGGGGGGTCAGTGCCACTCATGTGGAGTGTGATTCAGTTTTAATGAGATGGGGGTGAGTTGGGAGCTGGTCAGTCTTCATAGAGGGAAACAAACAAAAGGTGATGCTCCTTTCTCTTCTCTCATCTAAGGACACTCTGCTGCAGCAGGAGTGAAATGATTTTAAATTTTTTGTGGTGGGGTGGCTGAGGCTGAAGGTATCATTAAAAGTTGCACTGACAAAATAGAAGAGTGCCACAGGGAGTGCCATGGGATGGGATCTGATTAATTTGCATTCCTTATTGTTTTATTCCAAACTCTTGCCTCATACTCTTTGTACCCTATGTTTCATTAGGCCTATTTTTGGCTCTCTGGAGCTCACTTCTCCTTCGCCTTCCAAACAAACGCTCTATGAAGCGTAGACAGGGGTTTGAAAGGGAGAGAGCGTCGACTCGCTGCTCCCATTAGAGCTGAGGAGCTGCACACAGACTGAATGCATGAGTGTGATCCGACGGTGCGACAGCAGAATTTTTCCAACGCTCCTCTTTTGAAGTTAACCGGTCTGATTAGAGATCACTATAAATAGGAATGCAATGCAAAAAATAAAAGAATAAAAGTGTGGTTATAGTTGATTGTAGTTCTTCTCGCTGCACAGCTGGCAGCGGCATTTAGCTGGATCCTTTCGGCGGATGCTGATGCTCATGTGATTTATAATAGGGCAGTCAGGTTGTATTGCTCCCATCAATAGGCTCGAGCGCATGGTGGCTGGTGGACACAAGTTGGGGAGCACCGAGAGGAGTTCCGAATCGCTGCATGGCCAGCATGCCCTCAGTGAGCAACATCTGGACTCTGCTCGTCTCATGAAGCTCTCCACGTTCTGTTGCATGGTCCTGAGACCAGCAAAGATATCAGGCAAATAACATCCATCGCTACAACAAGGTAAGAAACTTTCATCTCAACCAGAGGTGGGATTTTTCCCATGGCATGGAAGAGTCTTTTTTTGATGGGGGATGTGCGAGGGCACGTATATTTTTTGGAACACACAGCCTTATTGTAATGCAACAACTTGCATTTTAGGATCAGACGATGACACATCTATTCCCCATAATATGTTTAAATCAACAATGTTGGATATGTTGTCCGAACTTGATCGAATAGCAGCGATCAAGCGTTAGGAGAATATAATAAAGACACTTTGTCCGAAAAAATATGACATATCTCTCTCTCAAATCAAGGAATGCCTCTGATTTCAGACAGCGCCGTAAACATAATGACAGACTGCTGGTTTACTCTGAGGAAAAATGTAAAAGCAGTTACGGATTCCGAACTATAAGATTAAAAAAAATCCAACATTGCGAGCGAGGATGTGCTGTCAGAGGATCAGTCGGGTTCAGGTGTGAAGTAGAAGCGGGATTACGCTCCAATGTGAGAGGATCGCATAGGCAGAGTGGTCACGGTCACTACTGCCATCCCAAAGTCTCCATGAATACTATTTTTATATTATTCCATGCTCACAACCTGTTGTTTTTTTTCTCTCATTCTCATATCCTAATGCTTTTGAGAATAAATGTTTCCTTAATGTCATTTCAGTATATATTTATTTAAAAAAAATGGTTTTAAGAGTTAAAACGGGCTAACACTTAGATTTCTCAGTCTTACTTTAATAAAATCAAACGCTTATTCAAATTCTACAGTCGCCTGGCTGCCAGCAGTCACAGTGGTTCTTAATTCTTCAGCTGACAAAGTCCAGGTGGAGGGATAAACTCTGTCCTCACTCACCATAGAAATCTTAGAACCACAGAAATCCTAGAACCATAGAAATCGTTGGTTTGAGTTATGGTAGCTGTAGTTGTTTTTTTTATTTTTTAGAATCTTATTAGCTGTAATTCTCAAAGGTATTGTATATAAGTCTGTAGAGGATGCCATTAGGTCTTCATGAGAACCGTTTCCTCTGATTTGTCTATGGTTTGAGGACTGAATAGCTCAGTTTTTGCAAGGAAATGTTAATTTTGTGGCTCTGTACTGTCATATCACTTTATTTAGGATTTGTGATGATATAACATAAATGATCCTATCAGAGTTGTACATGTAAAAATAAGTAAATAAGTATGAGTGAAACTACACTAATACAACTAGCATGACAATTTATATTATACACTAAATAAATGTAATGTCATGCTTGCGCAAATGTTCGACCAATTACATTCCACAACAAAAAAAACCAAAGACAAAGAAGAAAAACACCTAGCAAAATCAAAATGTACGTGGAGAGGCTATCAAATTGATTGTTCGTCTGTTACATGTTGAGTGTTAAATAATAATAATTGCAATAATAATAATAAATAATACATCAAAATGATTAGATTTTTTCATTGTTTTAGTTGAAGTTTGTCAACAGAAATAAAGAGATCAATGAGTCCCTGTCTCATATGGATAGCATTGTATTTCAATACCAAAACATACATATAGTAGGATTATGCCAAATCGCTATCAAGACTGAAAGTGACTCATTGGGGACTCATGTATAATAATTTTGCTCAAATGTGAATGAAACAAAGAAGCAGTTTTTTTTAAGAGCACCTTAATGACATATGGACAAATAGAAGATTGTCCATATGGCATATGGACAAACCGAAGATTCAAAAGCCAAGCAACACACTCTGCCTTTTCTTCTTGAACTAGGAAGAGTGGCAATATTGAGCTCAGACATTGGGGGAGAACAAAGTACCCTCTCAGCTGCTGAGTGAGGCAGCCTTGTATACAATAATAATGATAATAATAATAATAATAATGATAATGACAATGACAATGACATTGATAAAGATAATGATAATGATAATGATAATGATAATAATAATAATACTAATAATAATGATAATGATAATGATAATGATAATAATAATGATAATAATAATAATGATAATATTGTATACTTTATTCATCACACAGTCATTAGTACACAAGCACAACATTGTGCAATTTATTCTCTCCATTTGTCAAATCCCTGAGGAGCAGCGGTCAGCCACTGTGAAGCGCCCAGGGGTCAATTGGTATTTCAGGGTCTAGCTCAAGGACCCCACGCCATAGTTTAAGGGCTGGGATAAAAGCTCCCGATCTTCAGATTGAGGGACGACCGCTCTCCCTACTGGATTAAAGCCGCCCATTTACTCATGAGGGCTGACAATACTACTACATATTTAGTACATGTTTTAAATAGATGACAGCCATGTGTAATGCACACTTCAGGCACTCCGGTATTTATTTGCATTTCTTGCAGGTCCAGGAGTCTCCTTGCATAGGTCTATCTAATTGGCAGCTCCTTAGCTGCTGCTCCAAAAGAGGAGCATAGAGGAGCAATTGGATCCTTCGTGTCCAATCCGACAAGTTACTATCTCACATTAGTTCCAATAATAATCACCCATCTATTTTCCTGTACCCAACAAGTCTGCGGTTTTATAATCTGTTTACACGTCACAACATGTATTCCACTCCTCTGAATAGAGGCTAGTGGATCCTTCAGCGTATCATATGGTTTCTCACATACATCCTGATATTTATATCCAGTTGAAAATCTGTCATTCATTACACTTTTTCCTCATTGTGTTCTCTGTTATTTGTTGCTTATGCTGCTCTTTGGATGTCGCAAGAAAATTCATTAAATGTACCTGCTCATACATGCACACACACCAGACATATATGCTGGTGTGTGTGTAGCTGCAGGTGGTATCCTTTCCTAACACCACGTTTGCCACCTTGGGGATTTTCTGTCTGTAAGCACAGGAAAGAGGACATACACAGATCAAATAAAATGGCTGTTAGTAGTTTTAATAAATATTGAACTTGTAATACATTTGAGTCTGCAAGTGGCACGTGTTTTTATGCAATCTTACAATGTCAGAGACAACGTTGTGTACCAGATGGGAAAAAGTCATTAATAAGCTCCCTATGGCTTGGTAATGGAGAGGGAAGCAACAACACATTCAATAGTACTAACTACCCGCAAACTCTGTGGGTTTTCCAGCATGATCCATTAAAATCTATCTATCAAAAATGGGAAGAATGCTTTAATAAATGTCTATGTTGAATGTTTCTGTGTGTACTTGAAATAAACAGTGCAGGCGCCTCATCTTCTCTGTGAGAGTACTGTAAAATAACCAGCCCACCTCCCTAATCAAACATCATAAGGACTCCTGGTGTGACCAAAACATGTCACATGATCAGAATATAAATTAGCATACCTGTCTTACTGCCCACGGCCTTGCAGTCAAACCCTTATTTTTTTAACCATTATGTTTCCATGGCAACCCCAGCCATGAAGGCAAACCACATTCTATGTAAGATCTTGGAAATTACACCTCACTTGAGAGGGGCATTAAATACCCATAAATGTTTGATGTGGTCAATTGGTAGAAATAACTCCAAGTTTGTCGTTCAGGTTAAAGTGAAGTTATTATGTCTTACGTTGGAGTCTCAGAAAGCCTTGCTGAAATAACCTCTAGATATGTGAAAGTTATGTGAAATCCTACTGAAGTATGTTTCACTTCAGAAAGCATCTCAGGGAGCCTCCTGGCGCTACACGTGGGTGTAGAGCATTCCATAATGCTATAGTTATTATTTGTAAGATTTGTTTAGATAGATAGATAGATAGATAGATAGATAGATAGATAGATAGATAGATAGATAGATAGAAGATAGATAGATAGATAGATAAATAGATAGATAGAAGATAGATAGATAGATAGATAGATAGATAGATAGATAGATAGATAGATAGATAGATAGATAGATAGATAGATAGATAGGTAGATAGATAGATAGATAGAAGATAGATAGATAGATAGATAGATAGATAGATAGATAGATAGGTAGATAGATAGATAGATAGAAGATAGATAGATAGATAGATAGATAGATAGATAGATAGATAGATAGATAGATAGATAGATAGATAGATAGATAGATAGATAGATAGATAGGTAGATAGATAGATAGATAGAAGATAGAGTCACACAAACAGACAGACAACAGAGAAGACAGATGGACAGACAGACAAAAGAAGACAAATAGACAGACGGACAATCAGACAGACACACAGATAGACAGACAGACAGACACATAGATAAAGACAAACAGACAGAGAAAGTCAGACAGACATACAGACAGACAGACAGACAGACAGACAGTTAGATACATATCCAGATAGATAGCGTCATGATTGACTAACTGGGTAATTTGTTTTTCCTTTCATTGACTCAGGATATATCAAACATGCTACGCCTACTGAGAGAAGACTTGAAAGTAATCTGCCTCCAAACACCTTTTCTCCTCTTTACTCCATATAGCTCAACTCTGCTCCCTGACTCCACCATGCTGAGCATAGTTCTCTGCTCCAATGCACTGGTCAATTCTGTCCATCATTGGCCTCTCCACATGCTCCTGCTGGAGCTGCTGATACTAGGAGTCCTGCCGAGTGTCTCCAGATTACCTCCAGCGTCCAAACACGAGATCCTTTTGGATGGGGACTTGGTGATTGGAGGGCTCTTCCCAGTGCACCACAAAGGGGAAGGGCCAGAGGACTGTGGGAAGATCAATGAGGAGAGAGGAATCCAGAGATTGGAAGCCATGCTTTTGGCGCTTGATGAGATTAATTCAAGCGACCACATCCTCCCTGGAATCCAGTTGGGGGCCCATATCCTGGACAGCTGCTCGAGGGACACTTATGCTCTGGAGCAGTCTCTAGATTTCGTCAGGGCCTCCCTCACCAAGGTTCACGATCCAGGCTTCATCTGCCCAGATGGCTCCAGACCCGTCCAAAATGAGGTTCCACTGGCCATCTCTGGGGTTATCGGAGGATCTTACAGTGATGTTTCCATTCAGGTAAATTCATTCAGATTACAAATTAAATGTTTTGGTTGAGTTTGTATGCATTTACGGAAAATAGCCACTCAGACAGCAGCAAAACCCAACTTCTTGCAGAACTCCACATATACCTATGTTCATCTACAGTTTATGGTTCTAAATTAAGAACAAAGAAAAACATCCTCCTATCAGAATCTGAGATTTGCAGGCACGGATGATTTAGTATGTCTAATGTCTGAAGTATGTCTAATGTCAAAGTTGAAAACCATCAGGAGGAAGAGTGTGCCTCTTGTTTCAAGTAGTGGTGGCATATTGTTGTTCAGCAAGTCTGACCTTCAAGAAAGAGATGTGTTACCAGGATATTTCTTTTACATTAACTACGTTTTTTAGTTAACTGACAGTGATGCACTAGAAATAAACATTTTTAAACCTTGTCACTGAATAGTTTTTTTAGCAATGATCTTATTCCAAATGTCTATAGAATAGTCCAAAGCTAAAGTTATTGGGATTTCATTTATCAGTGCTCATCAAACCAGGTTCCTGTATGTTCTAACTGCACACATGTATACATACTGTATTTGAACTGTGTCTTTCTGATTACTTATTAAAGCAATGTCTCCATTTACAGAGATATAGTCAGAGACTACATTTCCGCCTCCTCCTGTACGCTGACCTTTTGCACATGTATGAAATCTTGCTAAAGGCAATGCGTCTAAGCACAATTAATTCTTTCCGATTGCCATTAATTCTTCCCTCACATGCCATAATTACCATGATTCACTGGGTGTTTGTGAGTGTTTAGGTGGGCTATACTTTGGTTACACTTTCCTCTGACTTCAGTTCATCACAAAGGTATCATACCCACACATATATTAACACCTGTAGCCATCTAAATGATTGCAGCAAAATAAATTTGTGCAGCAAATAATGCGCAGGCATCAAAGAGGATTTTTGAGCTGAATAGCTCAGTGCATGACTGTAACTAATAAGTTAGTCACAGAAACTTAATGAATCATATAATTAAATCATAAATTATATTGTTTTATTATATCATAATTCAATAGATAAAATATGTTTATATACTTGACAAAGTTGTCATATATAACATATATATATATGACAACTTTGTCATATATGGCATTAAATGCCATTAATATGGCATTAAATGCCATATTAATGCTAATATGGCATTTATATCTGAATAGCTGGAACATATTATCATTTTACTATTTATTTTTAGATTTCTCTCATTTGATAACAGAACAAAAGGTAACTTTATTTCTTTCCCGCAATACATAAACGACCATTCAACATTCATGAACCTTTTAGTTTGGATCCAAGTCGGCCTGCCAGTCTCAGTGCTCAGCATCCCAAAGGTCCCTGAGCTATTCTCCACTCTCTCTTGCCACGGATCAAACCAAAGCCCACCCATCCCACTGCTCCAAACCTCCACTAATAGTGAGCAAGCTAACTGGTGAAAGCAGTTTCTGGAGTTCTGCTCACAGGTGTAAGGTGTATTTAATTATTTACCTGTGCTTGGATCACCCTCCCAGCTTTAAGCAAGACCACAACCTCACGTTGTTTAACTGTAGGCCGTTTGAAGGTGCAAAACCAAACAGAGGCCGGGGGTACGTCACGCAACGCTGACAACAGTGGGTCGCATTTATCCAATTAAGGTTAATCGTGGTGAATAAACTTACAGATCATGTGCTTATCTGGACAAATCTCAATCACACGCTCGACCAGACCGTCAGTTTTAGGATAATAAACCTTGTCTCAAATGGACTCAATGCCCAGTGATCCCTTTGTGTGTTTGACATGAATGATGTGTCGGTCAGAATTGTTTCCTGGCTTCCAAACCTGTAGATGATTTGAAACAGTACATATCCATCAACCCTTGCAAAACATTATGCACAGTGACACTGCATTGGAATATTTTGTTGCATAATCCACCAGAACTAACATAAAGTGATTTACCCTATTTGAAACGGCTTGATGTGGTCCATACCAATGCACTCAAAATTATTAAATTACTCACATAGAGTCATACACAGTAAAATATAGTGAAATTATTTCTCTGCATTTGACCCATCCCTGAGGGAGCAGTGGGCAGCACCCGGGGAGCTAAGGTTTCAGGGTCTTGCTCAAGGACCCTGCAACAAGTAGACCCTGGTGGGATTCAAACCGGCCACCTTCTGATCTTCTGATTGGGAGATGGCCGCTCTACCCACTGAGCCACAGCCACCCTTTAATGCTGTTATTAAATAAAAATGTTCAGGTGATAATACTTAATTGAAAATGTCAAGGATAATAAAAACATCGGCTGCATGAAAATATTACACATGTAGATTTCAAAATCACTATTAGGTCAAACTAGTAATAATCTTTCCTTTATTTATCACATCTTACATAGTACATAAAGACAGTACCACATCGTGAAATTTATCTCTGCATTTAACCCGTCCCTGGTTAAATGCGTCTCCCGGTTGAGGGACGACTGCTCTTCCTACTGAGCTAAAGCCGCCCTAAGTATTACATTAATATTTCATATCACACCTGAAAAAGCTAATTACTGAATCACCGCTAATGAATATGCAGAGATATTCATGCCGTCAGCTCAGGATACATGCTATTGATGACACAGTGACGTATGGGCTTGTTTAGTGAATGAATGCATGTCAAATTATTTAGTTCAGATGGTGGGGTGTAGATCATCAGGTACTGCAAAGACATAACGAAGCTGATCATTCCCTATAGAGAAATAGAGATTATAAAATTGAGTGCAGTAGCAGATAATGAAACAGATTTAGGTAAATTATAATACCATGGAATGCCTGGCTGAATTCCTTTCAATATAATTCCAAATATTATCAGGAATGTTTTAAAGAGGCTATAATGGCCTTGTATCATTCAATGCTGTAACACCAACTGCTAATAAAGACATACATGACTTATAATCCGTTGATATGAAATGTAGGATGCTCTTATAAACTCTAATTGTATGCTCATTTTTTTAATTGTGTTGTAATTTACCGTAACGCACTTTTATTTTCTTACATGTGCCTACAGTATATTTTAATGCAAAAATTCCCATCTTTTTGAAATAATTACAGAGGAATAGTTCAAGGTTTTGGGAAATACTTGCTTCTTGACAAGCTATATACTGCAACAGTGTATAAAAATTACGCAGATTCACGTGCATTTTGAGTGGGTCTTGAGTTATCTTGAGTGTGAAACCAAAGGATAAAATCTACAAGCTGTAATGTTATGGCATTTATATTTGTTGACTGAAGAAGCTAACTTCCCTTCAGCTATAACGAGTCCACAGACAATAACAGGCAGACAGAAGAGTGTCAATCTTCCCAACACATTTCCCAAAATGTCAAAGTATTTATCTATTTTTTGTTTTCATACATTCTAGTTCATTGCTAAAATGAGAGTTTGAAACTTCCTTACCAAAACCAGGCCAATGCTCATCTTCCTCCTTTTGTGGTGTTAAGTGTGGACTTCTTGTGATCTGTGGTATTAGCTTGTATGGGAAGTGTTGATTGTTTGAGGAGGCTATGTGCTGACTGTTCTGTTACTAATGTCTGCTAAAGCAAAAGCAAACGTCGGTCCAACCCTGACAAGTTTTGCCAGCAATGATAAATGCTTCACTTCAGCATGAATCGAGTGCAAATACATAGACAGACGCTAGACTCAGGATGTCAATCTTACAACGTCAATCAATACAGCCCCTCCTAAAGCCAGGTCGGCTTCGCTTTGGAAGAAGTGGATCATATAGATCTTCTTCTCCCAATGCCCAAAATGATTTGGCAATGAACAACTTCTTTTTAAGAAACATGAAAAGGACTGGATGTGAGTCTTCCCCTGTGAATGAGTCCTCAGCACCCACACAGTCCTAAAGATGAAAAAAGAAAGTACTTTTCAATGTTTTTTGTATGAGTTTGAACACATACCTCTAGCGTCACTGCTCAACAGTCTCTTTGTTCACTTCCTGGCCACTCTAATGAATTGAGCTGTGAGAGCAGCAAGAAGCCCATGGTGGGATTTCTTTGAAATGCTGCTGATTTACCCAGTCCCTTTTTACCCCTGTGAGCACTTTGAGGATATGGAGAGTGCTATTAAACTGACAAGGACGAGTGTCAGTGTCGCTTTCAGTGAAAGCTGCTTTTCCCATCGGTGGGGTGCATCGCTACTGGCTGGCAGAGAATGTCGACCTGCGTTTGGCGAGGTAGCTGATGCTACCTATGACAGAGGCCCATGACAAAATGTGGGAAAGATCGTGGGATTCACACCCGTCCATCCTGAGCTTGGAAAAGATTCACTAATAATTAACCACACCCAGACTATATCCTGATAAAATAATAATAATAGATTGCAATTCTGCGGCTTCTTACACTTGAGATTTGCTTATCGGAGACTTTCTCTTGAAATAGTTTCACACACATGCCCACAAATAAGAGAAATCAAGCATTCTTGTGGAATCTACTGCAGCGGTCTAAAATCCTTGCAGGCAACAGCCCACCAACTCTTAAATGAGACACGTAACACAGCCTGACTGTATGAAATGTTCTCCCTTTAGATCGTAGATGCTGAGTTTAATATCGCAAAAATTGAAAAAATTCGATTTCAAAATCATCCGCCAAATCCTTTAAGGCAGTAAAACATTACTGTTGTGTCCCTGCTGATGCCACTGTGAAAATCCTTCATCACAAGAGTTCATATCTTTGCCACCATATTGATGTTTAATATTTTGGGTTTGCTGTGGTTTATTACATTTGTTGATGTGCTGTGAAGAAGACCTGGAAGAGGTTAAATTTTTATTGTGTTTTTGTTTGTTGTAGCTCCTCAGATAGCACATCAGAATGTCATTCAGGGTGAAGAGGAACACCGCAGTGATTAGATGGTTGATCAGGACCCACATGGCCAGTAATGCTACTGATCCCCTTCTTGTCTGTCTTATAGCTATTGTATGTTTACATGGCATCACAGGGATAATTGCTGATCTTGGGTAAAACCTGTGCTTAAGATTCTGTAATGGGCACACTGCTCGAAAAATAGAGATAGAAATAGAAAAATATTCCTCACATATACGTCCTTGTACTTGAGAGTGTTCAGTGTTGTGGTGAGGATTATTCCGCTGGCGGGGGGTTTTAGCAGATGCATGTACATTAACATACAATTCTTTCTGCTGCGGCATTCCGGACTTCACAAGTGCTAATATTCAAACACAGATCTGGAGACATGAATACAGGCAGCATGGTTCCGTATATGAAACATAACTGTTTATATGTGAATCTGCTGCTATCAATATCTTATGATCTGTTCAGGCGTTGCTGTAAGGGGGCTTCTCTCTCTCTCTCTCTCTCTCTCTCTCTCTCTCTCTCTCTCTCTCTCTCCCACTCCCTCTTTTGTGTTTTTGTTCTTTGGTTGGGTGGGAGTCCAAAAACGCAGAACACATTAAGCAAATATAGCCTGCTTGGCCTAGCCTTCTTTTCAATAAACACACTTGGAATCACATCATATTCTGACATCAGGAATAAGTTTGCTTCTAAAAACCCCCACATGAACATATCTTCAAATCAATATATATTTCCACAACCGTTCAGTCAACTTGGTCTCTTAGGAATTATGTTTATGTACTACGGAATTGTTTTTCTCAAGTGTGTGTTATGTTAATTGTTTGAAATGTTAATAAAATGCTAATTCTATGTACCATACCGGGGTGCAGGGCAATGTTTCGGGTGAAAGCGACCAGTTTTCACACCCTGAGTCTGTGGTCAAGTCTAGACAGCAAAATCATTGAGCTCAAGATGAGAGACAGATTGTGGTATGGGTTAAATGTTAATATGAGGCAATTAGCCATTTTTCTTTCATAACCACAAAATGCTATAGATACTCTCAGTGGATAAATGCAGAAAAACTCCCCAGATATTATAGTCAAAAATAGTTGTCAAGAGAACCTTTTTTAATATTTCAAGTTACCAAATGTTTGTGACATGCCTGATGTTAACGATTACGATGGTACTTTTTTTAAATTTATTATCCATTTCATGTTGTTACGACATCATATTATTACAAAATACGTACCCTCTCTTCTTAAAACCACATATCACTCTTTTAACCCTTTAAACTTATTATTATTTCTCCAAATTAAACTTTGGAGAAATAAGTTCTTTACATATTTTATTTCTTTGAAGATCTAGATTAGCTCAACCTTTTGAAAAAGCATGTTAATAGAAAACTATCTGACTGGGTAAGACTCTTTTTGGTTGTATCAAGTTACGTAATTGTGTTAAAAAAGTCCTCACATGCTTTAATATGACAAAACAAATCCTACTTATCAAACAGGACTTTCTCAGTAGTGGTTTTTGCCTCTTCCTCTGTGGCCCGTTTGAGCTGTGGGGTCCCCCGGGGTTCCACCTCTGGCACCATACTCTGTAGCATATACATGCTGCTACTGGGTCTAATTATAAACAGGTTCAGTCAAGTGGCACACATTTTTCAATAACAAATACAGACTATAATGTGCTCAACCAAACAGTAAGGCGGGAAATTTAAGGATTAATAACATGAGATTTTGATATTTTCAATAAATCATTATATGATGTGAAAATGAAGATCTAGTATTTGTAGTGTACATTGACTGGAAAAATAAAGCATTCATACATACAACAGCCTTCATAATCCACATTTACCAAAAAAAGGCAACTTTCTGATTATGTTGTTTGATATGTTTTTTCATATCAGATACACAGTAATATACACGTAATACTTATTTATATCGTTGCTGAAAGTGACAGTGTCTCTCCAGGTAATGATGGACCTTTCTCTTGATTCCATTTGAGTTTTTTATACAATACAAACAATAAAGCAACTCATAAGAAAATCCAGTTTGAATGAAATGTGTTTTGAGGTTATGATTAAGGGAAATGAGCAAGAGGTTTTGTTATATACAAAGATAAACTGATGTGTTGAAAATGTTATTTATCTAGTAATGTGAAGACAATACAGATCAATAACCGATGAGAAAATGTCTTTTTTAACGTTAAACAATGCCGGCATGGTTACACTAATACATCATTTGACAATATTTCCTATTATTTTAATCAATAATGTAATCTGGTCTGAACATGTTGGGCACCCGTTTCCTATGTTGTCTTAAAACAGATATGTATCTTACCTCCGCTGATTGGATAGCATTGTTAACAGTCACATCAGACTGTAGCTGATATGACTAATGTAGCTTTTCTACCTCAATTATAACTTGGAGACGTGCTGATGCAAATGTAACAAATTAATTGAACAATGCTTTATTCCCTCAACTTAAAATAGTTGATTTACCTGATTTACCTGTACTATTGTCACAAAAACAAACAATGCAAAAAAAAAATTAAACTGGTGTCTTCCTTAAATTTGCAACTATTATATTTAGAAACCCCTCATAAATTCAACAAAGGTACTTCAATTCAGAAATAATCCGTTGCTGTAGAACAGATGGACAGCAGATCGGGCGGATATTTAAATAAAAATGGCTTTGAAGTTGTTTTGCCACACTATAAAATTATTGATCCAATTTCCAGTATATAGGTATCTGTCTTGAAAAAGAGGGATGAGGAGAGGGAGAACTGCATCACAGTGAAGAACTACTCTGTGCTGGGGCTTTGCCTCAAATTGTCTCAGAGAGAACTAACTGTCGATGTGTGTTTGATGTTGCTCAGTCAGTGAAGTCACTCCTGCATTGGGTTGTTTCAGCCATCTCTCCGCTATGATGACAACATGATTCTGCTTTGATGTCGTTTGCTGCTACTCCAGTGAACATCTGGATCAAAACAGAGGCTGCTGTATACATAAAATATGCATTCCTGTCACTGTCTTCGACTACCGTTATCTTCTACCATTAGCTGCATAAGTCATCAAACATTTTCTAACGATTGGAATCAATATGCCATAATGAAATTTAATGACTGCATATGACTTTGCTAAACACTCCACATGGACAAAGACAAATATTTTACCCAGGGGACCTGAGACATAGATCTTTTCTTTAACTTGAAGTGATCTCATAAATTTAGGATTAAGATAGACAGTAAAGTTGCAGGAATTCATTTTGAATGAGGGCTATTTGGAACTTCTGTAAGATCTATGCACATTAATTGAACCTCAGCTTTATTAGCTGAAAAAAGGAACAAAAAAAGGTTGGGCTAAGTAGAAATTGCTGCTTCTGATTAAAACAAGACTATCTTATTCAAAATATGACATGCTCAAAGCATGGGCTTTCCAGATAAACACTGAATATTCAGAAGCCTGAAATCAAAGTCTTATTATTTTTAAATGTAGGGTTTATTCTCCCTCTGACTAGAATTGTGGGCATTTCTTCTGCCATGCATCTCTACCAGAGATGATATTTGTTTAAATGGCGGCTGTGTGCTGCAGCATACTCTGAATATGCATATGCAAGTCCAGTGAATGAGCCTCATAAAACCTCAATAATATTAATATATCTAATGTCTGTTTGTAAAATAATGAATTGTTTTAGAAGTATTCAAATGAAACAATAAGTGATCAAAAGTTGACCAACTTTCACAATTTATAAAATGAATGATGAGACATCAACAAGATTAGAGTTGAATCAAAGGAATGTCTTCAGGTGCCCACAGCATTGAAGGAACTTTTGTTTGTCTCAGGGTTCAACCAGCTTCGAACGTCTTACAGTAAGAGAGTGTAACATAATGTTTATGGAACAAGAATATCGTTTACTTAGTTTAATTTTGTTAGTTTGTTAATTTGAAACACTTGTTTTCAGTAACATGATTAGTTGATAATCGGACACGGCATCCCGACCCAAGATAAGCGGAAGAAAATGGATGGATGGATATACTTAACAGCTAGTGATTGATCTGACATCCAGAATCAAGTTTCTGTATCTTGCCTCTGTTTCTAAACTTCACATAACCTCAGTGTCTTGCAGAACCACGCTCCATGATAAATCCAACAGAGTGATGCAGCTAACTGGAAAACAATGCTGACTGGCTCAATTAATTCACTCATCCTTAGGTGATGTATTATAATCAATGCAACTTGATTAATATCTTGCAGCATGGCAGCTGAGGCGCTTGCTTCAAAAACACACTTTAACACCACAAGTGCTCACATCGCAGTTGCCCTCTGGAGCTGCCACAGGCTTAATTTTTTACTCATTACAGTGATGTCAGCAACTATAAAGAGGTGAAACTCTTGAAGCAGTTAATAAGTCTATACATGTCCACCCCTTTCAATAAAAATCATTTGATAAGGTTTAGCAATTTGATAATTGCTTTCTTCAATTACAGGTCAAATTGAAATAATACTTCAGGCTACAATAATTTGAGAGGGCCGCATAGGCTCTGTATTAAATCCCTTAACTTATTTAACTCACAGGTTTTGTAGGGAATCAACAAATTCAAAAGCAAAAAATAACATTTACGTTTACGTGTATACACACACACTCACACACACGCACACAGACTCGCTACTCATGTTTTTCATTTTTCGCATGTTATCACTTGGATTTGATTGTAGAGCCTGAGCTAGTTGACACTGACTGAAATGTTGCTGATAGAAATGTTCCACTACAGTGGTTTGCTCCATAACCTACCAGGAAGTGTGTTCTGGGTTTGAATCCAGCGGTCATAGATAATGGATGGACTGATGTTCGTTATTATGTCATCAGAAGCTTGATACATTTCAGGGACGTCGGCTCCTTGTTCTCGGTTGAAGATGCTTGTCAGGTAAAAATATCGGATCACTGATACGCAGCATCGCCGCTTCAGCCATCTGATCATATTCACACATACTCATGGGTCCCGTCCTGGAGTGCTGCAAAAATATTCTTATACTATATATACAATCATCTTATTTTGTGTTATTATTATATAAGTCACTTGATGATTAGAAACCCCATGTTGGAAAAGTCTTTGTTAGAGAAATGTGAGTGTTTTACTTTAACGGACTTAAATAATGAAATAAATGGAAGGTTGAAAATGTCCTCTTGGCAGTTCTAGTGTAAAATCTAATGTGAAATTTGCCTTTTATATCATGGATAATGATTGTGATGAAATAGATAGTGATGATATTTTTAGGCCAGGTCATGCTCCACTATTCATAACTGGTTGCATATCATTACCCACAGTATATGGGCTATAGTCATGAAAACACTTCTATGATTCCTGGACATTTCATTTATGTATATATGGTAGTTCTATTAATTGAAACAGTTACACTTTTCTAATGCCATTCAAATACATTTCTTAGTACATTATAACCATTATGCATATTGTATAATATACATTTTTGTACCTTTGCTAAGTGAAGATGCTTATGCACTATGCATTCTTCAGTTTCACTTTGTATTCCATCTACTGTATATTGACTGCAGGGCTCCTCTTGACAGGTACCTTGGGGACATGCAGATGGACTTTTCATGTGGAAAAAAAAATCATGACAGACACATGAGTAAGAGAATGTTGGTGTTCCAGCTGTCTCATACCTTCCTTCAGTGCTCCTTCTCTTTTGAAGCAACGTTGGCCTGGAATCTCATAATACTTTTCTTTACCATTTAACCTATACACCTCATATCTAGCAGCAACATCAAGCTTGATTTGTAGTAGAGTGGAGTTTATAAATTCCTGATTCAAGGGTGCATGGAGCTTGAAAATGTTTTATGCTTGATATTGATTAACTGTCAGGAATTTGATTGACTGATATTACAATATGTACAAATATTTACAGAAATATTTTATATGTATATATATATTTATATAGATATATATATATATATATACAGGAAATCAAAAAGTTAAGTCGTAAATTGACCTCTGTAAAACCATACTCTTTCCTTTGATGAGACCAAATTCTCCCCATTATTAAGAATTCAGGGATCAAACATATGCAAGAGTGGGGCCTACTGGTATTTGAGGCTTTTTAACATTTCTATTTTTCATATTGTTTGGCAAAAATATTCAACTTGGTCAATTTTGAGTGGGGTGTTAATGCCGGCCGTAATATTAAACATGTGCAAAAACAAAACAACCACGTGGAGTGACATTTTCACATGGCAGCAACCGTGAATATACCCATTCTAAACGAAATCACATCTTATGATTTAGTATCATTATTTTTTTCTTTGACAAATTGTGTGTTTGTACCAGGAATGATGCTAAATGCTAAATGTGTCTTGCTGGTAACATCTTACTAGAGTAATTACTTTTTGTATTTTCACGACCACAATTGGGGTTGGACTTTGCCTCAAAGCAGGCTACGTTTTTTTTCCAGGATAAATTCGACCATATGTGTAAACTATATGTATTCTCCTTTTACTCACTTTTGCATGGAGGTGTGTATCAGTCAGGGTGTAACTTTTGTCACTTCTTCTATTTATTTGCAATTTTCTAATGATTTTTTAAATTAATTTCCATGGTAAAATGTTGCACGTCTCATGACGGTAATATACAAACTATGTTCTCTTATGATGGATCTTGTTCTTATGCGCCAACCAAAGAGAGCATATAGGTTCAGCCAGTCTATGTCCATCCATCCCTTTCATCTTTCAGTAAGAAACAAGGATATTTTATCCCCATTTCTTGAAAATACAATGGGCAGGGTTAAAGAATATTTACACATACTGTCTCCTTAGACACACATTTTCTAGTTATCTTGATAACTTTGATTCTTTCAGTTTTGGGGATTTTATGGGGTCCATGTGGACAGGCAAATCTCCTGATGGCTTTCGATTCGAGGTTCACAACAAACATGTTTTAAGAAATAGAATTTCCTTCTTCTTTTCACTCATTGAAAATTAAAGATTTTCAGTGAATGCAAATAAGCATTTGTGTTTGCTCGGTCTCACTGCAGACAGCAAATATTCTTATTTCATAACTACTATACTCATACATTATACTAATAAGCATTTCAAATATACAATTGAAGGCACAATACCAAACACAATTGATTAGAATGAGTCTTTAACTGCAGATTTTAGGTAAGGAAGGTTTGTCTGAATACAGAAGAATAAATTGCAAAAAGGTTTAAATATATTATTTATATGTATATATAAACTAGGTTTCACCTTCTGTCTGTCATTGACCTCTGTGACAGATTTCAAAATCCCTGCCTTTTAGTTTAGTGTTCTTCGCTGTATGCAGTAGTATGGAATCACAGCTCCCTGATTATGATATAGCATGTTCTCCATAAGTGCCTGCTGCACTTCAAAGAGACTGACTAAAGACTTTGGGTTTGAAATTAAGCAATAAGCAAACATAGGAAGAAACATCTTTGATCAATGTTTCATGAATAAGAACAATAAATAAATAAATCAAAACAATATCTTAACGCCATAATGTACTGTGATGGTAATGAAGTCATGGACTAATCCAAGTAATGATTTTCAATTATTTGTGTATATTTGTAAATACTTGTCATCATTCAACACTGTTCAGATCATTTCTACACCTTAGAAGAGTGGAGAATGTAAAATAAAATATTATAAACTATTATGCAAGAGGATGACTTCAAATTAACCAGCCTCATGCTTCCTTTATGAATTTTTTTTTTTTAAATGTGGCCATAGGTACAGCTCATTTGGTTAACAATGAGCTGTGAGGAGCATTTACCTGGTGCATTTGATTTATGCTTTTGTTACGCAAAAAATCTGCAGTGATTTAATTTTGTCTTTAAAATAAATGGGCTTATGGCTGAAATAAGATGTATAGCCACGTATTTCTCATGAGTATGGACTCTATTACTGTGGCAGGACTTAGTTAAGTTTGGATTCTGTGGAGTTGCATGCAACTAGGGCAAATTACACTATGATGCCCCTTAGCCAGAACCTTGGCTGGGTTCTTATCTGACTTGTTCATGTCAGTGATGGGGGACTGCGTGGGAAGCGCTGCGTGATGATGAACAGACGGTTCCTGTCACACACTCCAGTGACATCCTGAAAGGTTCGCTGTCAAGCTTCTCCATGAATAAATTGATGGAGACTAACTGCCTACCTGAAAGCCTTGCAAGAGAAAACTACCTTATTATCATGCGATTGTGACTGACTAAACCCGTGTGGCTGCTCGTATGTTAGCCAGCTGCATACAGAATACTGTATATATTCCAGACAACATAAATAAATCAGTTCATGCAGAGGTCCATTCAGCCTTCCCATGGCAATCAAGTCTTTCAGCCGGTAATTTGATGGGACCACTGCCCTATATTCCACTAGAATCAAGACCCCTGCCAGGCTCAGCATGCTTGTCTAAATGCATCATATTTACTCCATTCGTCCCCCCAAGAGCTCACACTATATGCCCGTTTTCTGTTTCCTCTTTGGGGTGTTTTAGCTAAAGGAGGTTAAGCACATAGCCAGAATTGACGTCAGCAGTTTCACAGGCATATTGAGTTTGTTTGCCTTACATCTACCAGTGGACGCCTATGTTTATTTCAGTCCGGTAATATGTATTTCACTTTATGTTGAGGCTGGTCGTATGTATTTGTGGGAAATATTTGTGCAAAAAGAGAGACTTATGCCGGAAAATGTTTGAAGGAAGTAAAATGAAGAAGCGGAATTATTTATATATCCATGCCAGCAGATTTTTAAATGTGTGCTTATACCCTAAACACCATTAGCTCTGTCTGAGCTAAATGGTAAAATCCTAAAAAGGATTATGCTAAACAGATATAATTTTGTACATTCACAATCTTATTTGTGAATTTTATTCATTATTAATCGTATAATGATTTTATTGACATTATTATATGTGGATGTTTCATGTTAATATTCTATCATTTTAATCATTCTGATGTACAACAATCGGTCACGTTTGCCTTAACAAACAGCTCTGACCTATGACCTCCATAATCTCTCTGAAGGTTCAATGGGGAGTAAGGCCCCAAAATGTTGGCAAAAAGGTCCTTTACATCCTATAAATTGTAAGGAGACGAGATTTCTTTGTCCAGCATGTCCCAAAGATGCTGAGATTTAGGGAATTTGCAGGCCAAAACAACATATTGTGTGTTCTGAGACCTTTCTATCAAAACTAGCATTGACTTTTTATGGTGCAGTAGCTCTTCTGTGGGATCCAACAACACGGTCTAACCTTCTCTCACCAGGCGCATCAACTAGTCTTTGGTGGCCATGGCACTGTTTCCAGTTAACTAGTTAGCCCTCCTTAGACCATTTTTGGGAAGGTGCTAACCACAGCTGACCAGGAACACCCAACAAGACTTGCATTTCTGAAGATGCACGGACCCAGAGTATGTCGTCTAGACATAATTATTTTGCCACTCAGAGTCTTTCCCCAACCTGCTTAAATTCTCACCTCCAAGAGCAACCTTCATCATTCCACTCACTGACAGGTGAAAATGTATTGACATAATCAATTTTATTCACTTCAAACTTCAGTGATTATATTGTTATGGTGTATTTTCTTTTTAAATAATGGAACATAATTTAGTACTAGAAATGTATTATTTGAATGCAGGTGTTGGTTTGCTCATATAGGAGTTCGCTGTTTGTTAAGATAAACATAATATTAGAAAGTTCAAGTTTAAGGGAAGTCATTACAATTCACCATTAGGGGTACATGGATGTATGTAGGAACTACTAAATGTCATGAACCTTTAGTCAGTGTCTGTGGCATTCCCTCAGGACTAAATTGAGGGACTGACTGACGGTCAAAGATGGCCACCTCTAATTCCATGCTGCTAGTGTTTCTAAAAGATATTCTTGAATAAGGGAATGGACAATGTACAGAAAATGGAGATACTAGAGCACATACAGTACGTAACACTGGAGGTTTATTCGCAGTTTGATAAATCTGTTTAATATCTCGTGGCCTGGGCTGAGGGAGCTGTTACTGTATTTTAATAGGACTTAATGTATGCTTCATATGACATCCATAGCGACTGTATGGTCTGGGAGGTCTCCATGTATACAATGATGCCTGAGGGAGAAGGTAGTCATATTGACACACATGGGTATTCACTAATCATCACTATATCTCATGAGGAATTCTGCAAAATGACAAGTATTCACCAGTTCTGTAATGATGCGTGGGAAAATAATTGCAGTGATTTCATGTTATCACGCTGAGAGAGTGGATTCAGCAGGCTTTTGTTCAACATGGTGTTTCACTGAGTTTTCACTCAAACCTTATTATCCACCCTCATTGAACTCACCATCAGCAACTATCTTCTCTATAGGAAATCAATACATTCACTCGGGTTTCGCTGGTATCGATGTCTGACACAACGTGTCATGAGACTTTAATGACTTGACCTAGTTTTTAGCTCAAGAAAACCAAAGGAACTGAAAGCATTTTTATCTCTCTGCCATTGATGCTGTTGTTACCTGGTTATATCTGTTAGGGAATTTGTGACATGGCTGCTGGTAATATGGATTCCTGACAGATTTGGTTTGTGATACAGGAATGGTGAATTACTGCCACTTCCACTTAGTCTCCACCACATAGCTGCTCTTTAATGGCTACAGACCAGACAGATACCTACAAGTTAAAACCAAAACTGCCTGAAAAATATCTTGACAGATTTGAATTGTAGCATATGAGCTTTTGGCTAAGAATTTTCACTCAGGAAGACAAGATTGATGTTCATTCAGCAATTGAGTGCAAGGTCGGCAAGGTGGCTCAGAAGGTAGTGCTGCTGCCTCAAAGTAAGAAGGCTTGGATTTGAATCCACTTCTGCCGCTTCTTTTGTTTCCCCCTGGTTCTCCAGTTTCCTCCCACAGTCCAAAAAGATGCAGTATAGGTGAATTGGTGACTCTAAATTGCCCGTAGGAATGAACAGGGACGAGTCCAGCTGAAATTACTTTGCGTCTCGAAGGCTCATTTTGTTCAAAAAAATATCTTGATAAAATAAATATATTGCAGTAAATGCAATACTCTGCTTCTCTTTCATCAGGTTGCAAACCTACTGCGATTGTTCCAGATCCCTCAGATCAGCTATGCCTCCACTAGTTCAAAGCTCAGCGATAAGACCCGCTATGACTACTTTGCCCGCACCGTGCCCCCTGACTTCTACCAGGCCAAGGCCATGGCTGAGATCCTTCGTTTCTTTAACTGGACGTACGTTTCAACAGTGGCATCAGAGGGTGATTATGGGGAGACCGGCATTGACGCCTTCCAGCAGGAGGCCCGCAGTGGCCAAATCTGCATCGCAACCTCAGCCAAAGTGAGCCGCTCCATGAACCGACAGGGCTATGACAATGTGATCCGCTCTCTGCAACAGAAGTCCAACGCCAAGGTGGTCATCCTGTTCACCCGCAGTGAAGATGCACGTGAACTATTGGTAGCCGCCACTCGCATGAATGTCACCTTTATTTGGGTGGCAAGTGACGGATGGGGAGCGCAGGAGAGTGTGGTTAGGGGCAGTGAGACGGCAGCAGACAGCGCTTTCACCATCGAGCTAGCGTCCTACCCGATTAGAGAGTTTGGAGACTACTTCACAAAACTGAACCCATACACCAACACCAGGAACCCATGGTTCAAAGAGTTCTGGGAGCATCGGTTTGGCTGTAGCCTTTATGAACCCGGCTGCAGCAAGCACAGCCTACGTGATGGAACTTTTGAGCAAGAATCCAAGATCATGTTTGTGGTAAATGCAGTCTTTGCCATGGCGTATGCTCTGCACAACATGAGGCAGGCTGTGTGCTCCAACACAACCAAGATCTGTGACGCCATGAAACCAGGCAATGGCAAAAGGTTCTACAAGGAATTCATCTTGAAGACCAAGTTTGAAGGTAAAGGAAACCAGACTTCTCT
This sequence comes from Lophius piscatorius, assembly GCA_009660295.1. Classification (NCBI taxonomy): domain Eukaryota; kingdom Metazoa; phylum Chordata; class Actinopteri; order Lophiiformes; family Lophiidae; genus Lophius; species Lophius piscatorius. The sequence goes on along the minus strand of VRLP01000595.1, from coordinate 16,950 downwards.
TACTCACAAGCTTGTTTTATATACAGTATGTGTTTCCCTTCTCATTGAAAATCAGTTTTTCACTGAGAATGCTTTAATAAAAGCAAACAGGGGTTACATATAAGAACTGGATTGAGACTTTGTTAGAATTCCTCTGCAGCTCTAGAGAGGAATTTGTATAAAATCAATTAGCAAAAAATTATTCATTAGAATAGAAATCAAAGGGAAAATATAACATACTATTCTGGGAATATTGAATATTGAGTGGATACATTAATATTCTCATTTGGATTATCCTAAATTGCTGGAAACCACTACACTAAAAAATGAGTATTAACAGTCATTTTGTGACTATTGGATGTTTTGAATCAAGAAGAATACTAGAAGAATGCACGGTGCTATTGGTGTTGTTACTGGAATGAACACATATCCTGTTTTTAAAGAGAACATGTTAAAATGCAGAATCAAAAGTTACTCTGCTTGCCATGAGAAGTTGATAGGATCTGGTTATTTTCTTGCCCCTTCCCAGCTCCATTCAGACCTGCAGACACAGAGAACATGGTGCGCTTTGACTCTTTTGGAGACAGCATCAGCCGCTACAACATCTTTCATTATCACAAAGAAGATGGGAAGTTCATCTATAGGAAGGTTGGCTACTGGGACCAGAACCTTACCCTCAACAGCAGCCTGGTACCCTGGCATGCTCTTGTTCCACCTACATCCCAGTGTAGTGACCCCTGCAGAAAGAATGAGGTGAAGAGCATGCAGCCGGGAGATGTGTGTTGCTGGATCTGTATCCCCTGCCAGTCCTACCAGTACCTGCAGGATGAGATCACCTGTGCTGACTGCAGTTTTGGTCGGTGGCCCCTGGAGAACTTGACTGGTTGCTATGATCTGCCTGAAGACTACATCCGGTGGGAGGACGCCTGGGCTATTGGGCCTGTCACCATCTCCTGTCTTGGTATACTGTGCACTCTATCAGTATTGGGCCTGTTCATCAAGTACAATGAGACGCCTGTGGTTAAAGCAAGTGGACGTGAACTCTCCTACATCCTACTGCTGGGAGTGCTTATGTGCTACCTCATGACCTTCATCTACATTACCAAACCCTCCACTGCTGTTTGCACCTTACGGCGACTCGGCCTGGGCACCTCATTCTCAGTTTGTTACTCAGCTCTTCTGACCAAGACCAATCGTATTGCTCGAATCTTCAGTGGAGTTAAGGATGGAGCCCAGCGGCCACGTTTCATCAGCCCCGCCTCCCAGGTTGCCATCTGTGGTGCTCTTATCTCATGCCAGCTGCTAGTGGCTCTAATCTGGTTGACGGTGGAGGTGCCGGGTGTTCGGAAAGAAGTGAGCCCGGAGAAGAGAGATGTGGTTACCCTCAAGTGCAACAGCAGGGACACCAGCATGCTCATATCACTGACCTACAACTGCATCCTCATCATTCTCTGCACTGTCTACGCCTTTAAGACACGAAAGTGTCCAGAGAACTTCAACGAGGCCAAATTCATCGGGTTCACCATGTACACCACCTGCATCATCTGGCTCGCATTCCAGCCCATCTTCTATGTCACTGCCAGCGACTACAGGGTAACTATCTAGGTTTTGTTTTATAAAAATAATTGAACATTTATAATTCATGTTTCTAGAAAACCTCGCTGTTGTGGAATAATGTAGAGAAAGTTAATGAAAGGACCATCCCTAGTGTGTTCATCATTCTTGGAGAAGATGTCTTTTTCAGATTCCATTTGATCGTCATCACCAAGACCATGAAAGGGCAAGCTTTTTTTCCATGTGGGTTGATGGATCTTTCAAGTTAAGAACAAAGACTCTCCAGTCAGATCATCCAGAAAAATATAGGAAAAAAGGATTCATGATAATCAAACGGATTCACTGAATCAACATTTTTAAATTTTTAATTACATATTTTAGGAGCAAATGATGAGCTTTGGATATTTATTGTAGTTTTCTTTAAATAGGATTCCAAATAATCCACAACTGGTCCTATGTAGCGGTCCAACTCATGAAGTATTGTCATGAACTTACTTCTTATGGCACTGCCATCATAATAGACAGAGGAAGTATAACTCCTGCAGATTTTTCTCAAGGGGATATTTTTTTATGGCCATTTCAAAACTGGTTGAAGGCTGCATTTTTGCATTAAAAACCATGAATAAATCGGCTGACTATATGCATAACAATGAATGGAATCTGAAATTGCTGCAACAGGACAATGAATAAACTTAAACATTAATAACATATCGCTGGAAGGAAAAATAAATGTCTTTATAAATGCAGAGTAGACTAAGGCAAATAAGACAAAACAAGTTTCATAAAGATGAAAGACTGGACAACTTATGACTTCTGGTGCCTCGAGCAGACTTTAGGGTACTCCACTGCCACTGCATTTGGTCAGTAGTGTAAGCCTTTGTTATGCAAATAGATGGGGGTAGATGGAGGATCACACAAGCTTTGTATCATCATGAGGTACCTCAGGCTTTCATGTCTGAAGTGATCAGCTTTCCTTGCACCCAAAGCCTGCTCCTTGAAACACTTCTCCTGATATTCAGCAGTGAGTATCGGGCTGGCTGAGCGTAGCTGAATAAACTGAAGAGGCATCCCATACAGTAACTGAGAATGAGAGGTTTGGCACTACAGCAGAGACCTTGATGCTTTGGGTCTGTGTGACACAAATAATAATGGCTGTGGGTTCAGTCAACGGTCGTTGAAATGTGGGTTGAAATACACATAACTATTCTAATGAAAGGCAATCCTTGTTACCCAGTGAGCCATGATGAAATCCAGATTTCAGATAAATGTATATATATATATATATATATTTCAGAACACACACACACACATATATATATTTATATATATGTGTGTGTGTGTGGGTTCCAAAAGTCTTAATTTATTGGAAATTTCCTCTGCTAATTTTTCTTAATTTTTGTTGAAAAAATTACTTCCTGAATTATATATATAGAATATATACTGACTTATAAATACGGAATATATACTACATTCTATACTTAGTATTAAGATAATTATTTAATTATATAATATTATAATATAGAAATCTAATAAGTTATTTAAAAGGTACTCACTTTTGAGTGAAAAGTGTAACCTCATATTCGTTGCTGTCCAAACACACCAGGGTAAACACAGTACTGTTGGTGCGACGTTATCATTTGTGTAATGAACTAGTGAATGGAACCAGTTGACTGAAAGACTTTGTTGTGACAAGTGAAATAGTAATAACTGTAGTCGTGGTGGTGTTTTCATCAGTTCTTTTATTAGTCCAAAGCTCAAAATGTTTGAAGATTTCTCAGATTTGTGCAGTACTGTTGATATGCATTATATTCATGAGGGATTTCTTCTACGTGCCGTAGCTCTGCAAATAGTAGCTACCGGACTGCAGGGGTAACCAATGGGGTTTGAAGAGATGGCGCTGAGGAAGATGACCCCAGCAGTCAGCTCACATTAGCAGCTGAAACATGACTAAAGTGCATATTCCACATTCTTCCTCTTCTTGCGATGTCCATGCACATAAAGTTGCTTAACTAGAACTGCTAAAGGGGATGTAACTGAAAACTGCAACCACACATTTGTAATTGGAAATATGGCTTGCAGTAATAATAAAATGACATCAACTATTTCTGTTTTTCATCTGATCATCTAACAAACACAATGTTTTGCTCTGAATTTATCAAATGTTAAAGTAAATAATTATTGTTTTGTTCCTCATTAAACTAAAGATTTGATTAGGTTAGATGAGATCAGGCTCACAGCAGAGAAATCTCATTTCAATCAGAGAAGACTAGGAATGTAGAAAAGATGAAGGATTTGTTACAATGAATGATTTGTGATGATTAATCAGAAAGTCTTTGGTGCTCAGACACTTGGTGGTGATTAAGATTGTAGGGCCTCTGCCCTGAGAAGCAGCCTGGAATATCCCTCCTTTTGAGTCCTGATACTGGTGGTGGTGGCTGATGACTCTGAGACTGGTGAATGATGAAGCCGATGGATCTGTGAGGACTAGGTTGGGATGGGGAGGTGGAGGGCACGTGAACCAGCAGCATAACAGAACTAGATGGAGGGAAAGAGACTATTTAAAGACAGCAGCTGACGATGATAGGCTAAACATGCAGGTGTGACAGTGATTGGATTATGAGGCTACCTAAACGGGTGCAGCTGATACCGATGTATGCCCCAGATTGTGAAACGGGTAACTAAGACTAAGCAGGAGAAGGTGATAATAAAAGAGAGAGGTGAGAAGAGAGGCCCAGATTGTGAGAAGATAATCTTTCTGTTTGAATTTTCGATAGATCTTCAATTGTTTGAATTTTCATATCTCTGCCAAATGTGGAGGATTATTGGATTACTCTTGTCCGTCCATTTTATGTAGGTACATACATAATGGCTTATAGACAACACACAAAAATAATAGTCTATCTTATCAAAAACTGCTGGAATTCAGGAAAATTTCACTCATGCCTTGTAGCATTGATTTGTTTCTTTCATTTGCTTATTTTCCCATTTAGATTTTTTTGAACTTTAACATGAATCTAGCTTTCCCAGTAGCAGAGAAATCTGCCTCCTTGCACTCAGCTTTCAAATTTAAGCTTTTAAATATATCATTGTATTTAAGAGATTTAAGTCATGTGAACGCAAAGAAACAGTATATATTGGGAGAAGGATGCTGGAGATGGAATTTCCTGGTAGCAGAAAGAGGGGAAGACCAAAGTGGTGGTTCCTGGATGGGCTGAGAGAGGACATGCAGGTGGTTGATGTGTCAGTGGAAGATGCAGAGGACGGGGCAAGATGGAAAAATGTAATCCGCTGTAGCGACCGCCCAAGGGAACAAAACAAAAAGAGAAGACAACATCATTCAAGCCAAGAGAGAATTATAGCTAACATATTGATGATCATTGTAATTTATTCACTTGGAAAACAAGATAATTATTTATGAAAACAGAGATATTGATGCTGTAGGAACAACGAAAGACATCAATTTATTCATGTTTAGTAGAGGAAGGTGCGAGAAGGAGGAAGGCAGATGTTTTCGGTGCTGCAAGAGAGGATATGGTATTCACTAGATATTTCAGAGAATCAACATTGGAAGACAAATAATCTAAAAGCATTTTGATATATTTATATCCCCTCACAGGTCCAGACCACCACAATGTGTATCTCAGTCAGCCTGAGCGGTTCAGTGGTTCTCGGCTGTCTCTTCGCCCCAAAGGTTCACATCATCCTGTTTCAGCCCCAGAAAAATGTGGCCTCACTCCGAGTCACAGCCAATCGCTTCAGTGCCACAGTGTCCGGCTCTGCATCCGCTCCCAGCTCCAGCTACTCTAAAGGTACCAGCATCCTCCACATCTGGTACTCATTGGTTTATCAACACAATTACATCTGCTCTGAATTTCAGCAGCAACCCAAGCAACAGTTTAGGTTTCCAAAACAGGATGTGCAGGCACCAAGAGAACTGCAAGCTGACTTACTGTAAATGGAACACTTGCAATATAAGTTGTTGTTGCACATCGCTACAGCATCCTGCGTATTATTTAATGAATCAAGGCTTTAAGCAAAGTTAATGTGGAAATTTTCCCAGCTGTATTCCCCTGGTTTTGCATCATTAGGGTGAGGCAATTAAAATCTAGCCATTGTGATTCTTTACATGTTGAATAAGAGCGGGTCTTCAGCTCCTCTAATGCTTCTAGATAGAAGGACAATCTTACACACACACTCACTCACATCACAATCTACATAACTAAATACAGAGAATAGAGCATATAAGCAAGTAACATTAAAAAAAAATAGCTTGAAATTGTCACTAAGTTGATAGATAGTATTCAAATATTATGTAAAACTACCAGAACCCTTCATACATACCGTAGTCTTCTCTCATGCTTCCATACATGACCTTCTGTGTGCACAGCAAATGTCTGGAGTTGTTAAATAAATAAGTGTTAATGAGTTCAACTTCTGAATGTATTCTCTCATTCAAACTCCGGCTTGTGTTGGGCAATACTCTTTGGCAGAGTAATATTTCAGTGTTCATTCACCAGGTGTTGATGAAGTTAATTAAACACATTCTGGGAGTTGATTCGTTTTCAAAGAATCGTTTGCTTCGTCCAGCAGATTTAATTTGGACTTCACAGTGAGACAGGTAAAAGTGTCCAAATTCTTAATTTATGTAACTCCCTAAAGGATTTTTTGTCTTGTAATATGCATGTATATTCAGCAAAATGTTAGACAGCTGCTTGTTTCTAGTTTGGCAGATACAGTCGTCCCAGTTGCTAAAGCTAAACGCTAAAGCTAAAACTAGCTAACAAACTCATGTTTCGCTGGATATTGTTGACTGTTTAAGCATTAATATAAAGTTATACATGCCCTACATACACCCAACACTCTTGACAGGGTGACAGACCAAGCTTTTTTATTAAGTTATCTTTTTTCCCCCCAATTTTCTTTCTCTGCATGTTTAGGTTGGTAACACATGTAACACAAGCCTATACTTAAGAACAGAGGTAACGCCTGTTTATTTTTATTTTAAGATTAGTTTTTTTTAAATTTAAATTTAAATTTAAATTTTTAAATTTAAATTTAACTACCAATATATATATATATATATATATATATATATATATCCCTGTTGGGATATATCGCTATACATTCAATAACAGTTAACATTCAGACTGTGTTGTTGCTAAACAATCAGCTGCAACTAGCGTAACATCCCGAGGACACCAGTGTCTGAGAGGCAAAGGATCATCAGCTGACAATTCAAAAGGTTTGTCAAAACAATAAAATCAAATTCCAAATTTTGTTTCTCATGCAACATTTTCGCAACAAATGTCTTATAGTTATGATATCATTGTGTTTCAGTCCTGCCGGAGAATGGAGGGTTACCTCAATACTATTGAAGAAAACCCCCAGCTGTCTATCTTTCGTCCACGGGGACTTGAGTAGGACAGAATTCTTCATAGTCTTGGACAGAAGGTGTATATCGTGACACTCATGTGCATTTTTTGGTGCAATTTCTGAGCTGTTGAACTTTGATTTCAGCGTTAAATATAGCTTGTACACATTTTAGCAAACTACGTTTTACAGTATTTATGTAGGTTCAACAGAGAAACTCAAAGCTTAGAAAGAGGCTTTGGAACAAGATGTATTTGACTTCTGTATCAAAAATTGTGTCGTTTTTTTCCTTTGGGTTTCATACTGGAATACAAGTTTAATTTGTTGTAGCAAGTAGAACTTCTAATAGTTTTCTGGAAAATATTGAGAGGCCAAATATGTTGCTTGCATTACTGAGACAATGGAGTGAACAAGGATGTTTACACAGTGTTTGCACTTAATAATTTCTCTTTGAAATAGTCGATGCAATGCATTGGGATGGGGTATTGACATTTTGTACTCCAGTTGATTTTTATTTTTTTAATTTACCCCCTTTTTATGTGTTTCTCTTTTTTTAAAACCACACAATGTCCTGATTGTTGGAGCAGTTTTTTGTAAATGTGAATCTTTACTGTAACACTGTGAAAGTGTGAAATAAAAGGAAAGCATTTCATTGAATCAAAATGTTGAATTTTGTTGTCTTTTCTCTTAAATGAGACATCGCTGATTGTGTTTTAAGAAAGATATAAAATAAAGTATTTTATCAAATACTTTATTTTATCAAATACTTTATTTTATAAAGTATTTGATAAAATATTTCACTAGTGGTATTGACTTAACACTGTGAGGGGGTTAACATAGAAATTTACTCAAGATGTGTGTTTATTTGACTCTAGCTGGGTGTAATATTAAAACTCCAATAAATGCTCAGTTTAACTCCTGAATGGTGTTAAAAGATCAACTCCCAGAAAAGAGTTACTTTAACTGTACTAGAGTGTACAGGGTGGTCCCACATCTGTACTCAAAAAGAGTTGAAGTAAATAAAGAAAACATAAAACTGCAATCATGACAGAAAAAAAACTGACATTTTTGGAGCTGTATAACAAAGTGATCCAACACAGCAGTCTTGCAGTGCATCTCATGTTCTATAATCCTGCTCATAGATTAATATCTGATTTAACAGGTTTGTTCTCTATTGGTGGAAAAACTCTGGCTTGGTTAACTTCATTGTTTTTTTTGTCCCAGGATCAGCCTCTAACTACGTGCCAGCAGTTTGTAATGGCCGCGAGGTGGTGGACTCTACAACATCATCTTTGTGAAACTGGTTTCTCTTGAAGCACAAGACTGGACCATCATCAATCACCTATCCATTAGAGCAGGAGGTCTATGAGGTAGATCCAAGTGCCATTCACCCCACACGCTGCAGAGTAGTGGCGCTGGGTGGGTAGAGTGACTGAAGTGTGAAGGCTAAACAATGTTCTTACAATAAGCGGTATGCATCAATTGTAAAGTGTTTTGGATAGATTTAATATGCAGTGATCTCCTAAGTTTACAGATAGATGTGACTAAATGAACTGTGCCTTGTCCTGAAGAGTCTTGTTGTGAAATGGGTGCTTGTGAAGCAGTAGTTATACAACGCAGGTTGCTCTTCTTTTGTCCTTACAGTGCTATGAATATATCCAGATGTTGTAAACATTGAAAAAAAATGCTGTGAATAGATTTAAGCCCTTCTTTTTAACAAGATATTTGACTGAAACATAGTGAACGTGATGAAGAGTAGGCAACTAAACAATATACAGGGCATGTGTTAAACTAAACTGATGTTAACGGTGTGTGTTTTCCTGTAATTAATGTAAATAAAATGTTTTTTTTTAATTAAAATCCACTGTTTCATACTTGCAGTTATTTTCAGTAATCGCACTAAATGCAGTTATTCAAAGTCATTAATAAGCTTTTTCCATACAGGGTTTCATCTTTTCCCCTCTCAAATACATTTGTTTTACAGGGTCTGTTCTCTTCCTCTAATTTCACCTAAGTAAAAAAAACAAATAGCAGTCCTGCATGAGTTACTTGCTACTTTAAAATCAAATAGAAATCTACTAGAAATAGTTGCTCAGGTCTCTTAAGTTATAACTACTGCTGTGACTGCTAGTTGATGTGCAACTATATGGTTCAAACAGGTTTAGTGCCTATAAAATGTATTCATTCAAGTTTCATGTTTTCTACTGGCTGGAGTTTCCAGATATGAAATTATAATAACCCATCTATAAACAACTCTTCTGTCTGCGTGGTCTGTTTTAATAGGTTAAACGTGTAATCAGTAAACATGCAGCCCATTCGTAAGTGTCTACAAGATGTAATTTTATTCTAATTCGATTTTAAATGTTAAATGAAAGATACGCATAAGATGTCCTCATACTTTTCCAGCTAAATCTATTGTATGAATAACTGAACACGATTTGATTAAAACAAGGCATTTGCCTGCAGGAAAATTTAATACGGTTAAAACAAAACATACCCATCACTGAACATTAATATATTGGAATCTTATATCTCTGGAACAATATATGTATTTTTTGTATCAGCCAATAGGTCATGTTCTCCAGGATTATGCTTAATAACTTTTTGAACTGAATTACAGGCTTTTACTCGATTTAACTTAAGAACGTTTACTCGTTCTTAAGTAAAATCCCTTGTCAGCTTCAAACAATAGAAGCCGCATGTTAACTGATGAAGACTGGTTTACGCTGACTCAACAGGTTGTTTTATTGCATTCATTTGCAATGCAAAAATGCAATATTTTCAGGTACATCAACAGAGAAAATACCTTCATTTAGAGTTGGCTTGCAGTTTCGTGCTTGACACTGACATGACACATACACAGAAGCTGTAGCCAAATTAACTTTAAGCCGGATTCTCAAAAGACAAAAAAAACACCCCTTGATAGCGATACAAAAATCATAGGACAGAGTTTGAGCATTTCAGTATATGCTGATTATTTACTCAAAAAGGAGGATAAACAAAATATGATACATAATCCTTTAATTTACAAAATAAAAAGACAATAAAGACTGTCACTTTTCTGTCATCTTGGCTTCGTCTGGATTTGGGATTTTCCGCTTAAGAGGAATAATATAGATTCCATTCTTGGCCTCTTTTATTCTCCACCATCTGCCCAACCTAAGGAGAATTGGAGAGAATCAACAAAATCAATACAATTGGGCATCACACTGATGATTTTTAAACAAAACAATATCCCAGGAAAATGAAATTGCTTGTTTTTTGAGTTACTCCCATTGGATATTTTATATCATGCTACCAAATTAATGTCATTAGAATCTTTTCCCACTATAAAAAAAAAAAAAAAAAAAAAGGTCTACATCACAATTTTAAGGAGAAAAAATATCCTCAATCTGCTCCTTTATCTGGATCACCACAACATTCAATGGGATTTATCTATCTAATGGCCTAAGAACCACCCATCCACCGTTTGATTGAAATCCAGGCTTCAGTTTTTGCTAAATCCTGCTGACAAAACAATGGGCAAGGATGAAAACATAACTTCTTTAGCCGGGGGGAATACAAATATCACCGTATCCAATTATTATTATTATTATTAATTTGCCACGTTAAATATATGTATTAGGCCTCCCTGAATCACTGATTAATCAAGATGTCATCACACCTTACAAAAAAATGGGAAGAAGCAAGGCTGCATTACAAGTAAGTTACATTAAATTAGTAGTCACAGAGGTTAAGTGAAATGTTAACACTGCCATCTAGAGTACATTTTGTTAATTGAACATGTACTTGTCCTGACTTTTGGCAACTAAGAAGAACCTCCCAGACAGTTACCATAAAAACATGATAATTAGTTAAGTTACCTGTGTTCCTGTCCAACTCCTGCCACCAAGAACTGACCGGAGCTTGAAAACTTCAGGCAGTTGACAAATCCAGACTGGGATAGAAAACCGACAATGAGGCAAATTTTAAAATATCTCGACACCACCAATGAGGTATCTGTTAATGTATATATATAATGTAAAAAATTATCTCACAAAACATTTTGGTAGATATTGTAATATTCCAAAGAGAGGGAAACCAGATCTTACCACTGGCACATTGAATAGAGGCTTCAGCCCACGATAATTCTGTTCACACTTCCACAGCTGCACAGTCGAGTTGTGTGAACCTATACAGAAGAACCGCTGTAACTTCTATCTCTGTAGATATACTAAAGAGAGCTACGCTACAAATTTCTGCATTTGTGCTACTAATGATTGTGTTAGACATTTAATCTAGCCCAAATTTGCTAATTGTATACAGAATATTTGCATTCATACAAGACAATAGTGAAAAGGTTTTAATGATAAATAGTGAGCATGTGTGTTCCTAAGAAGCTGGTAAAGGAGACTCTCACAGCCAGATGCACCTGAGGCGACAGTATCCGAGTTCTGAAGCGCGGCGACTGAAGACACCCAATAAGGCTGCTCCAGCCCTGCGTCACCATGGCAACCGTGAGCCTGCTTCACTGTGCAGAGAGGCTTCTTCTTGTTGACACTCCAGAGACAGACGGAGCTGAGGTCGTTTTGAAAATTGGTAAACAAGAGAAAAATTTGTCAATGTAAAACCACAACTTCCTATTGGAAGAACAATGAGGACCCATGATAAGCTTTCTCACCCATCATCAGCCCCCGTTATTACATGCTCCTCATTTATAAGCTGCACGCAATCAATGGATCCCCTGTAGAAAGACAGAATGATGATGGTAACACATAACATTACTCTCTGTATACTCATCGGAACCATGTGATATTCATATCAATTTTGGATATAAGATTGATTGTTCTATTATCCTGAGGTTGTTGGATTATTTTCCGTAAACCATTTTCTATGCAAACTTAATATTCTACCAACATCAGCAACCAAAATCATCAGGATTCTGTGTCAGGAGCATTTTAATTAAGATTATCTACACCAGAAATCCGTCTAATACATAATACATATATCAGCCATAACATTAGAAACCCCTGCCAAATATTGTTTGGTCCATATTTTGCCACCAAAACAGCTCCGCAATGCACTTGGTGCTGCGATACTGTACTACTGTATTAGAACCAGCATGAACAATACAGATAACCAATGCTCTATTTTGGGTCAGTTGTCATTATGTAATGGCTGATTGGTGTAGATTCCCCAACACTCTTAAATCCGAAGGTTCTCTTATTTCAACAGGGTAACTTGAACACACATATATATGTTTTTTTTTCCAGGAAAGAATAAACAAATTGGCTAGTTGAAGATTTATGGCCAATTTTAACTTAAATTTAAACATATTCATATGGATATTTGAATTACGCAATACTCTGCCATTACAAGCATAAATTGAATTCTTATAGTTGACACAGCAACAAAATCCTCTGTGGTTAACTTATAAGAAAAAAGTGCATTAATATTATATGATCATCTCATCAATTAATGATAGCTTAAAATCCTTTACCACCGTTAAAAAATATGTCTTACTCATTTCGGTTAAAGAAAAACATCTTCCCCTACGTATTTTCAGATGAGTTTACTTATTGTATATCCTGTGTATGTTTAAAAGTTGATCTGATAGATATGAAATATATCTTAACTCGACAGTGCAAACACGGAGACACTTACTCGTGGCCATGGAACACTAGCTGAGATTCCTCCGCTATCTTCCACACCCTCACTGAGCGGTCTCTTCCCCCTGCGGTGACACAGCACTCACGGCTCAGGCAATCCAATCCTGTGATGGCGTCCTGGTGTCCAAAGCTATATAGAGTCACATTTAAAGTTTAAGTCAAAAGGTGAGTGCAGGTGTTTGGTGGTAAGATAACTTATTTTCGGATTAGTAACTCACAGGGTTTCCACATATGCATTCTCATTCACATTCCACACCTTTACAGAGCGATCATGAGAGGCACTGTAAAGATCATGAGTTCCTTTTCTGAATGAAAGACCCTGAGAAGGAAATGACATTTGCTATGATTCACAGAAGGGCCTCATTGTTACATGCATTCTGTCGACAAAAGAAATCCATGCAACTGTGAGAGAAAGAGCGAGAATGTACCGATACAGGGCCTTTGTGTCCAGTGAATTTATATAGATGTTTACATGTTTCTGCCTCCCAGATCATGATCAGTTTGTTCATGTCACCAGTGGCCTAAAAAGATGTTCAGAAGCTTTTGTTACAATACGAAGACGCAGTCCAACAATGCAGACTTAATATGAAACTGGAGAGATTAAACAATCATGAGCAGGCTGCTTTGAGATATAAAGGTTTCACCAAGTATTGTCCATCTGATGAAATGGCCATACACAAGATATGGGCAGTATGCCCAACATGCTGATCCTCTGTGCCTTTCCTTCCTCCAGGTATTGTGTGTAGTTTCTTGCCACTCTCCATGTCCCCTGAAGGTATAGGAAAAAAATCATGAAATTCCTCCTCTCCTAAATTCCTCCTAAAATGTCATGGATACATGCATAGTTTTCTGAAATACTGGAAGAAATGGTATTCAAGGCTCCAATGTATATTTACATTTAATGATAGAGCAGTCTTTTGCAGCAGAAAAGATGAACTTGTCATCAGGGGCGATGACTAGACAGGTAACTGGAAGTTTGTGCCCCCTCAGCACTCTGATCTCTGAAGCATCCGGTGGTACAAGCTAATGTGCAGAGCAAAATTGGACAGTTCAACAGGCCTGTCCAACAATCAGACGGAGTGGCTAAAACTTCCTTTACTTACATCTTTGGCAATAAGTCTCTGCAGCTTTCCTTTTTGTTCAAGCTGAGGGGAATCATATAAACAAGGTCAATAACATAGACCAGTGTACGTGAATTTCTCTCTCATACCCGCCAGGACATGGGTTTAATTTCTGAAGTCTGGTTTGACATAATGAAGTCAATGGCACAAAAAGGACCTGAAAGTTCACAACCGATTAAATATCGTTTACAGCTTCAACGCAAGTTTTTTTTTTGTAAGAGAATATTCACGGTACATTGCTTTTAATTTAAATAATAATGCAAAAACACATACAAAATTGATGTCATGCTCCCACTGGACAGTTTCAGACAGTAATAACCTTTCAAATCTCAAAACTGTACTCATTAACCCGAACCAAATTAAAATTACAAAAAGACTAAAAAAGTCTCATTAGGTCATACTCTTATGTGAGAGGTGTCCAATTGGTTTGGAATAAAGGATTTCCTTGTCAAATGTATAAACTAAAATAACAATGATGAAAACAGTACACCACTTTTTTCTAATCACTTGTATTGTATACAATCATCAGAAAATCCCTAAATAATAAAACTGTGTCCCGAAACTGGGATTTAACACTTAAAAGAAAGTTAGAATAATACTGTCATCTTAGTTTTTTCCAATGGCCTGGACATTAATACCGTAAGATTTGATCCAAATGTAAATTACAATATAAATAAATTGATTATTATTAATAATATACCTGTCCGGATATAACCCTATTGTGTTTTCTGAGGGTCAATAAATAGAAATTGGGTTAGTAGATGTTGTGTAAATATACATACATTAATTCAAAACTAATACCTTTCTATAGCACATATAACCAAATCATATTTTATTTATTTAGTCAGAAGTTTACTGATATGGATCAGAGTAGCTGTTAAGCAGCATATGACACTACGTGATCTGAGCAACATGCTAACTAAGCTGGAAAAGTACAAGGGTGGAGGTGGCAAAAAAGGGAGTATGAAAAGGCATGACTTCCTAGTGGTAAGAACCTCCATTTATATAGAAGACACTCTTACCAATTCTTCTTGAAGTCGCCCAGCAACGAGATCAGTTTCAAACGAGTCTTCGTCAGCTTTATTTTCCTCTGATTAGATGAGATAATATAATCAATAAGTATGCATTGTGATGTCAGATCACTTAGCTATAGGGTTCATAAAAGCTTACCCTCTTTCTTTAACTGGTCAAGGTAACGTTTCGCTAATCTAAGCTTCTTCTCCTGTGGCGTTTCATCATACTCGTGCTCTTCATTTGACTGCCTTTTCTTGGGCCCTCCATAGCTGTACAGCAATAAAAAAAAATACAACTAATGCAACATTTCAAATGCGATTTGAGCTTAATATGATAGATCATAAAGCTGTCATAAAAGAATCAGCAAATTAAGCCCATCAAAAACCAACCTCTCTGTCTCTGAGTCGCTGGATATCTCTTCGTTGTATTTAGAGTTTGGTTTCTTTGCTTGTACTTTGCTCTTTCCACCTGGGTCCCCATCACCCTGTAACAGCAAAAAAAACAACAGGTTTTGTATTAATTAAAATATGTTTGTATAGGGGTTTAAAACTTGGCCAACAAGTATACTTCATCCTTCTGGTTAAATAGTGATTTAGCTAACATGCTAACAGTCGAGTTTGATTACCTTTCTTTTGTGAACCACTGCATTTTTCACCTTTTTGCCCAATTTTGGGGTTTGTTTTGTCTTTACAAAAAAGGACGCAGACATTATCGAATACACCGGGTAAGCGTCTCAAAGTGAAGGATAACGCGAAATAGTTAGGTCCACAGCTCTGAACAGCAACATTAAACCCACATGGGTGCAGTGCAACCAAACCAGTATCCGAACAGAGGTCTGAATACAGCCGCTGATTGGCGCATGTGAAATGTTTCTTTCTAACCCCCGCCTTTTGATGAAAACCTATCATTCCATTGGTCAATTTAAGGGGTTTGTTAAGCAGGAAACTGTACCGCGGGAAAACACTTCCCTCGGGGAATGAGTTTTCGCACTTTAGTTCCGCACTTAATTGTAAAAATATAAATGTTGCAACACAATACTCGTTTTTGCACATTTGTATTATACACAGCAAAATATAAGTATAGGACCAGCATTTCACTCATATTTAACCCGGCACGTTTTGTACGGCTCATAAAACTGAGAAGTAATTGTATCAGGATCCTTAAGGGTATTAACTGCAGTAGTACTACTACTTCCTCTACTACGTTGTACTTCCATGTACTGCGGTACCTCTATCATCAATGAGAGTGATAACGTTTCTTTGATTCCTGAAGCCCAGCTAAACTGCCAGGTGAGTCTCACACGAACCATCTAAAGTCACAAACTGCATTTCTTTTAGTTAATACAATAATTGAAAATGTTCTACTCCTTGACCCCGGCTGGAGGCAATCTGGTGGCTAATAGGAGGCAGGGGGAGGGTTGCAACGTGAACTTTCCATTATTTTTGTTTTATACTGCATATGCGTTACTTAAAAGTTAACATTTGTTATTTAACAACCTTTAGCTGCTTATGAAAGTTTGACTTCAAGTTTCTCTCCGTTTGGTTTAGAAAAACAGAACACGAAGTGTCTGCTCATCTTATATTTAACGTTACTCTGTCCAGATTAATTTTGACCTCATGCCACCCAAGAGAGACACAGAGTCGTCTCCGCTGCAACCGCCAGTCAAGATGATAAAGATCGGGAATGAACCACAGGATTTTGGTTGTGATCCAGTGGAGGATAAGTACGGGTTTGAGGAGTCGAACTATTCGGCATTTACAAGTAACGAGGTAAATATACATTTGATTTTGCATAAGACATCAGATGGTTATGACTTTATTATTCACGTGATTCCTTCTCATTCGCCAGCATGACACAATTGAATTTGAAGAAGAAAATGTTTCCAGTCCCGGCATCAGAACAGACACCATCAGCCTCCTCATGAAGATAGAGCAGCTCCAGGCACAACTAAAATATGAGCGCAGATGTAGGATTTTAGCGGAAAGAGAGTTGAGGGAGCTGAAAGGTAGGTAGCAAAGATTACCTGTAAATATATGAAAATACGTGACTGGTATATTCAGATAGTATTTGGCTGTAGATGGCAGGCCATTTGTCGTGAAGTTTTTTTTTTTTTTTAAAGGTTGAGTTTTATTTTATTTTAGAGCAAAAACAACTATTTATCAATAACTTTTGAACATTTGGTGAGACCCCCCCGGCCCCCCCCCCTCTCCCCCCCCCCCCCCCCCCCCCCCCCACCCCCCACCCCCACCCCCCCCAACCCCCAC
>VRLP01000594.1:120000-203331 GCA_009660295.1 Lophius piscatorius | reverse complement strand
TTTTATATAGTTATTATTTTATTTTTTATTGATGCTTTTATCTGCTTTTACTTTGTAGCACTTTGAGATTTGATCCAAATGTAAAGTGCATTATAAATTAAATGTATTATTATTATTATTATTAATATGGACCTCACCTGTGTGTGTGTGGAGAGTTCTGATATGAGACATGAAACAGAACCTGTAGTCAGTGAACAAGCTGGCAATGAATTGCTGAATTTTACTTCCTCTATTGGGTTCATGTATTTGTAAATCTGACTCTGAATGGGTCAGAACCTCACCTGCCACCAACCTCACCGGTCCTACTGGTTTGGACTTCTTCATGTGTTTTACTGTTTTCTCCAGCATCATCCGTACACATGTTGAAAAGGCGGAGGTCATTGGACCTAGTTATTCTCAGACTTCTCGCTCCATTATTTATGGGAACCTTCAGAACTCATTGTTTGGTGGATCGTCCTTTGAGCATCTTGGGTTTTATCCGTCTGGTTCTAAAGGGTTGCCGGAGGCCCTTCAAAGCTAGAAATATGAACAGTGACGAAGAGGCAAACATGTCGGAGGAGCCCGTGTTTCATCTCTGCAGAACAGAACAAACGAAATGTTCTGTGACCGTGTCGAGGCGTTCTGGCTCGCTTTGTCTTCGGGCTTAGAAAGAAAGCAATCCTTTGTTGTAACAGATAAATTAGTCGGGCTTAAGTCGACCCCGGTGGCCACCGCACTGCCCACCGGAGCCGGCGCTAAGTCAACGTCGTCCCCGCTGCTCACTGTCGGCGCTCACGTTGTAAATGTCACTTCATCACTCCAAGAGTTCACCAGATGGCGTCTAGATCCGACCCGCTCCGACCCGGTCCGACCGTCTGACTGCTTTAGTGTTTTTGTCTGGTGCTTCACTCATTTAGTCTGTCGGTCATTATGGTATTAAGTCCTAATAGTTAAATGTGTGTGTGAGTGTGTGTGTCTGTGTGTGAGAGAGTGTGTGTTAGTTTGTGTGTGTGGGAGTGTTTCCGTGTGTGTGTGTGTGTGTGTGAAAGCGTGTGTGTTAGTTTGTGTGTTTGAGAGTGTGACTGGGTGTGTGTGTATGTGAGTGTGTGTGAGTCGGTGTGACAGTGTGTGTCGGTGTGTGAAAGAGTTTGTTAGTTTTTGTGAGAGAGTGTGTTTGAATGTGTGTGTGTGTGTGTGTGTGCGTGTGTGTGTGTGTTCTTTCATAATAGAAGCAGAAATACAATTTGGATTTAAAAAAAAAAAATCCAATAATTAAAAGAAACTAATAATAAACGAGTCGTCACTCATTCTGTGGTCAGATCTCGATGTTGGGGGGGGGGGCTGGAATGAATTTCAAGCTCCCTCTGATTATATTCTCCAACATGCTGAGATGAATTAATGATGAAATGAATAGTGTATGAAAGGAAGATCGGAAATCAAGGAGTGGCCAGATGTTTTCTCTCATTATTCATGAGCGTAAAAGTGCATCTGCTTCTGCAGACTAATCAACCCTCTGCCAGCTTCTCATCTGCTGCAACGCTCTCAACATTCTGGGGCAAAAATCTCATTTCTTTGCTTGAGCATAAAAGTCCCAGTAGTCCTTTGCGTCCCCCTCTTCTTTAAATCTGGGTTCCCTTTGTTGGCCCGTCACTGTTTCAGTTCTCTTGAGGGCTGCAGTAATTTGGTAATTTTGCCTAAACGGTGATACTGTAATTATGTGGTATCAGCTGCCTCGCTGTCAGAGAGACGGCCAACGGTCATTCATCACCAGGAAACCAGAGGGGGTGGGGGGGTCGGGGGTGGCATCTTGACTGATCGGATAAACACTAGCAGAGAGAAAGTGTGGTGGTCTCACCCCAAAAAATGTCTGATAATGGGAGATGAGAGGCCGCGGGCGTAATGGGCTGCAGAAGCAGCACCGGTCTGTGTGGTTGTGTTGGTTGTTTGGCTGAGATAGTGGGGAGGGGGGGTCAGCAAGGCACGTCTGAGCCCCTCAATGAGGGTGATGCATCAGAGGGGGTCTGTGGGTGGTGGGTGAAGTGGGACCACCAGGAGGTCAGGTTTGAAGTGGAATGTGACAGCAGGTCTGAAGCCGGCCTGCCCTCCCATCTGTGCGCGAGGAGAAGGCCGGCGTTATAAAAGGGCTCATAACCCGGTGAGACCACCTTCACACAAACACACCCGCCAGAGTATGTTTGGTTAAAAAGAATCAGGAATGGAGACACCTTCATGTTGCTCCCTTTATACTTTGCCTGTATTTTATTTTTATTTAACCTTTGGGTTGACTTTATTTTATTGTGATAGCTCTACAGAAATCTCTATTTTTTATACTTTCTCTCTCATGAAGTTTGAGAGAGAGAGAGAGAGACAGGGAGAGAGACAGCAGTAAAGAGAGGGAGAGAGAGACAGAGAGAGAGAGAGAGACTGGGAGAGAGAGAGAGATACATGGAGAGAGAGAGAGAGAGAGAAACAGTGGTAAAGAGAGGGAGAGAGAGAGATACACACTCCGGTATATACGGTGTAAAATAAGAAACTAGACTTTGCCCTTTGACCTTTAAGAGAGTCTTTAATTTGATTTGACATGTTGGCCACAGTTTGACCTTAAAGCGATCAATGATGAAGGTTTTCATGAATGTCTGCTGGGTAAGGAGGCCTGATGTTCTGTTAAAGCCGGTGCCGTCGTTCAGAACCAGCGGGTTCAGTATACTGTAGGTCGGTACTGGCTGAGGTTACACAGTGTTTGAGCAAGAGAGTTTTTATCCTGGTTAAATGAGGAGCATTTTTGTTGGAACATTCAAATTAATTTTTTTTTTTTTACATTTTTATTTATTTATATTTTTAAATATAATTTTATTTTCATTATGTGGAAAAGGTCAAAACACAGTATTGCTCTTTTTTTAAAAAAAAAAAAAAAGGGTTTGAAAAACAAAATGAATTAATTGAATTAAAATAAATAAATATTTCTAGATTCTTTTTACTTGCAGAAATATACATTTAAAAATATTCACGTTTGCATAAACACAGAAGTTCATGATTCATAAAACCATTTATTTCCAATTTTGAGAAAAACTCTGTAATTGCGATCAATGATCCATCTTCAACCTCACTTTCCTTTACAGTTTTTAACAAATACATTTTAAATCATATTGTATATTTTTTTAACTATATCACTGTCATACAGGAATAAAACTATTCCCCTCCACCCAAACATTTATATATATATATATTTTAATACATGTAGAATTTCCATTCATTTGGAAGACATTATTTAATATGAAAAAAAACTAATATATTTTATATGATGCGTATTTGTCATTAAAAACATGAACGAAGATCCGAGAGAACCGGTTCCTCCGGGCCCAGATTGAACATTCTGTTCCAGAGGTCCGCCGTCTTGCGTTCACGTGTCATTGGGCTTCCTCCTGCTGTGACCCCGCCCCCCACCCTCCTCAGGGACAGCAGCTCGTGGTTCACGTGTGACACCAGCAGGTCTCTGAAAAGAAAGTTTAGAATCTGATGACTTTGTTTACTTCTGATCCGAGGCGCCGGATGAAAACTAATTAAGAGCAGATTCCTGTGGCGCCATTTTCACAGCCAATTATGCACCAATGCACCGGCCTAAATAGTTGCTCCACAAGTCTTTGATGATCCTTCCACTAAATTGCTACAGTTACTTACGCTGATTAGGCTTTTAAGATTGTGAGCGTTGACAGGTCTTCTTCTTCTTTTTCCTTTTTTTCTTAACTTCACACCCGGAATCCGTCTGATGATCCGAGGGGGACGGAGGCTAGTTAGTGAAGGAAATGCGACTTGATTCTTGAACGCGGTTCGTGGAGCCATGTGAAATATCCCAGGCTTCCATTCTTCAGGCTTTAATGCTGTGGATTTAGTCCTTAAAAACCATTAACCTCGCCGTAAAAGTGCACATGGCGCTCTGTAAAGCCTAATGGGGAGCCAGGCCAATACGCGGGAGCCCTGTGTGCGCTTTCAGGGGCGCCGCTTTTCAGAAACACGGAAATGAGACTCCATAAAAAGGCAAATAAATGTTCTGTTTGAAAACATTATGGCGGCGAGGGGTTCCCCCAGATTTGTGTCCGCCTCGCTCCGAGCGCCGTCTCAATCAATATGTTCTCAGCAAATGAAAGTCCCGATACCTGAGAGCGGTTTTTACGGCCCACATCTGCTTGAGCTTCTAACCTCTAATTTCGTTTGTTTTTATTTCCCTGACCCTTATTATGACTCGTACCGCAGCCAATAAAACCTTTTACATCTGCACAGTTTTATGTCTCCGAGCAGTTTTTGTTTTCAAAGTCGTGATGTCATCCCCCTCTGTCATTATGCCCCGCCCCCACGGAACCATGAGGATGAGGAGGTTTTCATACGGCGCTGTTTTCAGTAATATATATATATATATCTATATCTATATCTATAGATATAGATCTATATATCTCTTTCCATCCAACCGTACTTCCTTCCTTCCTTCCTACCATCCATCCATCCACCCTTCCTTCCTTCCTACCATCCATCCATCCATCCATCCTCCCATCCTCCCTTCCTTCCTACCATCCATCCATCCATCCATCCATTCACCCTCCCTCCCTTCTTTCCTACCATCCATCCACCCTTCCCTCATCCATCCATCCATCCATCCACCCTTCCTTCCTTCCCTCATCCATCCACCCATCCTTCCTTCCTTCCATCCATCCTTTCCTTCCTTCTTTCCTTCCGTCCTTCTTTTCTTCCTGCCTTCCTTCCTTCCATCCATCCTTCCTTCCTTCCTTCCTTCCTCCCACCCATCCATCCTTCCTTCCGTCCTTCCTTCCTTCCTACCATCCATCCATCCACCCATCCATCCGTCCTTCCTTCCTACCATCCATCCATCCACCCTTCCGTTCTTCCTTCCTACCATCCATCCATCCTCCCATCCTCCCTCCCTCATGTAGTTGTTTCATTATGTAATCACAGACACACAAACACGATCTATTCTACAGTCCTTCTGCAGTGTCGACTGACTGCAGTAAACCGGGCCAGGTTTTATGACACGTTGGCCCGATGTGCTGCTGCTCTTGTGTCTCAGCTGGTTTTAAAGGCCGCGCGAGGCGAGGAATGGTGTCGTGGCGAGTGGTTTTTATGGCGATCACCTTGAGTCGTTTCTCTGGCCAGGAGACCAGTGAGTGTAATGGATCTGCTGGGAGCCTCAGTATGGATTTATGAAAGTGCAGAGCTGGAGGGGAGGATCGCTCACCTGCCCGTGTTCCGTGGACGGAGAGACAACAGTGATTAATGTCAGAGCTATTCCAAGGCGACGAGGTTCTGACAATAAATACTCAGACACACTCTCTGGCACTTTTTACTGATCCACAAAGTTTTCTTATCCAGCACTTATAGGATGCTATAAAAGTCCAAACAGTGTTAAATTGTCACTTTGGAAAAAAGTCACTGCCTCCACGCCGTTCCCCTTCCACTTCTTAGCATTCTCCTTTCTATAAAAAAAAAAAGAATTCAGCCCCCTGCCAGACAAATACCCACAATCCCTCATGTTCTGCAGCACATGGCTGTGCAGCAGCGGGGACCACGACATGTCGGTAAAGGTCCCCTCCAAACGCGCGGCGCTCGGGTTGACAGGGCAAGCGGGGGAGCGTCCGGATCAAGTTTCCCCCTCCTGCTGTCTAATTATTGACCCATCTGCTATTGTCTTTACAATTGTTTCAATTATGGTGGCGCTGGTGTTGCTCAGCTCCCTGGCGTCAAAACATGCATAATTCATGAGCTACACCCGGACTCCACTCAGAGCTGTGGGTTTGAGCTGAATGTCAATACCGCCTCGTGCCCCCGGTGGAGGAGGGGGGGGGGGTTGTCTGTACTGACTGCCTGGCAGATAAGGAGGGCAAAAACTAACGCTGCCAAAGACGGAGAATAGCGATGGGTGGCGGTTTCCCCGCGTGTTTTTGTGCGTCGACGAAGAAGGCTGCCTGAGAAGGAAGCTGCCTGAGAAGGAAGCTGCCTGAGAAGGAAACTGCCTGAGAAGGAAGCTGCCTTCGTAGCGCTCGTCTCAATGTCGCCTGAGACGTGATGATCTCATTATTGTCACCCCCACACCTAAGAATCGATAGCGTTCAATTACTCATGAACCGCGACACGGCGCCGTTTACCGGGAAATCAGAGGTCGACGCCTTCATCGGGGATTTGACTTCAGCGGCCAAAACACCGTCTTCATCACAGCCATGGAGAAAGGTGAAAGTCCATCAAAATGAAAGAGTGTGCGAGAGTTCATTAAGAGCTGGGAAGATGAAAGCACGCCGGGGTCACGCTCGTGGTCACCCCGCTGTAATGGAGGTGCTTCTGGATTGGCAGGACGTGACATCAGTAAATTGTGTCATTGCTTGATGCCACCGGCGTTTGTTTACGCACAGACTGGAGCTGAGCAGAAGATCAGAAGACCTTCACATTTCCACCGCCGTTCTTCTGACACGACGTCTGGTTCTGATACCTGAGCCCTGGGAAAAACTCAGACTAATACATCATCTCCATTTCTTTTTAAATATTACTTAACATTTTAGAAATCTAACCTTTAATGCCCTCGCCAAGAAAGAAAGAATGGAAAAAGATATTTCCTGTACATATTTTATTTCTTTAGGGCATTTATTAATTCAGTATTTTAGACACTCTGAATATTCCGTGGAATGATGGATCGACGGATCAAGCATATTTTTAAACAGTAGTAAAAGAAGAAGAAGAAAAATCAGACTCAAGAAACTATTTAATGATCAGATTTGGTGTTTTATTGAAGAAAACCGATTTTAACCCTTTCATTATAAATTAAATGTATTATTATTATTATTATTATATGGGAACATGATGTCTTTGTATATTTTATTGTTTGGGGTTATTTATTAATTCCACATCTTTGAAACAAAATGGTTAAATTGGTTATTTAAACAGTAAAAATGTATTTATTAATATAATAATAATTATAATAATATTTGATCCGTATTTGACTTTTTTTGGTTGTATGAAGTTTTATAATTATGTATAATAAGTCTGCAGATGCTTTAATAGACCAAATAATGAAACAAATAATAGCACTTATGAAACAGCCATGGTTAATGCCATCTCCTTTGTGGCCCCTTCGACTTATGGTGTCCCCCAGGGCCACATGCTTGGCCCCTTACACTTTAGCATATACGAGCTGCCACCGGGTCATGTTATGAACAGGTTCAGTCAGGTGGGACACATTCTTTTACAGGAAATACAGTCTCAGAATGGCTCAACCAAACAGCTGAGCAGGACATCAAAGGGTTGAGTTGAAGTCATTTGTTTTATCCCGTCCTGATGGTCCTATAAGATGCATCCTTTCGGTTTCCGGTGAACCCGTTTGGCTCGTTCACTATATATACAGCGACCTCTCAAATCAACTCACCTTCAGCCGCTGCACCGCTGGCGTTCACTCTGGCCCACCGGCCTTCGCTCCGGTCTCGGGTCTCCCAGCAGTCACTCTGGATGTGCACAGAATAATCTGTCAGAGGCGTAATAAGACATCAGTCGGCTAAATGCGTCTGTGGAGACGTCGCCTGCAGGAGCTAAATGGTACCAGAACCTGCAGGGAGAACTCCACTGGAGACGTCGGCCTGCAGGAGGTAAATGGTACCAGAACCTGCAGGGAGAACTCCACTCCGACGACATGAACCCACCCACACCTCACTCAAGGACATTTGTGTAAGTGGAAAATTCCATCGTCATCACTTTCATCGGCCGACATGTCACAACGGGGGTAATGTAAAAGAATTTATTTCAGTTCAGAGTTGAAATAGAGGTGTCAATCAATTAAAAAAAAACATAATTAAGATATTAGGCGGTGATTCATCACATTAATAGCAGTTACGACTGGTGTTATAATCACACCGACGGCTTTTTCTTTGAAGAAACAAAACATTTTTCCAAACTTAATTATCTCTGGGCTCATTTTTTCTTAAATTTTTTTTTTTGGCACACAACATCCGTAATGAATTTCAAACTTAATTAGCAGACAACCACACAAAGAACAGTTACAAATTAATGACTGCCACTAAATGAGTGTTAACAGCTTGCCTGCAAACAGTTTGCAAAGTAAAAGCTCCTTCAGAAACTCGTGGCGAAGCGTTCGGCTCGTCTTTCGCCTCTTTACTGTCGCACTATTCATGAGTTTTGCAGAGGAGCTCCCTGGAGGAAGGCTGGGTCTGACTTGTTCTTCTTCACTCTCTGCCAGTGAAGTTTGTATCACAGCAATATTAGCATAAAACCTTTTATCGACACTTTTTTGTCCCGTTGCTTCGGTTACCGGCTTCACGTTACATCATGTTCATTTGCTTTTTAACGGATGACAGCCTCTGTGCACACTCTTGCAAATGAGGAAATGGAGGAGGGAAGCCAGGGAGACGTCGCTGATCTCTGTCTCCGACTACTTCAGATTTACGAAAAACAAGCAAGGATTTTGCTGGAGGATAGCTAACCCGGCTAAAAATGTTAGCGCTGCTGAAAGCGTTAATGAATCCTCACAAACATCAACCCTCTGTTCTGAGCAGAATTTAAAATGAAATAAAATAAACTAACAAGCCATTTGGAGTATTGACGTCACTATGTTGCCTTTTTTAATTGAGTCCTTTGATGTTCCTTTGGGATGGAGCTGGGGCTTCAGTGGTCTGAACAGAGACGCTGAAGTGGAATGCACAGGAGTCGAAACAGCTACGGAGTATTTTTCAGGGATACTCTGAGAGTTTGTTGGAGTCGTCATTAGATTTAGAGGCTGTAAATAACTCCCATTAATGGAGGAATCTGCATGAGTTTACCTGAAGATAGGTTACTGCTGTCCTTGACGGAGGTTTCCGCTCTCTGATTGTATTTCTGTTTACTTATTTGTCATTTGAAGGATCCTGTCTACACTTAATATTATTAGCCTATTAGTGGTGGAAGCAAGTAGTCTACGTTAATGTGCCATAACATAAAAGTATGAATAATAATAACTGATGAGAACTATACTGGTGAAATGCATTATTGGTGTTCAACGTGTTTTCTTCTAAGATTAATCCTACTATGCTGACAGTCATGATGTCATCAGCGTTTACCAGGTTCAGTTTGCTCCGGTGGAATTCTGTGCTGGAGAAAAAAATGCATTTTTTCCTTGAACAGCAGATCCTGCTTGACATTAATTATGACTTTAATTTTACTAATTGAATTGAATTAAACTGGATAATGTGTTAATCATTTTAAATGTCACAAGTTGTCTGCTGACTGTCACTCCAGCCGCTGAGCCTCTCTGGCTGCCATAGACCCTGTTTAAACCCTGGATTTAACCCCTCCACGATTTCTTACTGTCCAGCTATCGGTTTGTTGATGCAGCAGGAAATGCTGCCTGAGTGGCTCAACTCCGGCCGGAGAAGTTCTGTGCAGTGTACTGTTGAGGAAAAACTCTTTAGTTTGATGAGTGGGAGCGCCCAACAACAACAACAACAACAACAACATAAAGCTCAGTGACAGCGAGGTTGTTGTCCTTGTTTAGATTTAAATGCTGCTTGGCGGCTAACAGAGCTAACGCTTGTCTTTGTCTTTAATTCTTACGTGACGGAGGCATTTAACACGGGGACAATATCCACAGCTGGAAAATACGTTGGTCTTTGATTGAGTTGTAAAAAAGAATAGAAAGAAAAGTGTGGTTGCCTTTGATTTGTGTTAACTGTAGATAGTTACGTCATTCCACCAAGGAAGTCATGTTTCACTCCTGTCTGTCTGTCTGTCTTGTTTGTTTGTTTGTTTGTTTATTCGTGAGCAAGATTACAGAAAAACTAAAGGACGGATTTTGTAAGAAATTGTATCCAGAGGTAGGTTTTGACGTACTCTTTGACGCAAATTATGGAAAGTTATGGGATTCACAGCATTTAGAATAAAATAAAATAAACTAATAAGCCATTTGGAGTAGTGATGTCAAAATGAGGCTATTGCTGCCTTTGTTCCTATGATTCCTTTGATGTTCCTTTGGGGATGGAGCTGGGGGATAATTGGGGCTGAACAGAGACGCTGAAGTGGAAGGCAAAGGACACGAGAGGCTGAAGTGAGAGTGTGTTGGAGTTGTCGTTAGATTTATAGGCTGGGAATAACTCAGACATTAATCATGGAATCTGCAGGAACTTTTGGCGGAGGTTTTGTTCTCTGACTAATTTTTCTAGTTGGAGTTAAAATGCTTCAAAAATGACTTTTTGTTGCTGCTCTTACTGGATGTAATCAAGGCATGGAATTTTGTCCAACCACATGAATTCCTTTCTTATCTCTTTTCATTGGTCTGTGGGGTGTTCCTATCCTGGATGGTTTCTTTCTCTCATATACTTACATCTCTCATATATATATATATATATATATATATATATATATAATCCTTCATTTTTCTCAGAATGTGTTGTTTAATCTCTGTCTTAAAACGCTGGTCCTGTTCGAATTTGAGGCAACGCGCCATTTGAAATGTTAACACTACGCCGTATTTCTCACCCATTCCTCTGCTGGATGTTTGCAATATATCCCGCCGGTATTTACAAAGATATGTGGAAGATGTGTACTTAAGTCGGTGTGACATTTACTGCATGGACCGTGTGTTCACGGCAGATATGACAAGAAAATCTCCTGCCTCTGAAGGAGGCTTGTGAGTAGATCCACCAGTGACATCTTTAGTAATGTTTACCTCACGACGGCGAGACTCCGCCACGCCGCAGGAAAAAGAACACGCTAAAATGTGGAGACAAGGAGACCATGCTGCTCACTCCTGTGGAAAAATGTTTCTTTCTGCTGATGTAGGACAGAGAGCCAGGTTGTTGTCACCCTCTCCTGGCATGGTGACCTACACACAGCTGCTCCCCCCGCCCCGCCTCTCTGCTCATGCTCATCCATCCACCCTCCTCATGCTCATCCACCCCCCTACCCCCTCTCTGCTCATGCTCATCCACCCACCCTCCTCATGCTCATCCACCCCCCTACCCCCCCTCTGCTCATGCTCATCCACCCACCCTTGCTCCTGGGCGATCGATCGGGAGCTGTCATCTCTGTGGTCACATGGGTTTCTGCTGGGCCCAGTTCTCATCTCATCTCTCATTTCGTTTGAAGGGATCTGCTCCGGCTCTCTTTCATAATCATTTCTTTTTGTAGTTCATCTGTGAAACAGGACCCTTCAAGCCACAACAATATGCCCACTGACAGGTGAGATCAGAATCACACTGGTTGTGTTGTTGGCACCTCTCAGCGGGTGAGTGTAAATGTTGTCCTCAAAGTTGACGTGTTTGAAGCAGACAGAGTGAGCTGGTGTAAGGATCGGTTGATGGTTTGATGGAAGTCGTGTTAGGCGTTCCCAGGTCTGCAGTGGTTAGAACCTCTCAAAGTGTGCTGAGGCTACGTTCACTCCGCAAGTCTTAATGCACAATTCTGATTATTCCGGATATCGGATATCCTTCACGTTACTCTTAAAATGTGGCCGGCACCACTATAAACAGTTCACCGCCTAAACTGACCCGCAAAAGAACAATAAGAAAGACTAGTGATGTTTCTAGTGTTTGTTAATGTTTCTAGTGTTTGTTAATGTTTATAGTGTTTATATTAATGTTTCTAGTGTTTATATTAATGTTTCTAGTGTTTATGTTAATGTTTCTAGTGTTTATATTTATGTTTCTAGTGTTTGTTAATGTTTCTAGTGTTTGTTAATGTTTCTAGTGTTTGTTAATGTTTATAGTGTTTGTTAATGTTTATAGTGTTTATATTAATGTTTCTAGTGTTTATATTTATGTTTCTAGTGTTTGTTAATGTTTCTAGTGTTTATATTTACTTTTCTAGTGTTTATATTTATGTTTCTAGTGTTTATATTAATATTTCTAGTGTTTATATTTATGTTTCTAGTGTTCATATTTATGTTTCTAGTGTTTATATTAATATTTCTAGTGTTTATATTTATGTTTCTAGTGTTCATATTTATGTTTTTAGTGTTTATATTTATGTTTCTAGTGTTTATATTTATGTTTCTAGTGTTTATATTTATGTTTCTAGTGTTTATATTTATGTTTTTAGTGTTTATATTTATGTTTTTAGTGTCCAATGGACGCTGCTTTGTGACATGTTGGCTGAAGATGATTTAAAACCACATATCGAAGTGACCCGAATCAGAATGAAAAAGATCGGATACGATGTGCTGGGTTCGGCCCACACCGACACGAAAAACTCACATAGGAGCAAAATAATCGCAGTTGCGGCACATTTTTCCTGCAGTGTGGACGGAGCCTAAGGGAAGGTAACGGGTGGACAGACAACAGGGTCATGGTGCCAAAGGCTCATCTATCCAGGTGGGGAATGAAAACTGGCAAGTCGTCCGATGCTGCTGGAGAACTTGCTTACATTCCGGTTCTGACAGATGTCAGAACATACAGTACTGATTTTAGGCAGGTGGTTTTAATGTTATGGCTGATGTAGACATTGACATATGGGATACAGAGGTGATTGTGGTACTTCTTCCTGTAGAGGAATCTCAATCTATGTCCATCAGATTTTATTTATACCTACACACACACACACATATACACATACACACACACACACGTGCACACACATGCACACACACACACGTACACACACGCACACACATGTACACACACATGTACACACACACACATGTACACACACACACATGTACACACACACACATGTACACATACACACATGCACACACACACACGTACACACATGTACACACATGTACACACACGTACACACATGTACACACACGCACACACACGTACACACACGTACACACATGTACACACACGCACACACACATGTACACACACACACACACTCCAGCTGTGAGGAACCTTGTTGATCTGAATCCAACTCGTTGAATCTGATGCTTGACTCGTCCGGCATCAGCAGAGGTGAAGCCGGGAGGACTCCTATATCAGAGCTATTGTCCAACACGTCCAGGTATCTAAAACCCCCCGCTGCTACTATCCTACCTTTGGGGGCGGAGTCATAACCGGTCTGCCACCTATGTCTTATGCAGAATAAGGAGAAAACGTCTACACTTGTCTGAAGCACAACGTTAGCATACAGGAGCAAAAGCCTTGGAGCAGTGGGGGACTGTGGGAATAGAGGTTGGCGTGTGCGAGGGAGGGAGGGGGGAGGTTGAGCGTGGGGTGGGGGGTTGCGTGATGAGCAGCTGCTTTCCTCTGGATGGCTTCATTAATATCCGAGGGCAGAAAATTGCGGGGCCACTGCTGACTAATTAGCCTCGTCTGACCCTCACGTCTCTGAGAGGTCACACTTTTCCGGTTCCTGCAGAAGCAATCCAAAGGCAGGAGACCCCCACACCCCCCCGCCCCCGGCCCCAGGCACCGGAAAACCATCACTGTATTTTTCTTATTCCACTACATTTCTGTACAGGTGAGTCTCTAATCCACCGTCTGCTCCGGTAAGACTCCTTGAAAAAGAACCCTCACTATGATATAGTTCTGCTTCGGTTTCGCCGTCGTGGTTCACCTGTTTTTTTCGTGTGTTTTTGCGTGATGAGCGGCGGCGGTGACCTCCGGGGCGGTCAACGGGGATAGTGTAACACAATGGGAGCAGTGTGTGCAGGTTTTGGTGCCAGGAGACGAGGAGCCGTCCCTCATTAGTGTCGTCTGTTTCCCCAGATGGCGGGGGTCAGAGTCGGGAGGAAGCCCTGATGAAAGGACTCGTCCCGCAATGTGACACTCGCTCGGCCTCGCTTTCGCTCGCCGCGCCAAGTTCCCAGCTTTCACAGGTGACACCAGGGCTTTAGTGGGATTCACAGTGGGGGGAAGTAGAGCTTGATGTTTTCGAAGCTTCGGTAGGGCCTCGTACTCGCGCCGCAGCCTTGATGAGTCTTCACGCGAGGAAGAGGAAAGTTAACTCCAGAAGGTGACATCTCAACTCGTTACTTGAGAAGAGAAAGAATCCAATGGACGGATACAATTACGTCGACACCTGCTATTCTCCAACACGACTTTTGCTTCGCACCTCGTGTATTATTTCCCTCCCACGTGCCGTAATGACTTTACAGCCGATCATTAGACTCCAGTCCGTGTCCAGCAAAACGCCGCGCCGCGGCTCGATGTGGCGAGCGGAGACGGGATCTCTGACTGCGGCGGCCCGCGAGGAGACGGCAACCTCCGCCCGCACAGAAGGGATAATAACTGCTTTCACGATTTACCTTGAAAACCGGCCCTAGTACCAATTAAGAAGTTGTTTTTCCACTGGAGTGGCCATTATCAAATCTGACCTTCCAATTATTTTTATCGTTTTCCTCCTGATTGTGTCGCCCCGGTGAGCCCCGTCCACCCTCAGAGCCTCGGAGGATGATCAAGGCCAGACCGCGGTCACTGCCGCCATGCTACTGTTATCGCCACTCTTGCTATTTATTTATTAATGTATTTACTCTCATCAGTGGGTAAAAAGAAAAGAAAACATTTTCACGTCTCTTTCAACGGAATGATTGTCGCTCATCTTTGGATTGAGTTTCCTTTCGGGTCGCCGCAGCGGATCATCTGTTTCCACCCGTCGTTACCGCTGGCGCCCTGCAGGCAGACGGTACCAGCAGGGCCGCCCCCGAGCCAAACTGGTTGTGGTGCCCCCAACCTGACTTCAATGAAAGTTTCTTCACCGTCACATCAACACATTAAGTTCCCAAACAGCAATTAACCAACAGAATCATCATTAGTGACTTCACCCTATAAAAATAAAGGTAAAAATATATTCATGTATAATCCAGCTGTTTTAGTTGTGTTCACTTTTAATTACTATTATTTATCATAATAGTTTTTTTTTTTTATATATATATATATATAACGAAAACAATTATTTTCTTAGCAATAATTAATTTAATGTGATGTCATCATTATCAACAATTATGATAGCACAATAATAATGGAAGGGAATAAGGAAGGGGCGGGCGTGAGTACCACTGACCCCCGTTACTAACCTGGACCCAGACCACTCCGGGTTTGGAAAATCAGTTTGGAGTTCCGTGTATTGATTTGGCACAGGTTTTATTCCGGATGCCGTTCTTCATGCGACCCCCCACCTTTAACCGGGCTTGTGTACGAGACCCTTCTTGGCTGAGTTTATAACCTAACTCAATATCAGGATTAAAGGTGTGCATTTATACACACTGATCCGTCTGGTGAGGGGTTTACTGGACGGTTCTGGACACACGGTGAGTGTAGAGTAATTGGACGGGCTTCTTTGTTACCTCTGTGTCATTATCTAGCCTTCCTTCCCGTCTGGAGTCGTGCTGCTGAGATCACCTGATGGCGGCGGTTGTTGAACAGCTGCAGCAGAGTCACAACTCCTGCGATCTGTCATCGGATAACCACACCCAGTGTATAACATATGTGGCTCCACCTGCTGGCAGGGGTGGAGGAGGGCAAACGTGGAGATAAAACAGTTTATTGTGAGCAAAGTTAAAAGTAGGCAGTGAAAAAATAGAAAATATTTTTTGCAACGGTATTATGTATTAAATAAACATTTTGATTCATGAAGTAGCGTCATCTTTAGCGACCACGTCTTTTCCTAACATCCAACACTCACCACCACCTCCGCCAACAAGGTTATACTTCATTTATTTGTTTGTTTGTTTGTCCGTTTGTGAGCAGGATTACGGAAAGACCACAAAATGGATTTGCATGAAATATTACTTTTTCTTTAGGTAGGTTTTGTCATATCCTAGTTGTGAACAAATTTTGCTGACGTCACGTGTTTCACATCATTTAAATACTAAATTTGAAACTTTGCCATTTGGAGTAGTGACGTCACAATGTGGCTATTGCTGCCTTAGTACCTTTGATGTTTCTCTTGGGGTGGAGCCGAGGGCTCATTTTCAAGAGTTTCTTTGATTCCTTGGCTCAGTGGGCTGAACAGAGACCCTGAAGTGGAAGGCGCAGGAGACAAGCGGCTACAGAGTATTGAGAGTTTGTTGGAGTTGTCCGTAGATTTAGGGGCTGACAATAACTCAGACATTAAAGGAGCAATCTTCAGGAAGTTTGACGTAACCAAGGGTTTTGTTGTGACTTGGTGGAGGTTTGCGCTCTCTGGCTGCTTTTTCCAGTTTGTTTGGTCATCTTAGAGTTTGAAAAACAGAAAATGTTCCTTCTACTTAAATGGACCATATGCAATAATAAGATTGTTAGGAGTGGTTAAGGATATTCTACTCTACGTTTGTATCCCCATAGTTACACACTGTTCCCAAGATGCACCTGAATAGCTTCTTGTATGCATTTATTCTCTAAATGGAATAAATATGAAAATATCCTAAATGACAGGAGAGCGCCGTCATCAAAAGAATGCATCATACTTTGAATGTGAAGAGTTGTGGGCGGATCTATAGTGACATTCATCTGGACTGAGAGCAGTAATGATTAAATGCCACCAGTGGGGGAGACGGAATTGAAATAAACGATGTTGAAAGAGCAGCTGCGTATGAAAAAGTCTGTGTAGGTGAGGCGGTGAAACCAGCTATAAGGGAATCCTGCAGGAAATGAGTTTGAGCCAATAATGATCAGTGTGTCCTTCAAGGAGAGCAAATAAACCAATCACAGGGCTGCACTCACCAAACCCCCACCTGGTTGAGGTTGGACTGCTCTCTGGTCTCGCTGTGTGAAATTAAACTATTAATTTGAACTTGGAGAAACATTCGACCCACGGCTGTGGTTCTGATGCTTCCGAGGTCACGGCCGTCCCTTCACAAGAGAAGATATTTGTTTAATTCGTCATCCCCGGTGCGTCGTTTCAGTCGGGCTGCGAGTAATAGCTCCATTAGCGTTTTCACAGGTTCGGGGGGGTTCTACCTACAACAACTCATGCTGAAAATGGATTCCCCAAATAATACTCCGTAATTATTAAGTCCACATATTAAGCTGCCGGAAAGATGCAAAGAGTCGTCATAAATCACAACAAGCAGGAGAAGGAGGGGAGAATAAATTATCGCAACGAACCGTCTTCTGTAGTTATTAATTATCATCCATCC
Organism: Lophius piscatorius; assembly: GCA_009660295.1. NCBI lineage: Eukaryota > Metazoa > Chordata > Actinopteri > Lophiiformes > Lophiidae > Lophius > Lophius piscatorius. The sequence continues at coordinate 186,314 of VRLP01000594.1, read as the reverse complement.
ATTAATCACAAAAATGGATTTTATATAAATATTATAAAGACGTTTATACATGTTTAAATGTAATCCTGATCACAATTACTGCAGGAAGGAATCTGATCGCCTCCACCCTCGATTTGTTTACCTTCCTCTTCTTTCTCCTCTTGACAAAAAACCCAGTGCATCATTTTTGATCAACGGGTGAAATATTTAGAGCGAGCGCCCCGGTTGAGGCAGCAGCTTTATAATTCTGTTGCATATGCAACGGTCCTGAAGTACATTATGAAACAGATGGTCCCTTAGCAACCAGACACTTTGATGTAAGATGATGTCTTCTCTGTGAAACGTCGATGTCATTTCAATGCATCCGCTGATGTGAAATGCACCAGGGCCCACAACTACCTCGCTCTGACACCACGCACCGTCGTTTTGACGGAGCGGGGGTCCTCGCGGATGTCATCGCCGCGCGAGTCTTCCAGGACTGGAGTGCGTTTACGATCAGGAAGTCTCTTTTCTGACATCAGTAGAAGAAATGAATGAAACCAACGAGGTCACCAATGAGGGTGTTGTACTTCTACTGTAATGGTGATGATGCTCGACGCTGTCGTCCCCGACAGCAAGGCTGCATCCCACGAAAAGTCCCCATTGCCCTGCGTTGTACACGCAAACCCCCGTGATTGATCTCCTCAAATGAAATCATTATTCGCCAAGTATTTTTTTGACAGGACGTGGAATTTGACTCCCATTTTAAAACTTCACAAGCTGCTTCCACAACAAACAACATTGGAATTACAATAACGTACATTTTGAGCTACATACGGGTCAGAAATGTGAAGTTATATCCAAGAAGCGCCTTCTAGTGAGTAAAGTGTGAAGTTTGAGAGAAAAAGCAGGTTTGTTCCAGAAAGATCCGGAAACGATTAAATATCCACCAAAGTTGGACTTAAATGGAGAAATAATTACGAAGTTCTTGTTCTTCATAAAAAAAGCTCCCCCTAGTGATGGAAATGTAAACTATTTAAGTGAAATATATAAACAGGACAGATTTCTGTTAGTAAATTCAAATGCACCAAATATGCACTAAAATGGACTAACGATTATTCAAAGAACAAATATATATAATATATATAAAGCCCCCCCTAGTGTCGGAAATATACGACCGACCTTTCCCCAAAGGATTCCCATTGGTCCTCCTACGTACGTCTGTGTGGGAATTATACAGTACATGAAATAGATTTTGAGTTATCGCATAAACGCGAGGGATCCTGACTATTCCATAATATCCCCGTGATATGATTAACTGAAACCACAAAGGAAACTGGGTTTCGCTTTCAAAACAAATAAATTAAAGGTAATAAAACAGCGAAGTGAGGCTTTGTATTGATTTTCATTCTACGGGTTATTGTCATCACATGATCCGAACCGGCCGCCACCGTGGAGCGAAGGTCCAGTACTCCAGGTGGCCCGCGGCTTGTCACGCGGTAAGCGCTGACAACATGAGCTCTTTAGTGAAGAGGCCGGATGAAGGTGAACATAATTTGCTGCTAAAAGCACTTCTGGAAAGTTTTATTACATTTGCTCTCGGTTTTATGCAGCTATCGATGGAATTATACGGAAGCAGTATCTTTTATCCTGGCCCCCCGTGTCGATCTGTGTGAAAGCAGAGATCGTGGCGTTGGACCCACCTGTTTCGACTCAAGTCGGCGGGCGTACGCTGGGTTCCCCCCCACCCCCGCTTACACACATGGACCGGTCCGCGTTTGCATGCTCATTATGCAGGCATGGGTGTGAAATTGACCTCAGCCCCTCGGAGCTCAGTGCGGATCATTTGCCCTGAGAGCGATGAGTGACCACCCGCGTGTCAGACAACCTCACGTTTATTTGGCTTGACATCAGACGTCTTCAGTTTCCGTCTCTGACTCGACTCGTCCTCGCGTCTCTTCTCCTCACTGATTTGCGATTGCGGTCGCGGCGAGGGTTGATTCGTGTCGAGTTTTCCTCTTTCTTTTTGTCCATCATTTCTTTTTATGTTTATAATTTCTTCAATCCTTCCCTTAGAATGTTTATGTTTTACATCGGTCATAAATATGTTTAAGATTGTATTTTTAAATAATTTGAGTGATTCATCTCATTTATTTCCCTTTTGATTGTAAAAATATAAAGAATTTTATTCAAGTTTCACTATGAGCTCAGTGAAAAGAATTCTGGATCCTCCTCTTGATGTCGGATAGGGATTTTATTTATTCATTTTTATCCCCATTAGTCACTACAAGTCAAAATTACATCTATGGGAAACAACAACAAAACAATTTGTGTCATTAAAATCCACGGCGTTTGAAAAAACAAAAAATACACCAAAAAAATAATAAATTCAAGCTTTGGGTAAAAATGAAAAACAACAACATGAATCAACAATTAAACGACTCGTAGTGAAAACAACAAATAACTGCACAACTATAAATAACCGCTGCGGAGAACTTGAAGATGAAACGTGTCGTGACGCTGTGGGTCAGAACACGGCTGGTATTCTGAGCCAGCAGGTATTTCTATACGTTCTCTTTAGAAACAGCTTCATTAGTTAATTGTATGATATCTGATATCTGATATCTGACTTTTGTCCCTCTGAACTCGACGACCGACGCGCCGCTCTGCTTTTGGAGGCAGGAAATGAGAAACTGCTGAGTTTCAGAATTGTAGCTGATTCTGCTGTAGGAGGATTTTTGGCATCGGGAAGTTAAATAAAATAAAAAGTTTGTCATCGGACAGAGTAGCGAGATGATGGTCCTGTCCGTCTGATCTCCACAGATGTCCTCAGACGTTCATAAGATCAACTCTTTCTGATGCTGTTCAAGAGCCTGGCTGGTTTTTAGATTCCGCTTCATCTTCTACCGAAAACGCCAGCAGATGTTGAAAAGCCGGTGTGTCGGATTTAGTGGCATCTGGTGTTGCAAACTGAGCATCGCGGCCCTCAGCCGGCCTGTGTGAGCGTGTGGAGGTCCTGTGGGGGGAACTAAAAGTGAAAGACTGAGAAAAATCTTGCGTCAACTTCTGCACGCAAACGGATGATCCGACATTCCCCTATCAAACAGGAAAACAAACAAACAGAAGGTAAAACAGAAAAACAGACAACAAACAAACAAATGATGAACATCCCTTATTGTTTGCTTCATAAATGGAACATAAAGCCCGTGTGTGAAGTGAGCGGGTCGAGGTGGGCGGGTCCTCGCGGCTGTTTAATCCTCTCCAGGTATGAAGAAGAAGAAACAGCTGCTTGTTGATCCCGACCCGCTCAACATTGTTTTCTCAGCGTTTTATGGCACCGGCTGAAGGCAGAACTTCTTAATGGGTCACAGATGTGACGGACAGGTGGATTCCTTTCATGTCTTTGCGGACGGCTTCGGGTTCGATGGACAGATGGCCGACGGCTCGGTTAAATGTTCGCCGTACTTTCTGAATCCAGCCGATGGAATCTTGTCTCCTGTCCCCACCCAACGTCTCCGCTTAGCGGAGCCTCGGATCGGGTCGGAACGATCAATGCACTCCCGCCAAATATTCCTGGATGTTTTCCTTTCCTCTTTGATTGCCTTTGATATTTATGATCCGTTAATGAGACGGCGCCGACCTTTCCTTAGTCTCCCGAATCAAGCGTTTTTATTTACCGCCAGCGGTTGCAGTGACATCAATCGTTTCATCATTGCAATTTTGGATATTCATTTAATTAAAGCGAAGCCGATGTTTCAAAATACAGTTTTATCGAATTTGGAGGCGGAGCCACGACTTTGTTGGGTTTCACCAACAGTTCTAGAGAGAGCTGGAATAATTCAGCAGCCGGAGGAAGCAGGAACCAGGTCCATGCTTTCATTTAGACGGTTCTCATCTTCGCTTCATATTTAAGCGTGTCTCTTACCAGCTGGGTTTACATGGACGGCCCGGTTCTGAATAGATTTGCAGAAGAAGCTAAACCTGAAACAAGATACCGAGTGTAATTAACATTCCTCTCTGAGAGGGATTCCATTCCTTCACTTGGGGTCAGTGTCGGTGTTTGGGAATAATCCCTGGTGACTGGCGGCGCTGCTCAAGCGCACAGCGCCGACGTTTAATGATCGGGACCGCAGCAAAAAGTTCTTTCTTAATGCAAACTCTCAAAAAATGGAGTGGGAAAGTAAGAAATAATGAACTCTATCAGGAGGTGTGATGGACCGACGCTGTGAACAAATTAAAAAGTGCTGACTATGAGGATAAATCAGAACCACCGACTTCAGCTCCTATTGAGAATGAGGTCATTAAAGAGCTGGGATAGGCTCCAGCCCCCGTCACCGTGAAAAGGATAGGTGATTAAGGAGAATGAATGAATCAAAGATCTTTCTCAGTGATGATGATTTTCTGGATTTTTCAGAATAAAAGCTCGTAATGAGGAGATTCTGCTTTTAACTTTAGGGATGATGTTGATGTTAACATTTCTGGTTACGGGCTTCACGTTTTATGGAACGATAAATGAAGTAAGCGAAGAGGAGGTAGACCTTTCTGAAAGTCTCTGACCATCGTTGGATCTGGAGTTTCAGAACAAAAGCGTGTGATGAGGTGTTTCTGCTTTTAATGTCACTCCGGATGATGTCGATGTTAACGTAACGTTTCTGCTGAGTTTACCACACAACACGGCCTCACTGATAACTTCATGTTTGCGAACGTCGTAATGATGTCACGTTAGTCAGAGTAAAACCACTCAGAGGTACCGACGAGGCCTTTTCCTCTCTCTCTTCCTCGTGCCTCTATTACAGAAGTAAACCTGAGTTATTATCAGCTGTTCCTTCATTAACAGAATCCCAATATTAGAAAAAACAAAAAAACAATTCCTGTCAGTACAGGAATATTCCTTTTGAAATCATTCCGATAGAAGAAAAGAGTCGATTTAAACCCACCTGATGAGGACGAGAGTAATATTCATATTACTCTACAAACTCTAGTTTTTGATGAGAATATATATGATTGTTAGGTTACTCTGAAGGTGATTATCTTCTCCGTATCCAAACCGTCATACAACCACTCACTGATGGCAGGGAGGGAAGGTCATAAACGGATGTTTGTGTGCAGGTGTCGGGGGTTACATGTGATATTTCAATCACTCTTTTTTTGGCTCATGTCTGTCCTTTGCAATTTAGAAAAAAAAAAAAAAATCTCAATTTTGGATATTCCATTGCTTTTTTTTAGGGGCATAACTGTTCATGATTGCTGGGCTCAGGTTGTAGTCATTTGGCAGAAGTATTCAGCTGGTAAAATGTTCCGCTAGATTGCCGTTCAGAGTATAATATGTATAAATCAGCAGCTGCTCTCGTGGAGCGTTCTGAAGATATTATCCCGGAGGGAGGAAACGGCGGATTCCTCTGCTATTTTGAACACAGTGTGATTGGACATGTGGCATGCTGCTGGTTAAAGAGGCCGATTATCGGTGGAGGTGTTTCCATGTTGATTTCTCCTCCATGAGAAGCCATTAGCCTCCAGGGGCAGCGAAGAGGTCTGCCCATTATTCAGGGACAAGGTGGTGGAAATGGAGAGGGATAAGACACAATGTGCTCGGGACCCGAGCCGCTCGCTTCCCTGACCTGCTTCTCAGATGGCGTTTCCACACTCCCGTAAAAGCTATCGCACTGCATTTTAAAGAATAATAGAATCGCTGCCTCCTCCGTGAGAAACTATTTTAGCTTTGTAATTTCCTTGGCACCGGGGCTTTTTTCTTTGAAGGTGACTTCACAGCATGTTTTCCCGTCACACCTCACACATGCCCACGAGAAAAATCAAATGAGGCCTTCAACAAGTGTTGCTGCTGCTTTTTGTTAGCATATCGGGCCGTGAGGAGGAGGCTGTGGCGGGAACAAACTGGGTCAGGGTCTTGGAAACGAGGAGGTCCGCTACAGACATGTGGAGGAACATATAAACCTTTAATTCATGCTATCTTCTCCGATCTTCTTTCTGCCCTGCTGTGCAGAGAAGCGTCTGAAATCAAGCTTTAGCTTTGCTTTTTTGCTGTATGGCTGTTTCTCGCCGGCCTTCGTGTTAGCGCCATCACTCAAAAACCATTTCATGGATCATTTTCAAATTTTATAACGACGTAGACCCGACTGTGAGGAAGAACTGGAGTGATTTTGAGAAAGGTGGGTTGAATATTTCTGACGTTTTAATGCATATGAATCGACTCGAGGGAAATCTTTCATCTGAACATCACGTTTCACTTTAATATTTCATATTTTACTCACAAGGGGGAGCTCTATAAGAAGAAAAAAAGTTTTCTGGACGCAACATGTCAACCGTTGGTTTATTTCAGTCAAGATTCAGTACATATAAATTGTTTTAAGGAGTTCCATCATGTATATGTATCATATTTTACTGTAATACTTCATATTTTGCTCACTTTATGGAGCTTAATTAGAAAAAATACTGCGGACAGAACTTCATTCAATTTGAGGAGGCTTGTACAACGCAGGGGGATTGGGAACTTTTCTTGGATATAGAACAAGACGTAACATAAATCTAAAACCATAATTAGAAAAAAAACAACAATGAGACCTTGTTATTAGATTATTATTATCATGTCATTATGCATATTCTTTATTATTATTACAGTCTCCATGATTGTTTACGACGCACAGAAGGTGTTCTGTGTTTAATATGGTCAATTTAGAAAAACACATTTCCCACATGACCTCGGTTAAAATGGTAAACAGCCTGCAGCCATGAAAACTCTGAGAGGCATTCGTGTCTGGAAGAATAATGTCGGGTCTTTTCTCTTTCATGGTATCATCAGCTGCTGACAACCGGTCCCACATCAGACTTTTAGAATTGCTTTGGGACAGGGGGGTAGTTTTTTGAGAGCTGACAGCTTTAATGTCACCGCGGGTCTCGGTGAGGGAGGGAGGGAGAGAGAGAGAATGGGAAAGCTCCGACCGCACGGAACCGTCACTGGTTACTGGGCTGCTTCCAATCAATATTAGGTTCTTTTGGATCCTTGAGATTTCAACGCCGCCGGGCTGGAAGTGTGTCGTCTCAGAGTCTGTCCCTCAATCAAACAAGCTGCTCCTCTTCATCCTGGTGGACAATGTTTGAGAAAGGAACGGGGTTATTATTTATTGTTATTGGAAAATTTAGTGTCTGTTTTGAATAAATTGAATAAAAATATTCATAAGTATGTTAGTAAGACTACCAGGACTGCAATTTTACATTTGGGGATCTGGGAACATAATTCCGATCCTGTAAACATAACAACCGAGGCTGACAAGTCGGTTTCCCACACTTAAAAAACCATGTTTATAATTAAGAGAAAGGTCTACAGGCTGAATAGCGGTTCTCCCAGCTCTCCTCGCCGGGTTCTTTTAACGGGGCCTAATGCTGTAACGACCTCCGGGTTCTGCCTTTGAAGCTTCTCTTCCTCTTCTCTGGAGACTGATGCCCTGATAACGCTACTTCTCCTTCTCCTCCCTCACCTTGGCCTTAGAGCTCCACCACCGCTACCTCCGTGGCCTCGTCCTTTCCCATTCCTCGAACATCGGGAACGTTACCGGTAGACTATTCTGTAATCGGAGAAGATACCTCTGTATCCGGCTACAATAAAGTTACAGTGTACCATTAACCACTATTAGCATCACTAGCTACAAGCTTAATTAGCTTTATTTAATGTTAGCCAGCATTAGCAATGACCGAAACGAATAATAATTCTTGAATTACATGAAGCTTTAACCGACAGTTTTAGAAAAAACAAATATATGTATTTAAAGAAACTGCATCATGTGACAGGATTCCTTATGATTCTAACCCTAACCCCATCTGACTCCTGAAGGCCACCATCGGGACCCACAATGCACTTGGATTGGAGGGGATTCTTACCATTGAAAGCCACTAAATTTTACAGACTGAACTTTTAAGATATGTACATTTTCCAAACATGGTGTCAGGATTGAATATTAATACTGAAGTGCATACATACCCCTGTGAATAAATGTAGCCTTCACGTGAAGCGCCTCACGCCTGGGCAAAAGATCACATGCCAGTTGGATTGTATTGTAAGAATTGTTCTTAGCCAAGTATTATTTATTGCGAGATTATTGTGAAGCTGCAGGCGCTTGAACGCAGAGCTTAGGCAAATATCACCTGCCGCTTTTCCTCCTCCGTTCTATCCTAAGTAGCACACTTGCTGTTTTTATAACAGCAAACGTGTCACTCCTTTTTTCCCCACTCTATTACCAGGGGACGCCGGAATTGCTCTTATTAATCAGAGCAGTGATAATGAGCAGTGAGTAATAAGCATGTATGAGGCCCTCTGAAAGCAGTAAGATGGAAAAAAGGAGAAGAAAACTTCCCGGGAGAGGTGTTGATTTGTGGATTTGATTGTTCATGTAGTCGTCACCGGTGGCTCAGTGAGAGTATTTATGCCACTGACCATATCCTAACAAGCTCAGTATCGGCTGAAACCTCCCTCTCCCCCTAAACCCCTAAACCTCTTACTTATTTCTTATCGCTTAGTCGGACTTTCATAAATAAGTCTGCATTACGGAAGCCCAGAAGTCATTTTAAGGAGACAATCAATGATATTGCGACTTCCTCAGCAGGTGGTTATAATATTTTGGCTGATTGGTGTGTGGATAGTGGATAGGTGAGTGTTGTGGAAAAAATCATAACAAATTTAAACGCTTGAAGAAATGCAGTATCCTTCATAAAAGCTGTTTATTGGCCTTTCATAAAGTTATTTGAAAACAAATTGGACCCCATCTGGTTTCCTCTGTTTCTGCGTCTTCAAAGAAAATGTAATAAAGCAGCCGAAGAAAACACAAAATACAAGCTTTCAATAATAATTCCACTTATTCCTCCAAGGAAAGATTGACTAATACTAACTGGGCCTTTTGTATAAAAATATATCTGCTCCCTCAGAAACGGCTTTGATGTCTGTCTCACTGTGGACCTCCACCCATCCACAGTGAGACACCTCCACCCATCCACAGTGAGACACCTCCACCCATCCACAGTGAGACACCTCCACCCATCCACAGTGAGACACGTTATCTACATCTGAAGAACACTTGGAACTAGAAGAACCTTCCTAAAATAGTCCAACCTTCAAACATTAAGTCTCATTTAGATTTTCCGACGACAACATCTTGATGACCTTCAGAGACAAACCCTGTAAAGTGGCTGCAGAAGCAGTTCTGTAGAGAAGAGTGGGCCAAAATCCCCCCGCAGTGATGTCAGAGCCTCTTCTCTGGCTAGAAGCGTTTAGTGGCAGTAGTTTCCGCTATTATTGACTAGCTGACATTTTTATCTAAAATGATATTTACATCACATTCTACCTTTACACATTCTTGTGTTTTTGTGTTACTGACGTCAAACTTAAAGTAATAAAGTCTGTGTTTGTTTGCGTGTGAACCGACAACAGTTTGTGTTTCTGACTCCGTGGAGTGATAACTCCATGATTGGGATGTTTCCAATCATAGATTTCATTTTAAATGCTGTGAAATGTGTAACCTCATTCAAATTTAATCACCTTTAGGATTTACTAAAACCTACTTTTGGGCGAAATTTCATGCAAAACCGTCTTTTACTTTTGCCATAATCCTGCCCACAAACATACAAACAAACCAACAAACAAACAAACAAACAAATGCACAGGAGGGAAAACAACCTTCTTCACCCGAGGTAATAATGATTAGGAGGATGATATTAATGAAGTGAAACATTAATATAATCTTCTTGTGTTTGTTTGTTCTCTGTTTCTTCACCAGGAGATGTTTTTGGCTTACAGGCGGTTTGACTTTGGGCTTCTGGGACACAGTGTGGAATAATTCAGCTTTTTAACGCTGACATGTCCAACACTGGACATTTTAAAATAAAGTGCCTGATCCTTTCTCTCTCGCCCAGTGGGAACAGGATATGTCATTCCCTCCAATGCGGTCCACTTTTTTCCCCCTCTACCTTCTATTGTCAAATAACAGATGTCACAACAGAGGGATAAAAAAAGAGAACTGCCCACAACATGTTCTTTCACGCTGGGAATGAGAGGAGGCAGAAAATCACTTTTACAGCGCTCTTGTGTAAACCACCATTGGTGACCTTTACTTTGGCTTGCGTCCAATCTCTCTGAGATTGGAGCTTTAGAGAAGGTAATTGTTATAATTGCCTGTTTGAGCAACAGTAGCGCCAAACTGCTTTCTCATCAACTGGATGTTGGGCTTTTTTTTTTTTTTTTTCCAAACACAAATGGCCGTCAGAAATAATACATGCAGGCAATTATTAGGAATCTCTGTCTCTCTCTCTCAAATTACCCTTTGAGTAAAACTGGCTGTCCATCTGTGCTCCAAACGCAGCGGCTCCTCTCATTAGTCACACCTGTGCAGCCCAAAACCGTCCGGTACCTCGGCGCCGCTGGAACATCTATCACCATCCGGCCCATCGTGTTAGAATCCTCATCAGTGTTTCATTCAGTCGGCTTTATTACGCTGCTGATGTTTATTATCCGCCGACTATTGGCCCGCATCATCGTCGTATATAAGCAGGGAGGACAGAAAACCTCTACTCTGTTGGATTCAGTCCAGCGCGGCGTGACCAGCAGCGACGACCTCGATGCCAAAACGTATAATTTAACTCTCCTCCCACAGAGTCAACAACGACGGAACATAATAGGCACCGGGAAGACGGTAGTTACGGCGGAAAAGCTATGTAGGGATGGCTGTGCAGGAGTTCCTCATTAAGGGGACTGTAAGCGGGTTTCATGTACATTTATCAGCCATAACTTTATAACCGCTGGCAGGTGGTGTCTAGAATAACACTGATTACCTGGTAAGAATGGCGCCCGTCAGTGTCGGGATGTATTGGGCAGCAAGGGAACATTTTGTCCTCAAAGTTGTTGGCAGCAGGTCAAATAGATGAACATTTGGGCTAGATGACTGGGTCAGAGCATCTCCAGAACTTTGGAATTTGTTGATGAGTGATTCGAGGAAGGGCAGCTGGTGAAGTGGTGACAGGGTCAGGATTCACGCCAGGAGCGAGGCCCATGTTGGCCGACCCCCCCAGATGAGCTACTGTGGCACAAATTCCAGAAAGAGAGTAAATGCTGGTTCTGATAGAAAGGATGGAGAACGTTTCATTCTGACTTAGAAGCCAAAGAAAGACCTACATCAGAAAATGTATCAAACGCCTCACGAGGGGTTTGACTGTGAAAGCCTGAATTAAAATACAAAACTGAATCTATCAGTTGAACTGGGGCACGTCGACTGTTTGATTTGGACTCAGAATATGTTCTCAGAACTTAATCCGCCGTTTCTTTAAAGACGCCAGACTCAAAGAGAATAAAGTCTGTGTCTATGACTGGGTGATCGGTGAGGCTGTATTTCTGATCAGAGTACGATACCATGTAATTCAATGAGACCTCCACCTCCGCCCAGGAGGATGTGTTGTCAGTCCTGTGCGTTTGTTTGTTTGGCTGTTTGTTTGTTTGTGAGATAGATCACAGAAAAAGTACACGACAGATTTGAATGAAATTTTTACCCAGATGAAGGTTTTGCCTTATCCTGGAGGTCATTAAATATTAGTGGCGTTACGTTTTTCTCAGTATTTCAAATGAAATAAAATAAATTGATAAGCCGTTTGGAGTAGTGACATCACAATGTGGCTCATGCTGACTTTGCTCTTTTTATTTCTTTGATGTTTTTTTGGGGGGTGGAGCTTGAGGCTCAGTTTAAAGAGTTCCTTTGATGATCTTTTAGGGGTGGAGCTTGGAACCCCATTATTTATGTCTTTGATCCTTTGATTCCTTTGATGATCTTTTGGGGGTGGAGCTGAGGGCTTAATCCATCATTGCTTCCTTTGTTCTTTTGATCTTCTTTTTGGGGTGGAGCTTGGAACTCAGTCCATTATTTATGTCTTTGTTCCTTTGATTCCTGCGATGTTCCTTTTGGGGTTGGAGCTGAAGACTCAGTGTGCTCAACAGAGACGCTGAACTGGAAGGCGCAGCAGACGAGCGGCTAAAGAGTATTTGAGATATACTCGGAGAGTTTGTCGGATTTGATTTAGAGGCTGGCAATAACTTACACATTAATGGAGGAATCTGCAGTTGTTTTTCCTAGACCTTGGGTTCTGTTGTGCCTTGGTGGAGGTTGGAACTCTCTGAGGTCTTTTTCTAGTTGTTGTTGTTTTTGCACCATAGCCTTCTCTCTCTGACTCTGACCCGTGAGTTACAACTATCGGATAACGGCGTGTATTGTCTCCATCTACTGTATTTCAGTTGTTTGTCAACAGGGTTTCTGTTTGTGGTCATTTGTAGCTCACGCTCACTAATGTGGAGGCTTGAGCCAAACAAAGCTGCTGGCAGTATAGTTTGTGTGTAAACAAGTCCGACTGGCAACACACCAGTTTTCTTATTGACTTTTTTTTTTTTCTACATGAGCTTCTTTTTTCTTCTTCTTCCTCACTTCATCACCGCAAATAAACTTATAGCGATGTAGAAATGTTTCATCCACATTAACCTCTTCCTCATCCAATCTCCTCCCTTGATGTGTAATCACTGACAGCTTCATTCCGAGGAACGCAAGCCCATGACGGCTGGCGAGCTGCGGTTTTCATGCGGCGCTCCGTCTTTATCCTGGCAGCCTGTTTATTTCTGACAGCATATAATTAAATTTAGCTCACATTTGAACCAAATCTCTCCGCTCACCTTTCCGAACTGGGAGTGGGGAGTCTGTGAGAGTTTTTTTTTTTTTCTTTTTACGGTTGGAAGTCGTGATTGATGAGCTTTTGATTGGAATCTCGACTGAGACACTTTTATTGCTGCCCGTCGCGGCGCTTCCTGTTAGAGGCATTTGTGTCTGAGGCTGTCTGCCAGTACGTGCGCGCACGCCACACGTATAAATCGCAAACATGGAGAAAAGAATGGCGTCATTTGATGATGAGCTTGATATTTCACCTTTGGTTTTCTCCAAGCGACGACTGCTCAGTGTCGCCGATCCGGAGGCCTCGGCTCATTTCTCTAAGTTAAGGAATCTGATGGCCGCATATTTGACCAGTTTGGATTTTGCTGGCCAATAATCTCCCACGCGGCTCCCTTTACATTGTTACCCGTCGTCTTCGTTTGTCTATACAATCTGATTTCCCTCACATGTCCAGTAGGTACAGGTGTGTATGACCTTGAAGCTCAAAGGACATTTTCTACAGAAGCCTGAAATGGACAAACCCAACGTTGGCGATACGATGGTTTACTTCTCCAGGAGTCACTTCTTTTCTTATTTGGAAATCAAATAAGCTGAGGTTAGGTGAGGTCGAGAGGAGCTTTAGGAGAATCATAATCATTGCTTTGAAAAGTCCTCACTCTATTCAGAGACTAGCTGCTAGTTAGCGGTGATGAAGATTCACTGCAGGAAAAACTATTGATTGTCTTCCACCTTTACAATTTCAGTGGCGCAAGATAAATTTGCAAAATCCCCTCATGGAGGGAGTGTGACGGGCCGTTTTGCTCCTGGCAGTGTCTCTATTTCACGTCACATTATTTGATGTTTTGTTCAGGTCACCTTGGCGCTAAACAGCGAGGCAGTGCCTGCAGCAGCTGTGATTAGAAAAATGTTTATCAGCAAATGATGTTTCTTCAGCGGACACAAACAGCGCATCGGGATTGCTTCTCAATTAGTTCCAGCCAACTAATTTATTTCCAGGTTGAGCCTGAAGTCCTGTTCTTCCTACAGGTCGCTTATTAAAAAAAAAGGAACAGAACCAGAACAAGCGGCTGCACCTCTTGAGTAGGAAGGCAGTAAGTTGGTTCCCAAGTCTGCGTCTTAAACTAATACTATGGGAAGAAAAAAAAAAAGGTGATTTTCTTTATCGTGAAAGCTATAAAATAAAACAATCAGTCGTTTGGAGTAGTGATATCACAATGTGGCTAATGCTGGCTTTGATCCTTACATCTTTCTTAGAGGTGGAGCAGGGGGCTAAATTACAATAGTTGATTCGATTCCTTTAATGTTTCTTTGGAGGCGGAGCTGGGTGCACAGTGGGCTGAAAAGAGACGCTGAAGTGGTGACGAGCGGCCGCAGAGTATCTGAAAGATACTCAGTTTGTTGGAGTTGTCAGTAGACATAGAGGCTGGCAATATCTCCTACATAAATGGGTGAATCTGCAGTAAGTTTTCCTGAACCTAAGGTTCTGTCGGGCCTTGGTGGAGGTTTGCGGTCTCAGAGTTTTTCTCTAGTTTGCTGATGTAGTGAGTAAAATGTCCTTAAAGTAATAATTGTCATGATAATCATTTCCCTCTTAAATGTAACTTTTTTCGAGTGTCTTAAATCTGTCCTAACACATGGTTAATATTAGTACGTGAGTTAAAGAGATGTGATGAAAACCCTATTCATGCTTCAAATACAGAACAGCTGCCAGCCTCTGAAGTGCGTGGAGTGATAAGTTGAAATGAAAAACATTCAGATTGAGACGCGACTGACCCAGATTCTCCCTTAATTGTCACTCAGCTGCTAATTTCTGTCTGATGTGACTCATCTCTGAGATTCAAAGCCACCGTCTCTCGTTCAGAAGTGGTTCTGAAACCCGGGTTCTGTATCTGTGCATTCCTAGATTGGGCAGCATTGGGAATAGGTTTAAAGCTCATGCGAGCGACTCGGCTCCCCTTCTTCATGGTCCTCCAATCAGAAGACGATTGGAACATCTCAGAGGCACAACGCCCTCGTCGTTAAAAGCTACCTGCAGCTGATTGGATCTGTTGATTTAGAATGAACTGATGCTATGCTTCAAACTGAAACAGTCACTTGCTGTCAAACACCTCCGTGCACAAACGCCTTGCTCCGCCCAGTGAAAATTAAACATTACGCTGCATGTGACATGTTCTCTCGGCTCGCTTTCACCCTGTTTTTGGTCGACCAGCTGTTCTAAAAGCTTCCTCCACGTCTTCTGTGTTCCTGTACTACGCGTGTTCCTGTATCAAGCTGCGTTATTCACACGGGATTCGTGAGCCTGGCGTTCGGCCATGTTTCTCCGTGTGAGACACAGGTGCTTTTTGGTGATTGCTCTCACGTGTCGGTCCAGTGTGACGTCGGCGTCTGCAGAAACGAGCATCATTCCAGCGCTTGTCTCAAGCCTGCCCTCTGCAACGACACAAAAAGCTAATTTCTCCTGTTATCGATCCTCGCCGACAGAGCAGGAGGTAAACCCTGTTCTGTCCTGATGAGTGCTGGATCCCTCTGTGACACCGGTATTGAAATGATTTCAATCTCCATTTTCCGGTCTTTGTTCTTCTCAGGAGACGATTGCCTATCAAGTACCCGTCTGTGCTCGATGCACTCTATGAGCCGACGCCACCACCATCTTTTTTTGTGATGGTTGAAGAGTCAAACAGTGTTTGCATATTTGCTTTGAGTTGAAAGCTCCTGATTGTTTGTGTGAAGCACTTTGAATCGCCCTGTTGCTGAAACATGCTCGATAAATAAAGTTTCCCCCGCTTCCTCGCTGCCTTCATTAACGGCGTCCAGCGCTCTTTGACTTGCCGGTGGACGTCAGGGCTGAAGGCCAGAGTCAGAGTTTAACCAGCCCCCGTCCTAAATGGCTTCGCTCTGCCACTCAACCTCAGAGTTTTTGTGTTTTTAACACTCCCTGCATGGTTGGGTGACAAATCCACCACCAGAGCCAAAATGGCTGCTAAGTGCAGTTAACAAGACGGAGTGCTCTGTCTGAGTGCTGCAGGGTCACCGGCTGCATCAGTATGCAGATTAGACGCTTACAGATGACTCTGAAAATATCTGATGACTCGGCATTTCTCCTGACGGGTACAGATACCGGGAGAGAGAGATGACTGCTCCTCAGAGTTTCGGGAGTTAAACTTGTTCAGTGTTTTTGTGAAGTCAAACGTCGTTTCTTCACCCAGCTGTGATAGGACTTGAGTTGTACTGCCAAGAAGAGACGTTTCCTTTTCTCTCCTTCTTAAAGCAGTGATGTATTAAACAATGCCACCAGAATATGTGCCCCCGCTGATTTTCCCTACGACTGTAATTCCTCACATCTACAGGAGGCTGGTTCCAACTGTGAGCTCTCTGTCGCATGTGTCATCTGCCTCCATCTTTTCATCTCAGCCTTCGCCATCTCACTCTTGTCCCATCGCAACGGTCCATAGATGCCCTACATTGTTGTCAAACCATTTGTCTCTGTGCCGTCAGCAGCGTTTGGACCATCTGCAGGGATGTAATGGATTACACAGATCGTGGTACTGATCGGATCACAGATTTTGAGTCAGTTCTTGGTTCAGCATAAAGAAAGAGAGGCGACTCGATCTTTGCTTTCCATTTATCCTAAACCAGAAGCAACGGAATCTGAACACCAGTGGTCAGCTGGACACATTTGGAGACGCGTGACGAGACATGGATCTCGCTGTCTGTCTCGCTTGTGATCGGGTCGCCCACAAATCCAAACAGGGTCATGTGGTTTTCTCGTAGCACAACACCCAAAAACTAACATTTTGTCCAGCAGCCATCTTATATCATCAGCAAATTTTCCAGAGAAGTCAAAATGTTCCCAAAGTTGCTGCTGATCTTCTGTTCCTCCAGTATCTATTAGTCTAATGGGCCCTCTTCACAGAACCACAGACTACTCTGAATCTCACAGATTGAAATGATTTTAACTTAAACTAGAAAAGGCTCTGAGAGCGAAAAACTCCACCAATGCAAAACCTTTTGTACCCCAGGTTTAGGAAAAAGTTTAATGCAGATTTCTTCTTTAATGTCTGAGTAACTGCCGACCCCCTAATCTACCAAACACTCCAACAAAACTCTGAGTATCTCTCAGATACTCTGTATCTACTCGTCTCCTGAGCCTCCACTTCAGCGTCTCTGTTCAGCCCACTGAGTTCCCGTCTCCATTCCCAGAAGAACATCAAAGGAATCAAATTCAAGTTCATGCAAATCGTCGTTTTTCCGTAATCCTGCTTAAAAAACAAACAGACAAACGCAGAGGAGTGAAGACTTAACCTCCTTGGCGGAGGTAGAGCGTGAAAGAGGCAGTAAAACTTTATTTCCCACTATTATGTGTAAACTTCTGCATTGATCCTCAGTCCACACGTCTCAAATCATGGAGCCAGTCACGGATCAGCACCAGCACTGCATCTATGTGGAAAGGAGCCATCGTTTAAACTGAATGACATGAATCCAGTACCTTCTCAGTCTTCTAATGAAGGTTCAAACTTTTAATCCTTTATTTGAGCTTTTCCCTGTATCCTGTGATGAAGATGGATGAAGATCTTTCCACACAAAAGCTCCTGACTCACAATCTAGAAACCTGGGCTTCTTCTGCAGAACCCTCTTCTTCTCCTTTTCCTTTTTTTTTTTTTTAAAGAGTGTTCATTCCCCGACTCTGCTAAATGACCATCCCGTTCTTCGCCTTTTTTCCTCCTGGTCAGCACATTGCTCTTTGCCCAGAGTGGAAGAAGCTATTCTGCCGTCTGTCACCACACCGACAGATTCTGTGCTGCTCTTGTCTGGATGATGGATCAGGAATACTCAAAGACTGCTGACTCCTCACTGTCCACCTCTCCCTCACCGCCTCGCGTCGGCTCCTTAACCCACCACCGAGGGCCGCCGTGATGGATAGGGCATCCATCGCTCACCCTATTCCTCCCCCACCTCCTTCCACCCTGCAGGGTTTTGTCTCTCAGGCCTCACAGCTTGACACGCCGAAAAGAAAAAAGAGGAAAAAGACAGGCAGGTAAACACGGCAGCCATATTGTTCTCATTCGACCCGTTGTCATGGTTCTGAGGTCATTTACAGTTTACCAGCAGCTTTTCACAGGGAGGTGTTCTGATGTTTGTTGACTGACGCAGTTGGTCCCTTGTCAGCAAGTTTTTAAAGGGTTAGTTCTGCTTTTACTACATGTCTCTGATTAATTCCAGGTTGAGATTGCAGAAGGTTCGGTGGATTTTAGAGTGTATTCAAGGTTCCTGCCCTCCTGATCCCCTTAATTCATTTAATTTAGCTTAGTCCAAACAGCAGTTCTGTTCGGATCTTTTATTTTCTGTTATTTTTCACTTCAACTCACCCAGAAACACATTAGTTTTTGTTTTCTGGGTTTCTGTTTCTTGTTCTCTCTCTCTTTTTTTTCTCTCGCACTAGTTTAAAACCGAGCCAGATAGTAGATAAACTCAAGCGGCATCTGTGTTCACTGGGAAATTCAGAAGAGGCCAAAAAACAAAGAAACAAATCGGCAGTGTTTGAATGGACTAACAAGCCGGTCCAAGTTGTTGCTCATCACTGAAATTGGAAAACGTTAGTGTGTTTGTAACAGCCAGGCACCATTTGTTCTCCACAGTAGGTGGTTTTACATGGACGGTAGGGCCGCGACGAATAATCCACACGCCACGCCTCCAACACCGCCGAATACGATGGAAGTAAACAGTAGCGCCATGGCAACGCCATCGCGACAGAAAAGATCAAAGGTTTGGGGGCGCTTCTCCCGCAACACGGCCAAATAATGTTGTAAACGGAAAGATTTGCAACGCCGACCTGTCCCGGCGCTGAGCACATCATTAATGATGGAGCGTTTGAAGATGAGGCAGGTTGGCTCTGTAGACGATGAAGACTCGTCTCTCTGAGCTAGTTAGCCAGCTAGCGCCGCGTTAAAGGACATGTACTTAACCCTTCTGTTGGGTTTAATGTGCCGTTTGAAATGTGGTGAATTGTTAATGACCTGAGAAGCAGTGAACTATTATTAAGTCACGATGATACTCTTCATCTTAACTCTCACTCTTGATGTTTTTCCTCACGCCTCTACTCTTTCCACTGTTTTCCCTCCACATGAGCAAGAATTTGTTTAATTGAATGCTACTCATTTATTTTAATAGCCATTTTAAACCTGCATTGCACCAAAAAATCTGTAAATATGGTTAGAAAGTTGACTTTTAAAGCTTTTATTCTGCTATTGTATCTTGAGGTTGGCTTATTGGTTAGCAGTTCAAACCAACATGTGGTTCTGGTGCCGTCCTGTGTGGAGTTTGGACCTGCCCTCCATGGTTGCATGTTGTCCCTCCAGGGACTTTGTCTTCCTCCCGACGTGGATCCACTCTGAGTGGGACAAAGCATCAAGACTGACGGTGTAAACGAAGCCATTGTGTGCTGATTGACAGCTGTCAATGTTCAGATGGGATGAAAGGAGTTCATGTGGTCCAGTAAAATACAAGCACCGTGTCGGAGAAACCCTCTCAGCTGTGTGTGTGTGTGTGTGTGTGTGTGTGTGTGTGTGTGTGTGTCTGTCCACACTGAGACACACCGTCTACACTCACCATAATGGGCCGGTCTCCAGGTGTCTGGACACCAACCTGTCTATTAGTTTGTGACGACCGCTGGTTGTCTGAGTGGACCATGCTGGACTACAATTCAACCGTCAGCACCATCTTCACACATCTCACCCACACTTCAGATGTGTCCCGTTCACACTGACAGGAGGGCAGAATGTCCTTCTCTCCTCAGCAGGTGTCCTTCTACTGAGGTGGGTGGAACTATTCTCTCTGGTGGCACCTTTGTTTCCTGGTTTGATACCGGCAGCCGGTCCCACTGGATCTTCATCACTTCACAACCTGACAATTAATGGTTGAGTTAAAGTCACACTTGATTGTTCCCTTACCAAATGATTGTAGTTGTCAACAATGACGGGTTCTGTCCTCCATTTTCCAAAATCCAACATGAAGTCCAAGCCGTTAATAGTTGCTACATTTGGCTTTTTATTAAGTTCCTTTGAGAAACAAAACATGCAAGTTTTTTTTTTATTTATCCAGAAATGCCACATATATGTACGTTTTGCGATGTTAATGCCATAAGCGTTATAAATGACAGTACGGTCATAAAAAAACATTTTCAAATAACAACTATGACTATCTTTATGTCCCTGAAAAAGTCTGGGATGTTAGAGAATCGTCTTCAGATCCTTCGTGTCGGCGCGATCACTCAAAAACTATTGCATGGATCAAACTTTATTTCCACATAGACCGTAGTGTGAGGAAGAACTGGATAGATTTTGGGATTTGCCGGTTGTATATTTCCGACACCAGGGCGAGACTTGATTCTGATTCTGAGGCTTGGTCTGATTCAGTCCAAATTTTGGTGCAGATAAATAGACTTAAGGAGACCGGTCTTTAATTTGTCATATTTTACTCAATAGGGGGAGCTCAATCGATTCTATCAAACACTATTTTACAGAAATATTTTTCTAACCGTTTAACTGATTTAGTCCAGATTTGGTGCGTTTGAAAGGACTGGAGGGGATCTATATAATCTATCTCACTATAATCTATATAAATATAATCTATCTTTTTATGAAAAACAATGTTCTTGGAACAAAACTTCCTAACCGTTGGTCCCGTTTAATCCAGATTCAGTGCATCATCTATTTATCATATTTTAATATTCTATGACACTTTTTTCTTTGTTTTTCTGTAAAACAAAATTTTCATTTAATTTGAGGAGTTCAATCAGGGGGGTTGTTGTACAACGCAGAGGATTGGGTGATTTTCGGGGATATACCCTTGCTGTGTGGGACGACAGCGTAGGACTAGTTGCTGGTTGGACTTTATGGTCCCAGTTTGTGGGACATAAGAGCTTCTGCTCTCAAGTCCAAACCCTCCCAATCTATGTGCATCCCATCAGTCTCCACGACAGGGACACAATTCTTCACAATAAATGTGAATGCAGCTTACATGAACATGTCAAACTGTCGGAGAAATCAGCCAAAGATCGGGAATGGTAATAAGTTTTGCAGGAATAGATAATGGAAATGTACATTACATTTACATTTAGATGTTTTTTTTTCCTTCCAGGATTTTGTAGCTGCAGTCACTCACACCTGATTTCCTGCAACGACGAGGAGACATATAGAGATGATGATGATGCCGAGAAAGCAGCATGAGAGGAGAAGGGAGGGACATTTTTGCAAAGTTGTTCCCCTCACCCTTACGTATACGCCGGTTTTCTTATCTCACTTTTTTAGCACGGAGAGATCTGGTCGTTCATAGCGCATCAGCGTTACCACTGTAATGTGAGAATCAGTGTTATTCTGACTTCATCTGTTCTTGGTTATAATGTTATGGCCGACTGGTGTATACATGTAACGGTATACAGGTTTTGTTTGGCGTACAGAAACTAGAATAATCTTGAATCTTCTATACTGATTTCATAAAATCAGTTAAAGGTTTAATTTCCAGTTTCCGAGGTTCACCCACGGACACACAGAGACAGGAAACATCGAAAACCCGGAAATAACCAGGATTCTGGAATGGATTTAAATACAGTGTATGAAATGTGAGTTGAGCTTGTTTGTGAAGACATCATCTACTTTTCCTGTTCATTTATGTTTCCTATTGAGTCAACTACTCAATTCTTCAACTTTTTTCTTTCATGCACATCGCATCCTATTTAATATACGATTAGTATACGATACAGATTTTGTCGTCACGTCAACCTTAAAATTCACCACAACGGCAAACTGAGCGTAGCCTTCTACATGATAGTCATGAAGAGTCTCCTTTGAAGGAAAATAAACCACAAAAATAATGAATTTTGAAAACCTTTTTAAAGTAAAGGAGAATTTAATCAGGGTGTTAAAGATTTCCGAACCTTTTGCCGATGTGTTGGCAGGAATGTTCTCATGGAGGTATTTCACATTTTGGCTTGTTTTGTTTCAGTTTTGAGTTTCCCCAGTTGTTCAAATGTGAGAAAGTAGTGCTGGAGAGGAAACCTCTCTGAAGTGTGTGATGAGGTGACACCTGATACTCTCTTGGGTCTGTGTTGCATCGAGCTGTAAGACCTCCATCTGTCATGGGCCACCAGTGGCTAATCTCCCCCAGCATACCAGGAACTGATCCTACTCACCTCATCCTGAATTATTCATTATCCACACACAGACCTTAACCCATGCTGTAGTCCATTGAGTGGTGGGGGGGGAATGTCCGTTCTGCGGACAAACAGGAAGACTTACTTATGTGTGAAGTAGCGGTTTTGGCCGTTCCTGTCTCACTGCACCTCTTTACTCCTCTTTGACAACTCACAGCGTCTGCTGCTCCTTTGTGCTCCTCAGATAACTAAGTGGGGAAATGGGCTGTGAAAAATAATCATCAATGCGGCCGGCCTGCTGAGGAGAGAAGGAGCGTTCTCTCCTCCGTTCCAGAGAAAGGAACGTTCTCTCCTCTGTTCCAGAGAAAGGAACGTTCTCTCCTCTGTTCCAGAGAAAGGAACGTTCTCACCTCTGTTCCAGAGAAAGGAACGTTCTCACCTCTGTTCCAGAGAAAGGAACGTTCTCTCCTCTGTTCCAGAGAAAGGAACGTTCTCACCTCTGTTCCAGAGAAAGGGAGTGTTCTCTCCTCTGTTCCAGAGAAAGGAGCGTTACTGCAGGCCTTTAAACACTTTTATTATACGTTAGTCTTGCTTATATTAACATACATTACGCTGCTGTTCCGGATTCAGCTAGAAATTCTCTGCCGGTGTTTTCTTCTCTCCCTCATATCTGGAGCCAGATCCGATAGTCGACGATTCAGCAGTGATGTTGAGGGCAGAACGGAACAATAGTTTACTTTTCACATTTGTACTGCTGCTTGCCGTTGCTCGTTATCAGAAACAAAAGGAGCAATTTAAAGTGATAATGAAGCGTTTATTGTCTTATGGGGACGGGAAATGTGGCGTGCGGCACGCGCCGGCTCGTAAATCTCTGGATGTCACCCGCGGCGCGGAGATGGATCTCCCCTCCTGCGGTTGTCTCCAGCCCCATAGAGCGCAGCGTCAGCAGCCTAATGAACACGGATAGCCTTGAACATAGTAAACAAGTTCCTGATTAATTGGCTCTGCTTCCATTATTTTATGAGTGGAACACAAACGTTCCAACAACGGAACATTTCTGGTCAGTCGTCATTCTTCGTTCCATGCATTCACGAACATAAAGGGTTCGGCACCTCTCAAAAGAGTCGCTCGCTTCCACCACTTAATTACATCACACGGGCGGATTTGGCGTTTTAAACAGCATGAAGTTTAGCCCATTTAGAAAGAAACAGGCGATCTCGTAAAAGAGCCAACATTTCCTTTTTTTTAATTTCAAAGGCAGCTCTTGTTACTAGATTAAGGAATAAATAAATATTTGAACCACGCAAAGTTCACAGCAATTATTTCCCGTATCAAACACAGAAAACTTTGAAGCACTTAGCGGAGTGATCAAAAGATGAACCACTTTCTGCGTCTTTGGTTCTGAGACTAACCCTGTGGATCATAATTTATTAAACTTATCTTTTGAATTTTTCTTTCAAGAAAAATGTTTTATAACTCTTTGCCAAAACACCCAGACTCCTCCTTGTCTGGCCTTGTTCACACACACACAGCCTCATCCTAAAATCCAAAGCTGACCTCCCATACCCCCCACCCCCCCTATTAATCGGTACAATGAGTGACTTTGGATCCAGTGCCTTATTTCAGAACTTCAGGTTGAGGAGGTTAAGACCGTGAGCATCTGTAAAAGAAAAGAAGAGCCCCCGCTCTTAACTGTGTGTCCCCAGCCTGCTTCCTGAATCATTGAGGGGGCCGTGGATTATCAATGCATGACAAGGTCCTCGGTACCAGCATGTGAGAGAACGCCTTTAACAAAACCATTCAATATTCAAACGAGTACGACCCCACGGAATCCGTCTCCGAGAATACCAGCGCACTTCTGCGAGCTTTAAGGGTTCTTCTGTGTCGCCGTGATCCGACAGCTCCTGTCAGCGTGAAGACTAGACGCCGGTGTCACTGCGTCAGATGGCCTCTTTATTACCTTATTAGGAGCTAATAAAGAGGCACGCTATTTACCGCTTTCCTTGTTTGTCTGTTTGTTTGTTTGTTTGTGAGGAAGATTACAGAAAACTAAAGGACGGATTTGCATGAAATGTTACCCAGAGGGAGTTTTGGTACAGAGAATAAGCTGTTTGGAGTAGTGGCATCAAAATGTGGCTATTGCTGCCATTGTTCTTCGGATTCCTTTGATGTGTCTTTGACTATGGCGTTGTGGCTGTTTCAAGAGTAACTTTGATTATCAAAGTAACAAGAGTTACTTTGATGTCCATTTAGGGTGGAGCTGTGGGTTCAGTTTCAAGAGTACCTCTGATTCCTTTGATGTTCTTTTGGGCCAGGAGCTAACTGGGTTGAACAGAGACGCTGAAGTGGAAGTCACTGAAGACAAGCAGCTACAGAGTATCTGAGAGATACTCAGAGTTTGTTGGAGTTGTCAATAGATTTAGAGGCTGGCAGTAAGTCAGACATGAATACAGGAATCCGCAGGAAGTTTCCCTGAACCCTAAGGTTCTGTTGGGCCTTGGTGGAGGTTTGTGCTCTCTGAGGACTTTTTCTAGTTATTGTTATATTCAGCCTTTGGTGTTATTTTTCACATCATAAATCAGTTTCCAACAACCTTTGTTGACTTGACTCTTCTCTTTTCCAGCTGGGTGAAGCGGCTTGAACTTTGATTATCTGCTCGCTGGGCTGGAACAGGTGTTTGGTGTTGACCCGTCTGCACCGCCCAGAAAATGCTATGTCTCCATCTCTGAGTGAAGGAGAACGTGAGCCCCTCCAGATAGATCATTTTTCAGCTTTATGGCCCGACTCTCCCCACAAAGGGGGCGCCCCTCATATGGATGTAATAACTCTTAAATATTCTTTCATGCAGCGGAAGCAGCTGGACCGCCGTAAATATTTCACAGGTTGTCTGTGGCACAAAGGAATAGTGTTGAAAGAAAGAAATGATCAAAAAGCCGGCCAGCGTTCAAACCCATGGTATTAACTTTGGCACAAATCAGGCCTTGTATTTTTGAGTGTGCGTCCACATCATCCACACGGCGTCAGAGAGAGAAATCACACCGTTACTAAAATGTTTCCTCGCCATTATTTGTCTGAGCAGACAGTGGGCCGTAAATGTCATTCTGCATCACGCTTCACTTTTTTCCTGATTACACGTCTCATGCTGCATTTGCAAGAATTATACTCCACTTCCCCCCCACACCCTCTCTCACACACACACACACACACACACACACACACACACACACACACACAGCTTGTATTTGTTTGACATTTTACCGAAAAAAACATTTAACTCGGGATTGAAAGTTAGCAAAGCTTAGATGCTTCTGCAAATCATGTCAGTTTGTTTGCAGCGACTTTCCGACTTCTTTTGATTATCGCCGTTCCCCAGCAAAGACTGAGCATCTGTTTAGATTTAACAAGATGCAGTTCTTCGGCACAAAGCCTGCATTTTTCATTTTCTCACTCCGCTCACTACAAAAACAAGTTACGTACGTGAAACGCATCCAGCATGCCCTACAGATAAGATCATGAATCCCCTCAGGCTTTCGGATAGCCTAGTTAGGCGACGGTTTGAATTCATTTTTGTCTCGGGATCCATCCCTCTTCAACCTTCCTCGCTGCGTCTGCGTTCACGGCGACGCCTCCCGTGTTCGCTGTGAGTGGAACATACTATAAAACACCGATTATTTTGTGATCTCCCGGCGTTTCTGTGAGGTTGGGAGATCTTCCGGGCGCGCCACGCTGCGCAACAAAGCCACAAGAACAAGAACTTTTTTTGAATATGGTTATGTTTTCTGTTGGGACGCCGTCATCTTTCCACCGCTGAGACGTCCTCCTCTGGGACTCCGCCTGTTCGAGATCACAACCGGCGTCTGAACGCGTTTCTGTGGCTGCGATCTCTCGCTGCAGCTTTTGACAAGCTGAACAACACGGATGGAGAACAGGTCCGCTTCCTCAATACCCCCCCAACACCCACACACACACACACACACACACACAGAGTTAATCATCCCGTCCAATTTTACAATCTCAGCCATTGATTGGTCTTCTTTTATTTTAATTCAGCGTTCCTGCGCCTCAGGCCACGCCTCCTACTGTATGCTGCTGGATTTCACGCCATTGCTATTCTTTTCTAACATAAGATTATCAATGAAAGCGAGTGACCAGCTGCAGATATAATGACTTATTTATTTTTCTCCACACGTACTTGTTATCCAAGTCTGACTGCGTAGATGAAATCTCAACGCCTCAACCGCCACCAACGAGCCTAAACATTCAGGTCTTCGCTGTAACCTGTGTGGAATATTGTTCCAGGACATTCCCTGAAGCATTATTGATCGGGACTGCTGCTATCGCACACTGTGGTGTCCGTGCTGAAGTCCACCTCCGTCCGTCTGAGAGCTTTGGGCGGTGGGCCGAAGGAGATTATGAAGAAAGTCCAGCAGCACAACAAAGAGCACCAACCGGTGACACCTCTTAAACTACTTCGCTCGGGGTCGCCACAGCGGAGTGTCTCGTTACGCATATTGATTTGGCATAGGTTTTCTTTTCACGTCGGATGTCCTCGCTGTCACAACCCCCCATTTAAAGGCCCACACTGGAGTTATGACACGCCCTCTTTTGACTGGGACTCGAACCCCGGTGTCCTGAACGAAAGTTATAATAATGGCTGTTTCCTGATGAAGCCGACAGATAATGTCTTCTTTCCTAGCCGCGCACACACACACACACACACACACACACACACACACACACACACACACATTAATTTACACAGCGACTCCATCTTCTACCTCAAACAGGTACCTTTTGTATGAATCACCCCACTTGGGCGCTGGAACACATTTGAAGGGGCGAGGGGGGGGGGGGCAAATGACTGTTAAGAGCTTCACAAACATATGCAATGCAATTATGCTCAATTATGGGTGATCAACATTTGCATAATCTTTATCCCAGCCTCTCCTTAAGAAGATGTTGTTTCTCAGCCCGAGCATCTCATGAATAATTGATGCCAGTGAAATCTATCTATTCCGTGGGTCTCTGTGATCTCGGTGGCTATTCGCTTATCTATCATTCATGATGGCGAGAGTTAAGGAGGCTCCCTGATTGGGCTAATGAATGCAAATGCTGTGCGTGACTCGGGTCAGTAGCCGCTTTCCCTCCTCCCCACACGTGTTTTCTTTACCATCAACTCACTCCCCGGTCCATAAACAAATGTGGCATGTCATTTACTCTGGCCCTGAAACCGTTCATTTTCATAAAGGAGTGGAGGCGGGGCCACCTTTGAGGTTCTGGGGGCACCTGCTTGTTCTTTGACAGTGACGGTAAGCGAACACGGCAGATCAATTACCTTCTCAAAAGTCTTTTTCTCTTTCATTCAGGTGATGAGAATCCTCTCTGTTTTGGTTTTGAACCTCGTCGGTAAAAATAAACGAAGAGTCCTGCATTTATCGTCACGCCTTTAGATTAATTCGGCGCCCCAGTGAGTCACATGACGGCGTGCTGCTCGCCCACATACATGAAGGGCATGTATAATGACTGGAGGGCGTGTGCAGAAAATGTACTGCATAGTAAATGCTGTACGCAGCTGTTTGTCTTGTTGTCACAGCCCACAGAGGACAAAACAGAATCAGCAAACGGCATTAGTGGAATTCAAATTCTATTTCAAATGTTAGCTTTGAAATATAACAAACATCTGTCAGGTAAATGTTATTTTTTCTTCTGCTTTTGGAATTAAGTGCCATATAATCGGCGCTTTCAGGAGTTCCTTTGATTCCTTTGATGTACATTTTGGGGGTTGGGCCAGGCGCTCAGTGGGCTGATCAGAGACGCTGAAGTGGAGGGCGCAGGAGATGGGTGGCTACAGAGTATCTGAGAGAACCTCAGAGAATTTGTTGGAGATGTTTGTAGATTTAGAGGCTGAACATATATTTTAAGAGTTTAATTCCTACTTTGGAAGTATGTCACCACAATCATGTAATTATCTTTATTTTATGTCTGAAGCTGTCACAGAGTCTGTTAATTCTTCCTGTTTAAGATCTTCTATATGTCTAACGGGGTTAAATCTGTAGTTGGTGCGTGAGCTGTTAATAGATCCAATACTTCTGAAAACCTAACTTCTCGGATGTTCTGCCTTATTTTTTCATCTCATAAAGCCTCTGAGATTCAACCTATTAAATGCTGCTCTAGTTGTTTGTTCTGCATCCTCCCATTGATCGTGATTGCCGATTATAAACAGGAAGCTGAAGTTATAGGAAAATCCAGTCTAGGTGAAAATCAAGCAACATTCTTTTAACGCATCCACTGATTGAAGTTCAGGTTTTGACATTGAAGTGTCTTTGGTGTATTTTGAGTCTCCAACTAGTTAACCGGTGATTTAGTTCTCTGTCAGTGTGAATCAACCAGTCATAGGAGAAACCTGGACCTGGAACTTTTCATCCTTCCCACTGTTTGGCCCAGATTGTGGGCCAAACGTTCTTGGAGACAATACCTTAAAAGAAACCATCTGATTCTGTCAGCATTTTTGAAAGGATGTCATTGTTGCCGTGGGAGACAGATCCTGAAGACAGAGAGCTGAAGGTGCTGCTGAGCAACAATCCACCTTTTGCTCTCTTTTTTAAGCTAACATCATCACGCATACCCATGACCTGACCTCCAGTCAGCCCCCCAAACATTTTTCTATTTTTTTCGTTATCACACTGCTAAGTAGAGCGATCGCTACGGAAACTGTATCATCCATTATGTTTACGTGACGCGCCTGCTTCGCCGTGAATCATGGGAGGCGCTGCGTTCTGAGCTCCTTCAGGAACGGGAATCTAAATGAGATGCTGTCGTCTCGGATGCCCCGTTATTTTCAGATCTCCTCGTGTTCAGGATTAGATTAGATTTTATTTCGGTCATATTTTTCATACATACTTTCTCATTCTCAGACAAACACGTGAATATTTACATTTATACAACTAACCAAGGTTCATGTATGTGTATATATATATATATGTATGTGTATATATATATATATATATGTATGTATATATATGTATATATGTGTATATATATATATATATATACATGAACCTTGGTTAGTTGTATAAATGTAAATATTCACGTGTTTGTCTGAGAATTGTTCTGTTGAATATGGAAATGCTCCTGGTGGAGTCTGAGGTTTTATCTACTCACCTCCGTCTCCACCTTTGAGTCACATCAAAGGAACGATCAGAGCACAGAGAGCTTTGTCTGCCGCTGGCAACATTTACAGTCGTCTTAATGGACGCTGTCTTTCCAGCACAGAGAAAAGTGGCCGGCTTCATTGTTGCCGTCTGCTATGGCGGGGACACATAATGGACGCCTCGTGGACATTATGGCTCTTCTTATTACCGCACAGCTTTTACGGGACACTTTCATATATTTTAGCCGGCGCCAAAAAAACACCCGCTCCTAAATACAAAGACTGATTGACATTATCTGCTGGCAGTGGTTATGTTGGGTTTTTTTCATCTCCAGCTTCCACACACACACACACACACACACACACACACACACACACACACACACACAGACATGAACACATACACCCTCTCCACTACACACACACACACACACACATACACAGACATACACCCACTTCACTCCACGCACTCACTCACTCACTCTCTCACAAACACAGACATACACCCACTCCACGACACCCACACACACTCACAGACAGACACGAACACATACACCCTCTCCACCACACACAGACACACACCCACTCCACCACACACACATACACATACACACACAGACAGACACACACACATACACCCACTCCACTACACACACACATACGCATACACCCAATCCACTCCACTCCTCTACACACACACACACACACACACACACACACACACACACACACACATATAAAAATCACCTCTGTTTCCACACATGTAAATGTGGAGTTCTGCCGGGTTGTCAACCATTGCCAGCATGGCCCTGTTTTTTTAACTTCCTGCCGCAGCAGTCAGCCGGCAGAGCTCGCTCTGACAGCTCACGTTTTGATATTTATATATCCTCTGAATTTCAATTACTCTCTGCCTCCTGCTTTCATGTCCTTCCACTATTAGCGCGTCCCCAGCCTTATTGCAACTGCCGGTTTCATAATGCCGCCGCTACCAGATATTGACTTTGCCCATCCTTTACTACATGCACCGCTCTGCATTCACGCATTAACACGTTGTGTTCACATGAAACAGAACGACGCACAGGGTTCCACGGAACAAGGCGCTTTCAACGCTCTTTGACATTTTTCTGTTTTTATTCATTTCCTGTCTCTCCACCTGGCCTGCAGAGATGCTGCTGCACCCGGGGGTGGAGCACAGACAGCGTCTGTAGCTGTACACCATCAGATTATTTCATTTATCAATTATTTATTCATCTGCTTTTAATTTCTTTGGTCAGGCTCTCTTAGAATTGTGGATATGAGTTATCGCTACAAGAAAGAGATCGTCCACAATAATGTTTACAACGAATCCATGATGAAAAAAGAGGCAGAAACCATCCGGTGTGAAGCGGGGCGTGGTTCTTGGACTGTATTCCACTTTATGAGCGCATTTAATCCGTTAACACATTTGTTAGAGTGGATTATTCTGTTAACATGACTTTATGACTTAAAATAGTCACCATAGTTTATTTAATTGTTCACGCCCACTGGTGACCCGAAACAGGTCACTAGTGTATTATGTGCCAGAACCACTGCGTAAACATCGTTGATGTTTGTTTGTTTGTTTGTTTTCCCTGAACATCTTAGACTGGAAATAGTTTAGATTTAGTAACAGCAGCAGTAGTTCATTTGTGCTTTTAAGAGCTGTAAAACTCTGTGTGTGAAATACATAAGATCCAACATATCAGGCAACCGAACGGATAATAAATGCTAACTAGAAAAAAACACTCTGAGTCCAAACCTCCACTCAGTCGCCACAGTACCCACGGTTCAGGAAAACTTCATGCAGATTCCTGCTTTGATGTCTGTCTACGAACAACACCAATACAACCTTCTGAGAATCTCTCAAATACTCTGTAGCTGCTCGTTTTCTGCGCCTTCCACTTCAGCGACTCTGTTCAGCCCACTGAACCCCCAGGTCCAAACCCCAGAGAAACCTCAGGAATCAAAAGGAACTCTTGAAACTGAGGCCCAAGCTCCACCCCCAAAGGAACACCAAAAGCATCAACAGCGTCATATGACCTCACTTCTATAAACAACTTTTTATTTTTTATAGTTTCTTTTGTTTTATTTGAAATGCTGTGAAAAACGTACCGTCTCCAACATTCAAACACCATCATCATTTCACAATGAGATTATTATGGCAAAAAATGGATATCCTCAGGAAATCTAGTAATCATGTAAAAAAGAATGCCATCACTTCAAACGCATCATGTATGAACGATTACAAATCCTTCTTCTGAGCATCCGTCAAGAAACACAAGTCTTCAAGCCCAGTCAGGCCACAGATCCAGGCTCCAGAACCAGCGCTGGACCAGGATAGAACTTTAGAGACTGTATTCCTGTTCTATGGCAGGAATATAGATTTTACAGCGGGAGAGAACTTTAAGCATTGAGTTCTGCTTATTTTGAATAAAAGGAGTCAAAGATGATAAAAACCAAACCTCGTCCTCCTCCTCTTCATCCGGATGCACTTTATGTGTAATCCTACACACCCACAAACAAAACAAACATCAAACGCCGCTGAAATCATATCCTCAAAGGTCACCACGACCCGCTTCGTAAACAAATTGTTGTTTCACGCACTTCCACAAACATCTCACAACATCTCTACGGATTTTTGTTTGTAACTTTCCATGCAGGAACAACTTGTGACGGAAACCAATAAGAAATGAGGTAGAAATCCGGCTAGTTTCAAACACAGCTTCGCTTTTTGACGCAGAGAAAGATGAAACGATTTTAGATGAAGGAAAATAATCAACCGTTAAATGAAATACCTGTTTATACATGGAAACACTGAAAACAAAACTTTGAACAATGACGGATATTTATATAATCCACTAATGTTTCATTTACTCGGATTACTTTTCAAATTGTAAATACTGTATAGGATCATAAATACATACTTTTCTGTCTTCATTTTCCTTTTCCTACGTTCTTTTTTTTTTAAAAACATGTCATTTATTGAGGGGAAGAATAGAGAAACAGACTCGTAGCGGAACTTTGCGTTTCAGCTGGAACGCACGTGTGCGCCTTTACAACCTCAGAAACACGATCTGTGTGTCGTCAGTCAATCAAGACGCGCTGGTTTGTTTTTCTGTGGACTGAGTTTCCTGACGCAGACACACACACAATCGGACTCCCGCTTCACCTCTCCTCACCGCCGAACCCAATCCTTGTGGATGAAAGGTTCCTCCTGCCGCCCCCCCCCCACGGGACCCCCACCACCAGGAGAATTCTAAGGGGATTAGCCGGAGCTGCTCGTGTGTCGATAGCGGTTCAATCCGCCGCTCCGATTGGGCCGGCGTCGGTTCTTCCTCCGCTCTGTTTACTCTACGTGTGACCCGTGAACTCATGCTAATGCTAATCCCGGGGAAGTAATTTTCCTTTTTGTTTTATTTAACTCAACGGTATTTAAAGGGGAACCCGATCCGGCCAACTTTTCCAGCGGCGATATTAGAAGTCACAGCGCGGTAGCCGCGGCGATGATGAGGAGAACAAGATGGCTTCCTTCATCATCGTATCGGCTCTGTTTCTGCACGCCGTCTTCCTTGCGGTTTTGGCGCGAGGAGTATAAGTTTCTCTCTCCTAGACGACTTAAGCAGAAACATTAAAGATTCATTATTCGCTGTCAACCCGCAGCTTAGAGTGAAACTCTGAAAATCTCTTATCCTCCACAGAAATCATATTCGTCAGGATTGAAGTTCACACCCATCAGGATCGTTCTGAGAACTTTAATCCACAGTGTGATGGAAACAGAACACGCTTCTGTTGATCATGACGTTCGTTTACATACATAGACGCTCTAACGGACCGTTCGGTACGGTTGTGCTGCCGGGCTGCACCAGAACATTTCAACACACCTCGTACCCGTGGATCTGGATTAGAGCGGGAATCGATGAATGTTGCCTTCAGGAACAAAACACTTGTGTGGCAGAATCTCCGTAATCTCATGTCCTTCAAGAGTTACTTAGAAATCTGAATGAGTAAGCCCCCCGTTTTAATCACGGACCAGAACTTTCATTTGATTCCTGGAACCACCTGCGGTCAGCTTCTCCTCATTATTCACACAAATGAGGATTTGGATTCTGAGAGGTATTTGCTTTGTTTCGCTGACAGTGGTGCCGATCCGCAGCCGTCTGCTTGGATGAAACATTTTGATCCTCTTTTTCTAAGCGCTCATTTGCTTTCTCTTCAGCTTTTCTTACTCACATGGGAAATTAATGAAACTTTTATTTTTTATAGCTGTGTTGTAAATCAGAACCTTCTTTCTATCCTCCGACATGTAATGTGGAGGAAACAGCTCCACCCTCTCCATCCTTCTGTTTGCATAACTTCTTCAGGGCCTACCTCACAAACTCCTAAAACGGACTTTACGCCTTAAGTCGTCATGAGATAATAACATTATTACACATTATTAAGTCGTTCCCATGACATAATAACTCATTACTACACATTATTAAGTCATTGTCATGAAATAATAACTCATTACTACACATTATTAAGTCGTTGTCATGAGATAATTACTCATTATTACACATTATTAAGTCTTTGCCATGAGATAACTCATTACTACACATTAAGTTGTTTTCATGAAATAACTCATTATTACACATTAACTCATTACTACACATTATTAAGTTGTTTTCATGAAATAATAACTCATTATTACACATTAAGTCGTTGCCATGACATAATAACTCATCACTACACATTATTAAGTCGTTGTCATGAAATAATAACTCATTACTACACATTATTAAGTCGTCAATTTGAAATAACTCATTATTACACATTATTTAGTCATTTTCATGAGATAATTACTCATTACTACACATTATTAAGTCGTTGTCATGAAATAATAACTCATTATTACACATTATTAAGTCGGGCCCATGAAATAATAACTCATTATTACACATTATTAAGTCGTTGCCATGAGATTTGGGGGGGACATATACAACTCTTGAACTGTGGAGTTTATTTTCTTGAACGTACCTTTTAACGGGTTTCATATATCTTCAACAAACGATGCTATTACATCAAACATACGTTTCATCGGCACCTTTGGCTGTTTAGAAATGTTTACAACGGTTATTTTTTTGTGTTTCTATAACAACACATTTTTGCTGTCCTTAAGATGAGCGTGAGATTTGTTATTTAAAACATCGTCTCGGCTCCAGAATTCATTCTATGACAAATGTAAGTTTCTCCGGGGCGATTCCATGTTTATTTTGTCTCCATTTGCAAATTTTTTGATATTTATCTCCAACTGCCAGCTTAACTGAAAGACTTTATATTCTTGCTAATATGCTCAATTTGATTTTGCGGCGACGGTTGAGACGTGAACAGTCGCCTCATTCCATTAGTCGGGATGTGATGATCATTTCCTGAGCTAAACTCATTTCTCAAGGTTTGAGCGCTAAGACCAAACAAATAAACAAAGACTGACTAATAGTTGCCGATCCTGCAGTTTTATGTTGCACATCTTTAAGTTTTATTTCATTTCAGCACGTGTTTTATTTTGTCGGGGTCCCACAGACCTCCTCAACCCCTCCGTCGTTGAACACTTGAACACAATGTGCCGAAGGAAACACCGAAAGCCTCTTGTGCTGGAACATCTCATCAGCTGTTCCCTGTCATCCAAGTCATTTTGCATCTGGCGCCTCTCGGGGACGCAGCAGAACATACTTTGCATTATTTACGAGATGGGCAATCACTCAGAAATCCTTGGGTGTTTGGCCCAGCGCAGGAGCCGGAGTCTAAAAATATCATCCTAACAATGTGTGATTTTCTTCGCTACATCACCCGGAGCTGAATATACGCTTCTCTTAGGCGCCATATTTCAACCAGAACGTGGCAAAACGGACGACGTCCGTGAGCTGTGTGCAGGAGGACTGGTTCTGTGGGTTTCTGCAGGAGGTGCGTCTCTCCTCTGCAGTCCTTTGTTTGATGGACAGAGAGACAATAACCCGTGAACAAATTGTCAAACGTGCTGATGCTGATAGATGAAATCATTTGTGCCGGGTCAGCGTTACCGCCGCCGATCGCTATCAGCCTCTTTATAATGCAGAGCTGAAAAAAATGTTGTCCTAAATATAAAAGCAGGAGATGATTTAAAAAAATGTGCCCTCACATGTAAACGCCGGCGGCTGCCTATTAACTGGAGGATTTATTATCCTCATCGGTGTCGTCATCACAAAACCATTTCCTGCCATATTCAAATGTGTTTGTGTTGAAAAAATGTTAATAACCTGGAACACAAGACGACCAAAATGGATGTTTGACTGCGCTGCCTGTAATCCATTAACAACGATGCGCTCATCTAGAACCCTAATGAATTACGGCTGGTTGACCCGGAGCAGTTCAAGTGAATAGCGACTAATACCATGTGTCCCTGAAAACAAATTCACACATAAATGCCTGAGTGGAAGAAAAACTCTATCAGCCGTAACATATTAACCACTGGCAAATGTTTTACCTTCTTATAGTAGCAGCGGCCTCCGTCGTCAGGGGTTGGGGTTTATATACACAGCTGGTGGTTATAATGTTATGGCTACTCGGTGTAAGTTATTGTGTGCTAGCTTGGTCAATTATTCAAGTCATTTGATAGAATATATGGAGACAGTGCCCACCAGAATGGAGACTGGATGTGTTTAAAAAATAAATAAAAAAACCGTCAAGGAAGAGGACGTGTCTGCAAACTGACCCTACACACTTTTGTACGACTGGGATTACAGCTAGAAAGGTCGGAGGTCAGCTGAGTCTTGGGGTCAGAAGATTAGCCCAACCGGCCCAATGAATGAGTCCTTCTTAGAGACCAGACTCATAAACCAGCCCAATCACAACCGGAGTTCTACTACAGATTTCATTCCCGGGTTTCCGGCGCTGCCGGCATGAAAGGATGAAGTGAGCCGATTGGAGCAGACACGATCTCGGGTGCAGAAGGAGGCGTCGCCCCATCAGAATTCCTTTTTTACTTTCTTCGTGGATAACAAGCTCCACAGCCGGGAGGACCACATCTCCAGACGCCGCGGTTGCTTTCAAAGAGCAGCCATCTCCTTTCGCCCCCCATGAGCCCAATCTGGTCTAAGGCGTGTTTGGGCGCCGTACCCTCCGGCGTGTCCCCTGCTGCCTCGGCCCCCTCTGGTGTCTTGATGGAGATGTTGCTGCTCCCCTTCCACTGGAATGTTTGAAAAAATGAGGAGGGGACGAGGGTGCGTGCCAGAAGAAGTGGGAAAGAAACAAAAAGGAGCGACGGGGGTAGAGTGGAAGTAAACATCATTACGGCTCCTTCGGCGCCGGCCATCGCAAACTGGTCTAAAGTGTTTGTGCAGATGTTTGCCGCTGTTGTGTTTAGACAAGGTAATTATGGCGCTCAGACTAAGCCAAGCCGTCTCCCACGCGGCGCAAAGCCCTGAAAGCTGGGAGAAGAACATTTCCGCCTCATCATCACCAGTACTTCTTCTTCTTCTTCTTCGCCTGCGCTGCTCCAGCCTCTCCAGCATCCGCCTCCTTGATTCTCCATCCGCTCCATGAGTCCACAGAAACATGAAGTGACATCTCCATGCAGCACATGGCTGAAGGGTTCTTCTACTTGGCCTCCTCTGGTCAGGAAGAAACACTTTCTTTCACATTTCCACAAACAGAAGTGGAGCCAGAGGAGAAAAAAACTCCAGCAGCTTCACACAAAGACGACAACGACCCTCGGAGGGGTCGGAGGTCAGACGCGGAGGGGAGCAGAGCGCTGGGAGCAAGAAGGCTGTGGTGTCAGAAGTTATTTCATAGATGTGTAGTTCAAGTGTCTTATTTGTTGGTTTGTGTTTTTTATTTGAATATCTCATTTTGATTCCTTTTAAATACGTTGTTTTTATTTCTGTACCTGAATATACACACACACGAAGTATTATTATTATTCATTTGAAACTTCCAATGTGTGCGAACGTATATTTTGTGCTTATACAGAATAAATATATATATAGATATATTTACAAGATACTGTAAATCTCAAGTTGATTCATCTCCACTGAATTTGGACGATATCGACTCCCCCTAGTGTCAGGAATATACAAGGAACCTTTCCCAAAATCACTCCAGTTCTTCCTCGCTCTAAGGTTTACATCAGTGAAGAATTTGAAAATGGTCTGTGAAACCGTTTTTGTGTTATCGCGTTCACACCGACTACTGCGGTGGTGGTGGCGGTGGCGGATGTACCATAACATCCCGACTCCTCGGGTAGATAATTTTTGGAGATCATGTCTTCTGGTCGATGTTTCCGGTCCGACTCTCCTCCAGCCTCTGCCTGATGTGCGTCTCTTTTAATTAACCTCGACATTTCAAGACTTTGTGCAACATTTTCGGAGCAGTGTTTGGTGTTTGTTGGCGCCGCCGGCCAGCCGGCAGATGGTCAGTTATTAGCAGCGATTAAAGCTCCATCATTCATCAGCCTTTTTAATTGTATTTAATTTGAAATGTATTAATGATTAAAAAGCTGCAGCGGCATGTTGGGAATGCTAATGGGGACGGGGACCAACGGAGGGATCTTTAAATGTCAGTGGAAACATCTCGCCGGGCTCCGCCCCCACCAGCAGGACTACTCCCGTTAAAACCGAGCAGGTACGACCGCCGGCGCTTCAAAAACAAGCTCCGCTCATTAACTCATCTCATCACTCCTCATTTGTTCATTTGCGCCGCTCGTTTGGAATTAAGGGCGGTAAACACATCGCAAACAACGCTAATATGGTTTGGAGGCAAACGGCACCCGGTGACGTTCTCAGGATCTAATGAAGACAAAACGGTGCCTTTGTCGCCGAGCGGTTCTTGAGGGAGCTGCGAGGCCTTAAAGAGAATAAAGTGGGTCATCCGGCTGACGTGGGGCCCGTGGACTTTTGTTCTGAGGAAGGAACCACAGTTAACTTTGGTAACGGCTCGTGAAGAAGGGAGAAGAGCCTGAAGGTGTTTATTTGATCATCTGGGTCGTTCTTGTCCGTCTCGCTTACGACAGATCTTGAGGATGGAGGTGTATTTTCTGGTGTGTGTGTGTGTGTGTGTGCGCGCTTCTTGAAACTTGCCGTGTTCCTCGGTGATGGAATTTGAAGTGTGTGATTAAGTTTGTTGTTTTCGGGTTTGTTCCTTGTAGCTTATTTTGTCCTTGCTGCTGTTACAAATTGCGAGCTTTGTTTTCTGGTTTACGTAGCTTAGCTTAGCTAGGTAGCTCGTGCCTGGTTCTGCGTGTACGCCGCTTTCATGTAACCCGCAGCCAATCGGCTTCAAGTGAGGCTGCTGTCATCCATCGATCGGTGCATCTCTACAAATAACCATAAAAACAGATGAAAAACCTAAAAACACTGGACTTCATCTCTCTGCTCATATTTCAGTTTTCTATCCCATATTAGCACATTAAGGGTCCGATTCCACCAACGAGGTCATAACATAAAATTAAAAGTAAACTACGTTTAGACTTAAATATGAAGTATTCAACATACTTAGACTTAAGTATTTAACAAATACAGAAATCGTGTTTTTAACATCCAGTGTTTGTGAGAAATGAAGGTATGATGTCGCTGAATGATTTCAAACATTTAGTAAAATCTCTAATTTAGACGAAACATTGTTTTTACAGTGTACTTAATTTATTTATTTTCAATGCAAATTATATTTTATTAGTAATAATAATAATAATAATACATTTTATTTTTAACACATGTGCTACGAGGTATGAGCAGATCAAAGTATCAATTAAAAAAGATATACATACATAATAGTAATATTAAAATATTAGCAAAAAGAGATGCAATGTTAATAAAAAGTTATTTTGGTCAGAACCGGGCCAAGAAATGGGCTCTGTATTTGTGAGGATGTGGTTCTGTGTTGCTCTGGGGTGAAAGGGTCTGTTTGGTGAAGTAAAATCGTATCCAGTAGAATAAAATGTGCGAGACACGGATGAAACGATCTACCTGAAGTAGCTAAAGCAAAAAAATGAAAGGAGGGAAAAGTTCTACAAAACGCCAGTTGATGCCGGCGCCAGCCGCAGGACTCAGGCGTCACTCAGAGACGAGACGGATCGACAGCCACCGTTGATGACAGGAAATCTCTGACACTCCTTTATTGATTTGTTGTCAAGAACTACATAAAGGAATCTGCAAAATTCTGCTTACATTGTGGACCGCACGCCTTGAGTGACAGACATTTGAAGTGGGAGTGAGATCCTTGAAGGGACAGGATCCGCGGGCCAGAACCGGCGCTCTCCAGAGAGAACGACTGAACGGATACTGAAGAAATTTTCTTTCTTCATGAAGAAAAGTCAAATTTTTTAGCAGATTAGTGCAAAACCTTTGGCTAAAGCATGTTTTTACAAAAGCTTTGACTCTCATTAGTCTTTTTCTTAATCAAGTTGCATAATTCAGTTTCGTAAGTGCTCCTTATATATATAATAGGACACCATGGCGTCCCCCAGGGCTCCATCCTCGGCCCCTTCCTCTTTAGCATAAAAATGCTTCTACATGGTCATTATTATAAACAGGTTCAGTCACATTTTTCAAAGAGAAATAGACTCAAAATAAATAATTGAGCAGAACATTAAAGCGGTTAATGCCTGGCAGGATTTGCTGAGAAAGACTTGATGATATTTTTAATTTTCTCTTTAATTATTTATTTTTTTACCTCATTTGTAGGTGTGTTCTTGCAGTTTTGTCAGTAGAAACAGGTGTGTGTGTGTGCGTGTGCGTGTATGTGTATGTGTGTGTGCATGTGTGTGTGTGTGTGTGTGTGTGCATGTGTGTGTGCGTGGACCCTCGGGCTTTAAAGTGGCCAGTCCTGGAGTTTGGTGTCTTTCTAAAGAGAGAAAAGCCAAATGTAATGTAAGCCTTTCTCCCCGTCCTCTGATATCTCCAACAGCCACATGTTTGTATTGTAAACGATTCTTTAT
This sequence comes from Lophius piscatorius, assembly GCA_009660295.1. Taxonomy (NCBI): domain Eukaryota; kingdom Metazoa; phylum Chordata; class Actinopteri; order Lophiiformes; family Lophiidae; genus Lophius; species Lophius piscatorius. The sequence goes on along the minus strand of VRLP01000594.1, from coordinate 146,391 downwards.
TTCCCCTCTCTCCAAACACTTTCTCCTTTCAAGCAGCAATCCCCGCCTCCTTTCACAGCCCCCGTCTCCGCCGTGCCCAGCGCCGCTGCTTCAGAGCGCCGATAAGAGTTGGTGAGTGCGCGCGTCTTTGATCCGCCCTGCTGGAGAAGACGTCGACGGTTTTGGCGGGGAGGTGGCGGCGGCGGCGTTTACTGCTGAGCTCAGATATGGTCATACCCCACATTGAGCCGCTGAGCTGCGGTTAGCCCTCTTTCACGCCAGGCTCTAAACTCGGGTGACTAGCTTGTTCGGCCTGAAGAGGAGCTTTTTACACATAAAGCAGGAATAAAACCGTTCAACACAAAGTAATAGACTCTGGTAATTGAAAAGTGATGGGCCTTCACCGAAGGGCTGTGGGAGGGTGCCGGTCAGTGAGCTCTGAGGGCAGACATACGTTCGGGTCCTCACGTCACCGTTACATCATGAATCATGGCGTTTTGTTCCCAGACGGATATGTAGATATCCAGCCCCCGCGACGGTTTACAGAGGAGGAATGAATTAATGTTTTTATTCTCCGTTTACTTGAATCACTTCATTAGAAATGCATTTTTTTTTTTTGTTCAGCTCTACTTTGACAAACGGGACATCGCTCAATTTGCATAAAGTTCTGCCACAGCTGCTCAGTTTCACATTGGTATCAGTATTCACTTGTTTAACCCTTTAATTTCCCCACCAAGAAACTACGGACAAAATATTTTTGGGGTCATTCATTCATTTAATATCTTAGGAAATCTAAATTTACCATAAAATGACTTTTAATTCATTGTACGTCATTGGAAAATAGGCAATATTTATTAGATTAATGTTTTTTTTTCGGTGTATCAAGTTACATATTTCTGTTATGTAAGTCCTCATAGGTTTAATATGCCAGAAGAAATAACAAGCAAGACTTTTTCAATAGCCCCTTCTCTGGCCCCTTTGACCCCTGGTGTCCCCCAGAGCTCCATCCTGGAACCCAGACTCTTTAGCACAACATGCTGCAATCAAAAGTATTTGATTGGAGGAATAAAACCGTTCTGGCGTCATTTATCTATGATTGTATTCCCTAAAGAACTTAATTATAAGATAATTACAAAATCAATCCGTCGCCAAACTATTGGGATGTTTTTGTACAAAAATGTAAAAGATGTGGTGAAAGATTTAGAGTCACGTATGAAATCCTCTCGCTCTAACATTGTGCAACCTTCTGTTGGCCTCAACACAGAGCTGCATGGAGCGTTTTTACATTTTATTTAAAGATTGGACATTTAAATTTAAATTTGTTCTCAGTGTAAAATTCTTCTTTTTTAAATAATAAATGAGGAGCAGAATTAAATTTCTTCTTCTGATGACTCAGAAACGGAGGAGAACCTTGAGTTCTGTGATTCCTCTACTCCACCACCACATTGGTAAGAAGAACATTCTTCTTCTTCTTCATCTGACAGCTGATATGAGCGGTCTGGTATTTGAATATGACAACCCCTTCATCCACAAACCGACGGGGGTCCCGCTGCATCGATCTCCATTCAGGAGAGCCTTGGAGTTCCTCCGTGTGACCTTTGGACGACTCAGACACACATGAAGACAAAGGTCACACCGCAACAAATGGGATATGGATTCTTTGCATGGCGCCGTTGTTGATGGTACTGTTACAGCTCTCGGGTCCGTTCTCTGCGGGAAGATTACCGGGCAGCGGCGCATGTGACCTTCGCGAGGGATTACGGAGCGCGGGGATCGATTCCCGAAGTTTGACGAGACGGTCGGCTTATCGCGATAAGTATAGCCTCGTGATGACGGACAGATATTTACGATCCCAGAAGCTCTCATTACAGGTGAGGCTGAGCTGTAGGTGAATAATGTTCTACGGGCCGTGGACACCAGAACCCCCGGACCTGCTGCCACCAATTAGTGCCCTCACAGAAACACGAGCAAATATATACATATATTTATAATATATATATATATATATATATTATATATATAAAAGCCATGATTTCATGGATAGAATCTACTTTAAATAAAATAAATAAATAAAAAAAAAAAAAAAAAGAAAGAAACTGTGAGAACTCTTAAATCTTAGAGTAAAAGTAAAAGTTCCTTTTCTCCTGCTATGCACCTTAACATTTTTACGTAATGGTACATAAACTAACTGCTTTTGACCAGAACAAGGTCCATATCGTTACACCTGCGTCCAGAACTTAACCCTAGAGGTACATTTGTTTGGATGGGACAGAAATGGAGTGTGGTGCCGGTTCTACTCCGCCTGTTTGGTCTCATTTCTCTGCCCTCTGAGTGTTGCAGATAAAAAAACCCACAGGATGCAGTGAACTTCCAGCGACTCATTTTTGCTGTGCCTATGATAATCACCACAAAGATGCCTCAGTCGTTAAAGTGAGCCCATCTGCTGGAGAAACTGGGACAAAGTGTACTTCAGAGGGAACAGAGGATCTCCTGGCCTTTTGGGGCGGGAGCGAGGGAGAAACCAAGTGTTGGGAGGGAGGTGAAGACGCTTGGGGGTTTTTTTTCTCCCAGTATTTTTAATCTTTTTTTTATTTTCAGATATTCCTCAGGGAATACTTTTCCTCTGTCACTCTTCTGTCGCTAATGAACGCTAGAGCGGGGCGGAGACTTCTCATATCAGGACGCAGCGACCCGTTTTAGAGGCTGCACAGTCTCAGTGGACGTCCACAGTCTCAGTGGACGTCCACAGTCTCTCAGTGGACGTCCACAGTCTATCAGCGGATGTCCACAGTCTCTCAGCGGATGTCCACAGTCTCTCAGCGGATGTCCACAGTCTCTCAGCGGATGTCCACAGTCTCTCAGCGGACGTCCACAGTCTATCAGCGGACGTCCACAGTCTCTCAGTGGACGTCCACAGTCTATCAGTGGATGTCCACAGTCTCTCAGCGGATGTCCACAGTCTCTCAGCGGATGTCCACAGTCTCTCAGCGGGTGTCCACAGTCTATCAGTGGGTGTCCACAGTCTATCAGTGGATGTCCACAGTCTCTCAGTGGATGTCCACAGTCTCTCAGTGGATGTCCACAGTCTCTCAGTGGACGTCCACAGTCTATCAGCGGATGTCCACAGTCTCTCAGCGGATGTCCACAGTCTCAGCGGATGTCCACAGTCTCTCAGCGGGTGTCCACAGTCTATCAGTGGATGTCCACAGTCTATCAGTGGATGTCCACAGTCTCTCAGTGGACATCCACAGTCTCTCAGTGGACGTCCACAGTCTCTCAGCGGACGTCCACAGTCTCTCAGCGGACGTCCACAGTCTCTCAGCGGACGTCCACAGTCTCTCAGCGGACGTCCACAGTCTCTGTGGATGTCCACAGTCTCTCAGTGGATGTCCACAGTCTCTCAGCGGATGTCCACAGTCTCTCAGTGGACGTCCACAGTCTCTCAGTGGACGTCCACAGTCTCTCAGCGGATGTCCACAGTCTCTCAGTGGACGTCCACAGTCTCTCAGTGGACGTCCACAGTCTCTCAGCGGACGTCCACAGTCTCTGTGGATGTCCACAGTCTCAGTGGATGTCCACAGTGCTCAACAGTAGGGACATCCCAGCATCAGAAGAGAACAGAATAGACCTTTCAACCTGTCATCCCTGCTCCTGCGTTTACAGCATCGTTATTCTTGCATCTCTTATCTAGAGATGGGATCAATGAATCTGTCCCGCCCCCTGACTGGACTCCGATGTCCAGCAGCCTCTTATTTTCCCTCCTGTCAATCCACCAGAACACTTATCTGCTGGAACACCCTGATGTATTGTGGGACGCCTTGGCGATTGTTCATTAAGCTGTTCTTCAATGAGAAGTAGGGATCGATGGTGGGCCGGGGTGATTCATGCAGACTCGCCCCCGTGCCTCTGCACTGATCTCTCTGCAGGATTAGCATGCCGGAAGACACCGCTAATATGAAGAGTCAATTAGCTGCTCATGAAATATAAATCATGCAGGTGAAAAGCAAAGAAACGGCAGCTGGAATCCTTCCAATTTTAAAGTTCATCAGTGTAAGACAGTAATAGTACGCTTACTCATTTTAAAAGTGATAGTTTCAGTGAATAATTACTGTCTGCCAGAGACGAAATTAATCAGTCCTGTTTGTTTGTTTGTTTGTTTTTGATTTTTTTGCTGACATCATGCGTTTCAAAGAATCTAAAATCAAATAAATAATAAGCCATGTTGGAGTAGTGACCTGCACAATGTGGCTACTGCTGCCTTTGATCCTTTTATTCCTTTGATCATTCTTTCAGGTTAAGCTTGGGGCTCAGTTTCAAAAGTTCCTTTGATCCCTTTAATGTTGTTTTTGGGGATGGAGCCTAGGGGCTCAGTGGGCTGAACAGAGGCGCTGAAGTGGAACGCGCAGGAGACGAGCAGCCATAGAGTATCTGAGTGATAATCAGAGAGCTTTGTTGGAGTTGTCGGTAGATTAAGGGGTTGACAATTACAGAATAGAATTTTTTTTTTTGTCATTACACATGTACAACGAAATTAAGGTGACATTCTTTCAAGAATGTCAAGAATAAACAATAAAAAAGGTAAATCTTAAAGGAAGTAAAAAAAAAAAAAACACTGACCCCAAACAAACATGTTCATTCTGCAGGAGTTGCATAATTGTCTCTTTTTACACAGTGATCATATACAAAATATATGATATATTTATGTATATAAAAACTGTTAGTCTGTTAGTCCGGGCTTTCAGTGAAGGTTTGCGTTCTCTGAGTTCTCTCTCTAGTTTTATAACTCTGTCCTCCTCAGCCCACCCACATCTCCACCCTGATGACAGCGTAGAGCTGGGTGGTCAACGGCTCACATGTGACCTGTCGACTCTCAATGTATCCAACGACGCACTGGAGGTCAAAAACCTGAATCCCCTCCAGTCATTTAGAACTGAGGTCTCTTGTTGGATGAGAGGTTAGATGTCCTCAAGTCCAGTTCTGATTCCCCCTCCAAATAATATTTGACTTTTGCAACAAGCAAGGGTCTCCACAGAAAGATATGGTACAACCCACTGAGTCCTAACAAGATTTAAAAAGACTGTTTTCTCTTTTATAAACCCAAAATGCATTTTTTACCCCGTACTTTTTTTTTTTTTTCCAAGGTGAACTAATCCTCTGCCAACACTACCTGAACAAAACTTAATTTGCAGTCGTTTGCTTCAGGATTTGACCTTCTGAAAGTCCACAACCGGCAAATACGAACGGCATTTTCTGTCAAATAATAAAGCGAGTAAAGGTCATAAGTAGGAATTTTATCTCCTGCAGGCAATCTTTTGACTCCACTAACTGTTTAAACATCCAGGAAGGTTTCAGCCTTTGTAGCGTCGAGAAACGCTCCCAGCTCTGTTGCACCGGCTCCTTTGACGGACATCCATTGGTTTTTTCGGTTTAGCATGGTTCATAAAGTACGAGTCTGCAACATTTTCATACGGTGGTAAAACATTCCACTGGGAGCTACTGGGGGTTCGGTATCTTGCTCAAGGACATTTGTCGTAAAAGAATCAATTTGGCATCAAGCTGGTGGAATGTTTCCAAAAAAACAACCTTAATTATGACTCTACCTGGAAATCAGAAATATGGTATGAAGAATTTTATTTTGTAAATCGTCTTAACTGTTTATAGAAAGAAAGAAAAATGGTGACACTAACAGAAGATTTAAGTACGCTGCTCCTCTTCTTCGACTCTTACTTTTACTCTGCTTATCTCTTCTTCTGTCGAAGCGAATCCGAACTCATGCTCCACCTAGTGGTGCGGCGGAGCAGCACAAACGTGTTTTGTCTTTATTCCAACTCCTGCTAACGTATTCGCTGTTGTGCCTTCATCTGAGCAAGAGGAAGATGTCGATGGAGATCAAAATAATTTTTATAACAGTGTTATACAACTGGCCTTTGATGTCACAATGATTTAAAGGGTTAAAAGGAAATGGAGAAGGAGATCTTCTTAATTGTTGTATTGACAAAGAATATTTTAGTACATGTTGTTTCTACGTCAGAAGATATGATGGGATTTGTTTTATTGTTGCTAACTTATAAATAAGAATATAAGCATTTATATTGATTTAATTCCTGTTTGTCTTCCACTACTATAAGAATTTGGCTGATACTCTTTCACACTCTGCGTCTGAAGGCATATGGGGTCCGTGGTTGGAAGTGCGCTCATTACGCAGAAAAGCCTGTTGCAATATGTATATTTTTCCGAGCGCTCGGTTTCCTCCATCTGTCAGACGGGAGGAATCTGGGACAAACTGTTCGCGTGTCGGTCTGAGGTGAATTTCACGCCGCTGTGAGGTGGACAATCTGAATCGAGCCGTAAACCTTTTGGCATATGTCGCCCCTCGCCCCCCAGATCCTCATCCGCCCCCTCATCATCATCACTAACAACGGGCCAAAGTAGAACATGATGAGAATAATCTTCAATAAATACTTGGTTGTTATTCATTCTGAATGTAAAAAACATGTAAAATGATTAGATTAAACATGCAGAACTATATAAAGTATATGTGCATGTACACACACACACACACATATATACTTTATATACATACATATATTCGTCCAGTATTTTGTGACGGTATAATGAGTTTTCTTGAATGCCGGACGTTTCCATGTCGTCGACCGGAGAAGATCTTCTGCTGCTCAGTGAACCCTGGTGCTCCACCCCCCTGTGCTGGAGCAGAGAGGAGATGATGTATGAAGGTGGTGGTGATGGTGACGCTGGAGCGATGGCTTGGAGATCTGCATGTTGTTCTTTCTCGCTACGTCGGCATGGAACTTCCTAATCTGGTGTAACTGATGACAGAGGACACTTTCCTCAGCTACTCCCTCCCAGGGGCTGATCATTCTCTCCATCCGTGAATCAATCACTTCTCAGTCGGGCCATTTGTTCCTGCTACACAGCCCTGCCCCCCCGCGGTGTCTCCATCTGAATTGCTTCACTGGATACTGGAGGTTCCACCTCCTCAACAGTTTCTATTCTATCTCTGTCGAACGCCACAGGATTCTGAAACGGGAAGAAGAAGAGAGCAGCAGGTAGAAGTTCAAAACAGTCCGCGGTTAATGTTAGTTCCACTTGGGACCAACAATGAAGACGCACAACCGGCTTTTGTTCCGATCAGCTGTGCTGCAATTTTTCCTATTCGTGCGCTAATTCCTGCGTCCCACTCGCTCCTGGATCCAATCAGCAGGAAGAGGAAATGATGGACCTCCCATTGCTCACCCTGTGGGACTCTGCTGACCACAGCACTCAGCACTAACCAGCATGACAAAGACATCATTACAAACAACATATGTGTGACTGATGGAGACCAACTGCCTCCCCAACACGGACGACCTTTGAAGCGGTCACGTGACGCAGGCAGGAAAGGGAATGTGCAGATGCTCGGAGGAGAAAGGGCCGAATGGAGGTTGATTGATCGGCGTCAGAGAAAGACGGATAGACCGACAGCGTGATGCAACGCTGTCTTTTGATGTTGCAGCCGCTAATGGAAAAGCTCGATTCTGTGTTTAGCCGCGATTACCTTTATGCGCCCGTGACGTTTTTATGCGTCGCACATCTGCAGAATGGAGTCCGACCTTAGAACGAGAGAGTTCTCGCCGTTCTGCAGGTGCAGATTTATGAGCGCTCTCAGGACTCTTGTTCATCACCAGCAGATATCGACTCTGAGTGCAGGGGTGGGGCGGGGGGTTCTGGGCTGAAAAGGCCGTCGTTACGTAAATAAGTTGTAAGAGCTGGCGTCTAATGAAACCCTCCAGTTAGAAACATACAGTCTGTACTTTTAGACGTTTGTGGCCGACATTCTGCTTCAGGTTCATTCCTGACCTCCAGGTTCACCTCAGGTCACGGATTTAACCACTCTAACATTTAGTTCTTCAAAGTCAACGCTTAAAACTCTCTTATTTGCTTCTGCCTTTTATTCGATTTACACACTTTTCATTCATTTCTGTTTTTTCCAACACGGAAACAAACGTTTATGAAAACACTGAATCATGTCTGAGGTCAAAAAACGCTTAGTCAGCCCGATTTCTTTTTATTTTAATATATATATATATATATATATATATATATATATATAAAAATAAAAAGATTTAGCTTATTTTTTTATTTTTATATCTTTTTAAAATCTTTCTTAATGTTCTTTTTGAACTTTATCGGATGTTCTTGATTTTGTTTGGTGTCGAGCGCTCTGAATCGCCACGTTGCTGCATTACGTATCAAAAACGCTGCCTTGCCTTTGGTCATGTAAGTCGACTGAAGTCCAACCTGCTCCTGCAAAAAATATAATCATATTAGCGTGAATGAATGAATGTTTCGTCCCGGTTTCAATCAATGAGGCCTTTTTTCTGGAATCACTCAGCGTATTAGAAATGTCAATTCCATCAGGGCGGCGCCAGGGATAAGTGGAGGGGTGCTGGCTTAAAGTCGTTCATTTTGTTTTATTGACCCGTGGATTCCATAAGGAAAATCACCCTGAGACCTCCGTCACATGCTCACGGAACCGTGGCGGACCCGGCAAATATCGCAGCAGCAGAAAATGTGACGTAAACAACAACGACGTCATTCCCTGGCAGCATAACAATAATAAATCATTTAAAAGTAATGTATCCTCCTTTAAATGTTTTCTAACATCCTTATGCTATAGGTTTAAGTTATAAAACCCAACACGGCTACTACCCCTGATTCATTTTGTTTGTGACCCGGTCGTTGAATTTACGCCACATTAAACATCAAACCGGATCATCAGATATTTGATTGATTTGATTTTGAAAAAGTTTGATTTCAAGGAATTAACGTGACTGTTAATCATGAAAACAATGACATTTAACCCGTTTAAGAGTGTCTGTTTAAATATGTGTCACTGTCGAGCAGCCGGGATCAGACTGGTTAAGATTCATGGGATTGCTTTACATATAATTGTCAGGAAATGACATTATTTAGGAGGAGGAATGTATTTGAAACACACAAACACATCATTTTAATTTATGTTTTAATGACAAATATGTATCACATTAGCTTTATTGCTCTGATTATGTTAAAATGATGTTATGCAAATGCATGGAAATTTTACATGTCATTTAAATACATAACCATAAATATTAGGCTAAAATACGTTTGTTTGAGTTTACTTAAGTGCCCCACTGGGCCAAGGCTTATATTGGACCACACCGAGGCACTTTGTAAAGTACACTGTTGGGCCAGAATCTGGGTCAGGCATGTGGAGACACAGAAAGCTGTGCTCACAATAACAGTGGGGTCACTCCATTTGCGATTGGACTCAACAATTTATAACAAGAGTCTTGGCCAGAGACGGATATGAGTTTGTGTTCAGCAATAATCGTGGAGAGCAAGAGGACTGGACCCTAAAAAAAGGAAGAACAAAAGATTCTTCACAAATGCAGAGAAAACATCAGTTATTTCTTAATCTCTCGACTAAGCACCACAAAAACATTTACAATGTCCTGATTGAAGACTTTCCTTCTGCTTGAGAAAAGCCGTGAAGCTTCCAGCCGCACCATAGAAAGGTTGTTTAATAATAATACATTTAATTTATAATGCACTTTACATTGATATGATGAATGTGCACCTTCCACTTCAGCGTCTCCATTCAGCCCACTAAGCCACCAGCTCCGCCCCCAAAGGAAAAATCAAAACAATCAAGGGATCTCTTGAAACTGAGTCCCCAGCTCCACCCCCTCAGGAACATCTAAGGAATCGAAAGCAACAATAGCCACTTTGTGACGTTAACACTCCAGAGGGCTTATTATTTTATTTGAATTAATTTCAAATGCTGCGAAAGACATAATATCACCAAAATGTAATCACCTCTTGATTATAAGATCTCTCTCCTCACTCACCAGTGCATCCATGGCAACGCCATGAATGTTATAAATTAAATGTATTGTTATTATTATTACCTCTAGGATCTGCCAAAATCCACCTTTGGATAAAATTTCAATCAAATCTTTCCTGTAGTTTCTCTGTTATCCTGCTCACAAACAAACAAACAAACAAACAGACAGACAGGGCATCTCTGAGTGGCTCAGAAGAAATAAAAGTCATTTATGAGAAGCTGTGGAAGGAACCTTTAAAAGCGCCGCTCAAATAAAACTCAAACTGTGGGTCAAGATTTTAGTTAGATCTTAGTTTTCCACGGCGCTGAGGTGAAAACTTTTTCATATTGGTGATTTACTGCTTCGACTAGTTTTCTTTTTGTCACCTGAAGAGTGACAAAGTCTTTCCCTTCAGTTTGTTTTCGCGACATAGGAGTTCAGTCAGGTTCTCCGGGGCCCAGAGGAGAAGCAGGCAGCAAAGCCTGATGATGAGAGGGAGGGGAGGGGGGGGGTTGTCGCTAGAAGTATCCCCTCTGTGACACTCATGTACACTCACATCTCCGTGTGTCAACAGGGACGGCCCTCTGGTGTCAACCCAGTTGTCGGTCTGCAGACCCCTGTAGGCCGTATACAGGTCAACATGGCCGCCGCGGCCGCAAGTTCTTCATCAGGCGAGACTAAATTTGAGATGTGAGCCGTGATGTGATTGTAGGACATGAGCTTCTTCTAAAAGTTATCAGCATTCAGGAAAACACTGGACTTTATAATAACTGTCATTTAATCACGATAGAAATGAAACATGAACAGGTTTCTTAGAAAAAGCAGCTTCCTGTTTACCAACAAACGGCCCCATGACGTCATCCGAAGGACAGATTTGTGGTTGTTTGTCTTCACCAGCAACAGAATTTAATAACGAGAAACCTATAGTATGAAAGAACGTCTGTAAATACATAAATATCTACATTTTTATACCACTCAGAATCTGCTAAGTCATTTTTTGAGTGATTGATTGAAATGTTTATTTTTGATTTCTTGATTCACAAGAAAAAAATGTTTAAAAAAAAAGTAAATAAACATAACAAAAATTAAATGAACAACTTTATATAAATAAATAAAATAAAGACAAATAACTTTTTCAAACACTTGACTCGGTTTAAATACTCGAAAAAGGACTGAGAAGAAGTGGAAATTTATTCAACCAAAAGTCAAATATCTACAAATGTATATTATTAGTGACCTCTGTAAATACCTGGTGATCGTCAAAACCCGCCTTCATCCCAGAACCTGCTGACAAAATTGCCTTTATACCTTATTTTGAACTGCTTTATATTTGGACATTAACTCCATAGATTGATAAACAAATAAACTTTTCCTGTTTGTACGATTGGATTCTCCTCTTACAATATAACCCAATAATTAAAAATACAGTACATATATATTTTTTCTTTTCTGACATAACCAGTTAATAATACATTGACTTCATTTTTGGGGCTTTTGCTGACCTTAGACTGAGAAAAACCTCGCCGATCTGTCGATTACATTCTGATTCCTTCAGTGAGGTCAGGGCGAAGCGTGGGCAGGAGAAGTTTCCATACGTTCTGTACGCAATAAAAGAAACGCAGTAACGCGAGGAATCCTTATGTTAATCCTGCCTGAAGGTTTATTCACACGGTATTTCATTTTTCATGCATAAAATCTTGTGTAAATTCCCTATATTTCATGTCCATCACTAATCGTAATGAATAGTGAACATATATAATATAAGTGAACAGGCCAGGAACACGTTACTCATTTCTAAAACTCTCACTCCTCCAGGCAGCCCGACGTCATTTTTAAGAGTCCCTGGCTTTGAACCATCCTGAATGACCACGCCTCCTCTTCTTGACAACCTAAATTGATCCATTCTGCTGCCGTCTGACAACCAGAATTTTCCTCCGCTTTTCCCTTAACTGCTCACTTCTTCAATCTCTTCCTGGGTTCTGCCTGTCGGTAGTCCATAATCAGTTATCTTTAATGGCATCTGACGGGCGGATTGGGGCAAATCAAAGAATAACGACAAAACCCCAGGTTCAGGAAAGATTCATGCAGATTCCTCCATTAATGTCTGAGTTAGTGCCAGCCTCTAAATCTACCTCTACCTCTATCTACCTCTACCTCTATCTACCTCTACCTCTATCTCTATCTCTCAAATAGCCGCTCATCTCCTGCACCTTCCACTTCAGCGTCTCTGTTCAGCTCACTGAGCCCCCATCTAATCCCCCAAATAAACATCAAATGAATCAAAGAAACCAATAGACACATTATGTCACTCCTCCAAACAGCATATTTTTCCTAGTATTATTAAATGCTGCGAAACAATTAACATCACCATAAGGTGATAATAATATTTTAACCGTAGTGTGTGTGTATATATATATATATATATATATATATATTCTATTCTACTCTATACTATTCTATTATCTTCTATTCTATTCTGTGCTGTTATCTTCTATTCTATGCTATTTTACCGTATTCTACTCTATTCTACTCTATTCTACACTATTCTGTGCAATATGCTATTTATTCTAGTATGTGCTATTCTATGCTTTCTATTCTATTGTTATTCCATAATTTATTCTATTCTGTGCTATTCTACTCTCTTTTGTGCTTTTTCTATGCTTTCTATTATCTTCTACTCTATGCTGTTCTACTATAACGGTAATATTCCCTCCCTCTCTGTGGAGCAGAGTTGTGTTCAGGCTCCGTCTGTTAGCGTCGTCTCTTCCACACACTAATGGCCGCCGCAGCTGACGTGTAATAGTGAGAAAAGGTTCTGCCGTTAACTGTTTTGAGTTCTGACCTCCGCTGCGTTCGGTATCGGTGCTGCCCATCATTAGAAGCTCAGAGTCTCACCTTCTTCCTCTGGTTCTGGCAGATGTGTAATAATCCCAGATTGTACAGAAACAATATTTTGAAAACAGGCTACAAGATGGAGCGGCGCTCTCCCGGTGCCGAGTGCGAGCCTCCCTGCAGCGCCGCATCTAATTGGCTCGCTCCGTAGTTTTTTTCCCACGCCTGTCCTGTGGCTGTTTTTCTTCATTGCCCATTCACACCTTTCCCCAGCAGCCCCACAGGTGGAGCCTGAAATCCATTTGTTTCAAGGCGGGAGCCCAAACTGCCCTCTACCTCTTGACAGAACATTTTGTCTGGCGTTCTGGACGGTTCCCATTCAGATGAGCGGGTCCAACCCACCGGTGTGAGTCAGGCTAACAGCGAGTCTTTAGCCAAACTTCAACCCCAACCCGGAGTGAGCGCTTCTGCTTCGGCGCCGCAGCCGCCCCATTGTTCTCCATAGTTCCGGTGATGAGCGGACAATCAGTCGTTGGACTTGCGTCGGCGGGGGTCGTGAATCATGAATGGGCGCCACGCCGACACGGTTCAACCAGGGTGACAGACAATGAACCCCTGAAGAAACCTTTTCCTTCTTACTATTCTTCCGCTGTTGGTTTTGGCGTCCTGAGACTTTCCCCTACCTGACGTGACATAAATGGATCTTGACCCGGTGAAGATGAGTGTCACACGCTGCATTCTGCTCTCATGGCCGGGCTAACGACTGACATTTTGAAAGTTCACGCAGGGATGGCCCTGAGAAAATGACTCCGCCATCCGGCGCCGCTGATAACCCGCACGGCGACCTTGACTTCAGGTAAACAGCGGGCTTGTCATTACTAGGTTCTGAAAGCATTGGGGAGCTGTCGTTCCTCAGAGGGTCTTTGTGAAGATTTAGTGCCCATTGCCACAAAGTTTACTTCCTGACTGAGGAATACGCCGGGCCTAATCAGAACCAGGGACTCAAAATGCTAAATCACCAAAGTTGGGGCGTCGCCTGTCTCTGGTGCGGACCGGTAATTATCCCGCATCACTACTTTCTCATTTCTGCAAATAAACAAAAGGGGCTCAAATGTTAGCCTTTGTATAAATTAGCATTAATGACTTCATTATGTTCCTGGACACTTTTCTGTTCTCGCCATCTCCTCGCTTCATTAAAAGTGGCGTTGGACAATTAATTGAAGTTCCCGCTCGGTTTAAAGGGAGGTTTGAGGAGATACTGGTGTGGACACCTGGCCCAGTTAAAGCCCACATAAAGCCTGAATGTTTATGTGAAGAATGAACCCGCCTGAACGACGGTGGGTTTTTAACACCTTTTGTAAAATGTTTTTTCCTTCGGTTCAATTTAGCTCTTAGCCTCATTAGTTTTCTACCTTTGTTTGTTCACGCCGTGCGTCACTGTGTTGTTTTATATTTAAGGTTCAGTAAGTTCATTGATCTCTGAGATCACATTTTCAATCTTTTAAGATATTTAAACTTGTTTCTCAGACTTCCATGTTATGGAGGATTAGCTTGCCGTGACCGATTTTTTGGTCGGCATTTTGTATGTGTTCTCACCTGTTGTAATTAATGGACCCTCCTGCGCCTTCCACTTCAGCATCTCTGTTTGGCCCACTGAGCCAACAGCTGCTCCCAAAGGAACATCAATGGTACAAAGGCAGCAGAACTTAAATTGAGACTACTCCAAACGACTTATTATTTATCGTTTATTTGAATTAAAATGCTGCCAAACAGTTAATGTCACCAAATCAGCTCTAATCAAAGAAATGAAATGAAAATCCATCCGGCAGTTTTTCTGTAATCTTGTTCAAAAAGGAACAAATAAACAAACAAACACACAGGAGTGAAAACAAAACCTCCTCGGAGGAAGTCATGGATTAAGAAAGGAGGAGACGGGTTTGGAAGACTTTACCGCAGCGACTGCGAAGTCCCGCAGAATCACGATGCTTTTGGCGTGCGGCGTCCACGTAGGGACGTTGTCAATCTCACATCGCATCCAAACAAAAACAAATCAACCCCGTGACGGCGAGACGGCGGAGGAGTGAAAGGCAGATGAGACGGCTGATTGCATGAGCACCTGTGATCAGGATGAGTTATTAGACAGGATGTAGGAGGACGCCATCGGGCGTCTCACACGGAGGGACGACATCTCGTCCATCGTTAAGGTCGCGCCGCAAAAAAGGAAGAAACGGACCTTTTCCGAAACTGTTTCCTGTGTTCTGTAAGACAATTTTCTCTTTGTTCCGATACCTCGCTAGAATTTATTAAAATTTCATTACACCCCGCGCTCATTTGCATATCTGGCTGCTGTCAGTAGATAATTCGGAGGCGCGGAGACGAGAGACGCCACCGCCGCCGGCGTACAGACGGAGCCAGATGATTAATACGTGGCTGTTATTACTGTTCACCCGGCGTTGAATGTTTTTTTGTTTTTTTGTTTTTTTTCCAGCCTCTTTAGTCTGTCCGTGGCCTGAGTTCTGTCAGACGGGCCTGAGGGACCTGGACCTAATAGCCTTTATCGATTCGGGCGACGGCGGCACGAGAACCTGCTTCTGCGAGGTCTCATTTTAATGTGGCTCCTGCACCTACGCCCGGCGAACTGTCGATTTGCTCTCAGCCTCTTCCTGGAGCCGGAGCGGCGAGTTAGTTAATGATATCAGCCTAGTGTGAAGATTACAACTCAATTATCTGCCTGTGCCATGGACCTGGGTTCTGGCCCAACATATTAATCATATTTTCCTTGATAGAGTTGCAGGAAGGCGCAGAAGAAGCTCCACATTTCAAAGGAGCCTCTGCAAACCCAGACGAGGAATAAATGGTGGTGAAGAAAACCCACATTGTTGTTGTTCTGCGTTTAGAACATTTTCTTCGTTGCAAAAAAAAACAACATAGTTGCGAAACAAACGGACGTCATTAATTCTTCAGTCGTGTCTTTTGTAGTTTAGGAGTCCAGGATCAAACGCTTGTGAATTATTGTCAGGCTTCTAGAAAAGAAAAACCCTTAATAACTAATTGAGTCCTGTAGTCCGGATAGGAAGTTTAATTTTAATATTCTAATGGCTAAAGCGTCCCGAGGCTCCTCGTTTCGCTCTTTAACATTAAAGCGGCGCTTTTGGAAAAAGAAAGAAAAGAGAAGGAGGCTGAGAATAGAGACGGACTACTTTTCAAAGCGGCTTCAGAAGATCTCAAACGTGACAGTTGTGAACGTCAGGGGACGGAGTCTTTGTGGACACGGTCCCACAAACACGAGGGGGGTTAAAGAAAAGACTTGTTTTTAACCAGTCATGTACAGTCAGACTTCTAAAAGTACTTCTGCACCACTTGAGAGCTTCTGGGTCACGGACACGTCTGCACTTGAGCAGCATTAAACTGAAATGTGTCTTTTTCTGTTGTGTTTTTTTCTTTGCATATCATTTAGACTTTTCACGTTTTTTTTTTCTCTCAATACTTTAATTTTAGAAGCTCCTTTTTTTTTTAATCGTTGGGAATCGTGAACCTCCTCTTATCTTCTGAAGGTCAGGCGTCCGCAGCGGGAGGTCGCCCTGATGGAGGCGTGTTTCATCAGAGGGTCGCTGCGTTTCCTGCGAGGCACCGACACGACGGCGTTCTGATCTGATGCTCTTTTGAGGCAGATACATGGCGAGGGTTAGGTAATGGCGGCGCCCACAGCTCTCCACAGATGTTGATTGAAGAGTCTATTTGGGCTTCAGGAGTTCTGAGAGTGGGACGTAAGCTCCTGGAACAGGTCGCTGTGATCTTTCTGGCACCCGCATGTGCTCAGAACCAAGGCCCCCCCTCCCCTCCCCACCGCCGCACGTCTCGATGGAGGGACGCGCGTCCCCGTGAGAGGCGTGCTCTCTGCCAGATCCCAGACAACGCCGCTTCCTGCCGCCGCCGCCATGCCTTCATTAACGGCCTGACAAGCCTGACGCCTACAAGAGAGCTTTAAGAAGCAATCAACCCACTCTGGACACTAACGGAACCGCTTCCATCCGGCCTCAACTCTTTTTTTCTCCAGCTTTCTTCTTTTCTTGTTTTTAACGAGATCGGACAGCGAGATCGATAAGGAAAACGCTCCGTTTGGACGCTGACATAAAACTTCCCGTCTCGGGTGTTTCTGTTGATTCGGCGGCTGTCAGAGCTGATAAAGTTTTCTTTATTGGTACAACTAGTATAACGAGGAGTGTGAGTAGTTAATTTTTAGCGAGAAAAAATATACATTTTTACCCAGATGTAAGATTTTTTGTATGTGTTAGAGAAGATTACGTCAATTGTGACAGTTGTGGTTCCCTGTGACTACGTGTCGCCGTCAACATCCAGGTCACGTCAGCCGCTCACGCCTCCCATTCTTACACGCCGTCACAGATGTTTGCGCTCCTGACGGTTTGTTTTACAGTGTCACACTAAAAACACCATCCTGCTGACTCATTGGTATCGTGTCTCGTTGCGTTCAGGTGTGCGGCGTTCTGCAGCATCACCAACAAAGAGAGTAAAAGCTCCCCGCCCACGCGCCGCCGCTGACTTCCAGCCCCCATGTTGCTTTGAAGTCGGATTCAAAGCAGAATACACGCAGGTTTTGGAAAAGATAAGGGAGTGATCCCCCCCCCCACTTCTGTTTTTGTGGACAGCACAAGTTGACTTTCATCACAAAGCCTCTCTGCCCACTCTGACCTACCAGTGTCAACAAAAGTCCAACAACATAGTATCTCTGTGCAGCGCCGCCACTTTATTCCTGCTGCTGCCGGAACAAACGTTGATTCAGGATCCGATCGTTCGGAACTATTTCTGTTCTGGATCCGGTGATGAATGTCGTGTGAGCGCCGAACGCGGGATTTAAAATCTCGTAGATTCAACTTCTGGCCATCAAGTGCTGACACGGCGCTGGATTCTATTCAGCTGGGGGGTCTGAGTGGCGCCGTGCCACAAGGTGAGGACAGGAAGACGTCTGTCAGGGGGAGGACACCTGTGAATAATTCAACCGGTCAGGCATTGAGGGGTCGCGGCTCCTGCCTCTACTGGAATATTCTAAATGTGATGTCGGGGCTGCTTTTATTCTGGACCGAGACTCCGACAGTTATTGTTTAGTCAAGAGTCATGACTGAATCTGTGGATTGTCCAGTTTGTGACTGATCCTGATTGATTATTTTTGCGTAGTTTGGCGATCGATGCGTCGCAGAAGTATCTTCAAGAAATAAAAGCTTGTTCGAACTTAACGGTGCGTACAAGATATATTCAGCATTGCAAAAGGCAGGAATGGTCTTTTAAAGCCACTAGTGTGGGCTGCATGCCTATTGTCCTTCAGTATGTGCGTTCAATGATTCCTGCTGATGATGATCCCATATCTACCAACAAAGGCTTTTTCTGGTTATGACATAAGCACATGTGTTTCCTCTTGGCCCTCCTGTGTGTTTTACGTGCTCTTATTTTGAAGGATTACAGCGTAAGTACGCTTGGTAATTAACGTATTTAGGACAACTAGCCAGAGCTAATCTCTACTCCTTGTGCCTGGTTGTACTTTAACCGAGTAATGCTGTCAGTATTTTAGTACTATGTAAAACCCATAATACGACACGCTGGAACATTAAAACAAAACACTTTTCTAATAATGCAAAATGACTGGCGTCATATGATAATTACCTTTGTTTGAATAAACACACTTCTCTGTAGTCGTGTTTCTGGTTGAAGGCTATTATTAGAGATCCACGGTCTAACTCTCTATTAGTGACATCTGTTATTCCCAGTCCCTCTCGCCACTATCAGTGCATCCTAATAAATCACATAGAGCGCCGCGCCACAGGCGGAGAGGCAGAACAACACGGGCGTGAATACGGTTACACCTACATAGCAGGTCCCAGCGCCGTATGATGTCTTTCATTTCACTCCAAACCTCCACCCTGCAGCACTCAGCCTCACTCAGAGGACACTATCAAAGAATTAGCCACAGAAAGGGAGACGGACCCACACACACACACACACACACACACACACACATATATATACACAGATATTTTTATATTTAGTAAATGCTGCAGTGTTCAGAGCTGTAACAAATTGCTATTGTTCCAGTCCTCCTCATTTGGGTCTGCTCTGCCTCCCTGTGCCGTTGTATTACCCCTGTGGAGTTCTGATGGCGTAACCGGACGGATGGAGCTGGGATTAGTTTAACGCTATACTAATTAACAAAAGACAGAGGAGAGGAACGTGTTATCTGCTGCTGGATGTCATGCAGACCTTCAGCGCCCCTCGGCTGCTGTTAATTACCTCTGGCGTTTGGCTATCTCTCCCCGGAATGGACCAGCCTCGCCTCTCCTCAGATGCTGCCTGCACGGTCATTAGAAAGAACAGAACCGGGTCCAAACCCGACTGGTAGCCCGGGTGCTGATTTTCCTCCTGTTGGCTGTCAGGATAAAAGGCGAATGTCTTTCCTATTGTCAAAGTGCCTGTTTGAACGTTCTTCTGGTTTTTGTTTTTTTTCCGTCCTCTTCTTATCAGATTGTTTTCCACTCTTGTCTCGTGAAGTCAAAGCCCCCACATTATTATCAACTTAAATATTTTAGCGCATGGCAATTAGTCAATCTCTTATCAACCGCCCTCACACTTATTAAACGGATGATCCATCAAGAGCCTGGTATCCAATTAAAACGGAGAATTGTACGAGAGCTAGCGCCAGAATAGTTCCAGCCTCCCCCGCTGTGCAGCGAGAGGAAAGAAGAAGAAGAAGAAGAAGAAGACAGACTCAGAAATACGATTAGCCCTGCCTCTTTTCCTACAACAATGCCGCCATCCCTCCAGCTCGCATAGATTAAAAACCTTCCTGAGATAAATGCAGAAGATGGATCTCCTGGAGTCGATTCATGCGCACAAAATTTGGACCCAATCGGAGAAAGGGTTTGGAAGTTCTGTCCGACAAACTGTGGTTTTCACCTATTGTGGTAAAAATATGATAATATAGCTATTAAAGTAAAAGACTATGTATACAACAATCATCTCCTCGAGTGGAGTCCATTCAAATATATTCATTTTGCAACAAAAATTGGAGCAATGCTCCCCCTGGAGTCAGAAATAGACAAGGAATCTTTCCCTAAATGAATTCAGTTCTTCCTCACACTAAGATCTACGTCGCTATAACATTAGAAAATGATCTATGCAATGGTTTTTTTTTTAGTTCTGTCCGGGAAACAATGTTTCGCTCCCCCTAGTGAGTAAAATATGACCGACGAGAGCGAACTTTTCAGCTATTGGGAGTAAAATATGTTTAATATAACTATTAAAAACCCTCCAGAATCAAGTTTCTTCTTAATAATGTCCTCATCATGAAAACCAAACTATGGAAAAATGATCATTTATTGATGTAATTAATAAATAACATTAAATTATTTTTATTAAGAATGTTTTAAAACAAAAATAAACAATATTTAATTATTAATTAGATAACCTGCTGCCTTCATTTTAAAGTGAAATCTCTTTACCGTTTTGGTGAAACACGTATTTAGGAAACTATTTGACCCGTATTAGACTTTTTCGGTTGAATAAAGTAACATTATTAAGTTTAGTAAGTCAACAGCCACAGTTAATGCCTCCTCATCTCTGGCACCTTTGACCTGTGGTGTCCCCCAGGGCTCCATCCTCGGCCCCTTACTCTTTAGCACACACATGCTGCCACTGGGTCATATTATCAACCTTTTCAGTCACATTTTTCAATAAGACATAGTGACTCATAATGAGCTCAACCAAACAGCTGAGGAGGACATTTTAATGGTGGCAACAATCCCGTTTTATTTCTGCTTCGACGTATGCCTGCGTTTGCTTTCATGTGGGAGTAACTAGTGGCTGTTAATAGCTGCCATATTGTTTGGCTAAATCAAGACTTAGAAACAGTCTGTAGTTAATTGGTGGCGGAGGCATTAGACATCCGCTGAGCCAGGAACAGGAGCGACTAAATAATTAATGCAAACTCCCTAATCGCTTCCTTTTAGAAGTTCTCTTTAAAAAAAAAAAGAGGAGCGTCGCAGCTAAGACTCGCATTCCTGTTGAATCGTATGGAGGCCAGACCCTCCCTGTAGTACCGTGTGGCCAGAGGGTCTAATCCAGTTACAATGTGTGCAGCAGTCGTACTTTATCACAGCCAATAGTATCTGCCTCTCCTCAGGCTGCGTCTCCACACTCTTGAGAAAAGATACCTCCGAGCTCAGCTGTAGTCTTGGATCACGTTGTGCTAATCCGTTCCAAAGCGGAACCGCTGCATCCTTGGAAAACAAAAATCGCCCTTGGCCAGAGCCGGGTGTATCTCACACCTGTCTCACCTGCTCCGGTTCCTTTTCTCGCTTGTTCCGACAGGGGAGAGCTGGAAAGAAAAAGACAAGACCCGTGATACACACCTTTTTCTGTGAGTGTGTATCTACAGATAAACAAACTTGACTTTCGTCGTTAAAGTGCGTTATTACGGCAGAACTCTGCTATACAATAAGTACATTGTAATTAAATCTGCCGTAACTACAACTATTCTGTCGTCCCCGACATTAAGGGTATATCCCCGAAAAGTCCCAAATCCCCTGCGTTGTATAACAATCTCCCTGATTGAACTCCTCATATTTAAATGAGAGTTATGTCTGCTGTATTTTTTGTAAAATGCCAAACAAAAAGTTCCTCCTAGTGAGTAAAATGAGAACTATTAGAGTAAAATCTAGATATAATGTATGCACCGGAGTTAGACTAAATCAGAGCAATGCTTGAGAAATTATGGCCCGAAAACTTTTGGAGATAAAGCTCCCCCTGGTGTCAGAAATATAGAACTGATCATTCCCCCGAATCAACCCAGTTCTTTTTCTCACTAAGATCTATGTAGCTATAATATTTGCAAATGATACGTGGAATGGTTTTTGAGTTCTGTCTGAGAAACCGGGTTTTTCCTAAGCAAAGCTCCCCCTAGTGAGTAAAACATGAACTGAGAGATTGAGGTTTGATATTTTACTAGATGGATCTCTTCAAGTTGATTATGCACCAAATTTGGACTAAATCCTAAACCAAGCAGTTCCAAAATTATAGCCTGCAAAACTTTGTAGATAAAGCTCCCAGTAGTTCCCAAAATCAGTCCAGTTCTTCCTCTCACTAAAGTATTTGTCAGTCAAAAATTTGAAAACAATCCCTGAAACTGTTCTACGTGGTACACAAATTTTTTTTATTATTATTGTTATCATTTCATCGTAATAATTTCAGCTCTTTAGCTCTCTGTTTACGAACGTCCGAACGTCCGATAATGAAAAATGTGCGGAAAAAAAAAAGAAAGGTCTTTCGACTCAGGTCTTCTTCCACCTCATGCAAATAAAAGGTCTGTGATCATTGAGCGGCGTGACTCCACAGCGAAGGACGGTGGCTACGCGGGTAGATTAACTGAGTCTATAACGGGAGGGTCCCTCGGTGAACACACTCAAAGAGGGGATTAAAATCCAGGCCGTGATTAAAAAGCTTGAACTCCGGTCCGACTGTGTCAACAAGAAGGACCCTCAGGTGTCCCCATCACTGCCTGATGTTATCTGTGGGCTGTTCCACCCGGGGGGCTGCTCGATTCACGGGGGGGGGGGTTAGGATACGACTCTTAATAACCCTTTAATGTCCGGCTCAGATGTTTGAGTTCTTTGTGACTGAAGCTGTTTATAATCCGACCCAGTGGCAGCATGTTTATGTTAAAGAGTAAGGGGCCAAGGATGGAGCCGTGGGGGACACCACAGGTCAAAGGGCCCACAGAGGAGGAGGCATTAACCAAGGCTGTTAACGAAGTTCTATTTGATGAGAAGGATTTTTTTTTTTTTAAATAGTGTGATCTTTAAAATGAAGAATTATTTAAGCAGAAAGACCAAATGATGTCGCATTTTGTCCTAAATTTATATTAGAAATATTCTATAGATCTGTATATCTATAGATCTATGTCAGATAGGACATATATAAAACACCAAAAAAATTAAAAGTAATGATATATTATTTTAACATCAACGTGTCAAATGCCCCCAAAGAAACAAAATATGCAAAGAAATCATTTTTCCACAGTTTTTTCTTTTTTTTTATTTCCTGACAAAGACATTAAAGGGTTTTAAGGTGGATCAGAATCACACTTTTACTTAAATGAAATTGTTTTTAGAAGCGTCTGGGTCGGCGCAGAGCCTCCTGAAGGCATAGAAAATAACCCTATCTGATTCCTGGTTAGCCATAACATTATAACCACCAACAGATGCTTACACTGGTACCTGGGTTTGAATCCAAAATGCCCCATAATATTAAAGGAACGCTTAAACCACGGCTCGGATCTCCATGAATGAAATATTCAAGTTGAAAATCTTCTTGTGTGTATTCAGCAGAATAACAAACAACGAATAGAACCGTTCTGGAGAGGGGGCGGTACCGAACCTCAGGAGGTTCTTGACTCTTAAAAGTTTTGGGAGGTCGATGTGATTCATGACCACAACCTCTAATTTTTTAAATGCATTCTATTTATCATTGCTCACTCCGGCGCCGTGGCGCCGCCACAAACCATAAGTTACCGAAAACGCCAATAAAGATACCGATGGTTCCGGTCCGAAGCGCAAACATACATAAAGCTCTCCTTGTATTCTGTGTGTGTAACTATTTAATCGACCATCCATTTATTTTTACCATCCACTCTTCTTGTTAGAGTGGGGTGCTCCGAAATCAGCGCACATCCACGGGCCCCCCTTTAATCCCAGGGCCCGGTTCAGGTGACAGGAAATTATTAGACACTGAGGGCAAGGAGTGCGAGTTTCCCCCATCTGTGTTGGATTTAACGCTTATCGCGCTGCACATTGATCTCGGTGTCTGTGCAGGCCAGACATGGTGGGGTGGATGGTACTCAATCAAACGGGCTCATTCTGGGATTTGTTTCTCCTCCCTCGGGACATCTGGGCCCGATTTTCAGAAGGGATTGGACCAAATTGTGGCTGGAATGTGGATCATCATTCAGGGAACCGATCAGGTCAGGCGGGACCTGGAATATCAAGATGTACAGTAGAGGCTGAACCGTGTTCCTGCTCGGCTTGGTCCAACCTCCGCGTTCACGGTCGGTGTGGGTCGCAGGTTGACCCGACTTTTCCTTGTTGTAGCGTCGAAAAAGTTCTGGAATGTTCATGGAATCGTCATCATCGCGTAAACCGTAATAACTCCAAAACCGTTTCATGGATCATCTTCAAATTTTAGACCCACATAGGCCTTAGAGCGAGGAAGAACTGGATTGGTTTTGGGAAAGGTTGGTTCTGAAGTTCCAACACTAGGGGGTGCTATAACTGAATCTTTTCAGACCATCCTTTCTCAACAGTTAGTCCGATTTAATCCGGGCTTGGGACCGACACTGTAAGGATGCTGGACTGTGAACTTTCAGGGTCTCGGTTAAATATCATTTTTACTCACTAGGGGGAGTGTTTTTATGAAAAAAACAACAACCATGTACTTTCAGGATACAATTCAATATTTTTGATGGATCATTTCCAATTTTATATCCACATAGAAATCAATGTGAGGAAGAACTGGGTCGATTTGTGAAAGGTCAGTTTCATATTTCCAACAATAGGGGGAGCATCATCAGTTTCTCGAGCTTTGGTCCGATTAAGATTTTTATTGTATATCTTTTTCCAATAATTCATATTTTGCTCACCAGGTGGCGCTTTATTCCCCCCGTAAAAAACACAGTTTTTTGGACATAACTCAACATCTAATTTGTACAAATTCAGGGACATACCTTTGTTGTCGCGGACGACAGCATGTGTCTAGTATTTATAGTTAACGCCAGCGTCACTAACGTCCAACCTTCTCTTCTTTCTGTTTCACGGCATCCTCCCTCCGGCCTGATTGCCTGCGTCTGGCGTAAACCCCGTACAGGTAAGTCACACTGGTACCTGTCCATTACTGTGCTACACATACACCTGGAAATGATCTCAGGAAGAGTTTATATCCTGCAGCTGCCTTCAGCGGGAAGAAGCAATCGCTTCTGTTGCTTCCTCCCGGCTCCCTTTCTTTTTATCGATTGGCGGTATGATTGCCTGCCTCGCTCTCAGAAATGACCTGCGCTAGAAGATACAGATAAATGAAAGGCCAAACTTTCTGGAGTAATGCGATTACGGTTGAGAAAGAGCCGCTCGGATCGTGAGAGAGAGTCCTGGCCTCTGCCGTTTTCCCGCTGCGGTGACGTTTGATAAGAATTAGATTGGCGTTTGGACCCTCGGCTCGGGGGGCTCGCTGCTGCTTTTATATTCACATGACTGAAATGGTTTGTGTCATGAGTTCATTGTCGCTGTTTCCTTGACTCCTGGCGGAGGAGGTGAGAGACGCTTAGAGCAAATGTGAGAAAAAGGCTCCTGATGAATAATTAGTTCCTTTTTGTGTTTGTGACAGATGATCCCATCAGGCGGCGTTTTATTTTTCATCATATGTGACTCTTTTATGCACATATATATTACATAAAACTAAGGTTGGATATATGCAATTGACCTTTTCCAGAAATCACTCCAGTTCTTCCTCGCTCTAAGGTTTATGGGGTTATTAAATTTAGAAATGATCCATGAAATAGTTTCTGCGTTAACACAAAAAGGATTTGCGATGACGATTCCGTTCTATCGGTGTATTCTATGACTTTTTTGTGGATATAATATAAGAATAATTATTTCTGTAATCATAGCAGTTATATAACAGTTTGAATCGGTTGTACAAAGCGGGCTACAGACGGGCTACAGACACGGCCATTGTTTAAATGCCGGCTCTTATTCTTTCATTTCTTTGATTTCCAGCGGAACGCGTGACCTTTCACTGTGATGCTGTTATAAACTTTATCCGTCACGTCCTTTTTTCCCCCGCATAAACCCCAACAGATGTCCTTACTTGTACATCCATTCTCATTTTTCTGGGAGCATCAGAGGCCCAAGTCTCCGGAGGATGGACGGAAAAAGAATTTACTGGAATGTGAATATTGCGGGATGACCTTTTCTCAACGTTTTAACCATCCCAAATGTCCAAATGTCCCCAGTCACAGCTCCGCTCCCACATTTAACTGCTGCCGGCGGTACTTAGAGAAAAGTCCTGTGTAAAGTGGTCTGGCTGGTGTGCGAGCGCGTTTGGCCAAAGCCTGGCCGGTTCTGTGCTGCGGTCCGGAGGAGTGGGCCAAAACCAACAGATGGGCAGAGCGGAGGAAATGCTGCTGCAGTGTTTGTCCCAAACCCCCCGCCGAGCGGGCGACCCTCCTCAGAGGGCGACCGTTTGGCCCCGCATCCACTGGGCCCATGCCAGGAAAGAAGCAGAAGGAAAGTGGGAAATGATGGGGGGGGGAGGTGGAATGGGAGGCGGCCTCAGCCCCTCAGATAAGCCGCACAGCCTTGATGGTGTCCTTGCTAACTGTAAGAACCTGCAGGTATGCAGCCACGCGTCGTCCGTCACTCAAACAAGCCTCAGGAATCGTCCAGCCGCCTCCACTCGCCGATGTCGCCATGCGTCCTCTGAGAGACATCCTCCCTGGTTTGTGAGGTTATCAGACTGAAGTCGGGCCAGGAGAATGCTGGGAGAGGGCGCTAATACTTCATGTGAGCAGCCTGCCATCTCTCAGTAAACGCCATATAATATAATAATATGTAATATAATAAGTCCTCTTCATTAATGATGGGGGCATGCATTAGAGCTTTAA
>VRLP01000594.1:0-115000 GCA_009660295.1 Lophius piscatorius | reverse complement strand
CTTCCAGCTCTGATGAGCTCAAAACTCCGAGAGAGGCTTGGAGTTCATCTCTCAATACTGAGGGGAGCAAAACAGCCGACACTGTAAAACAAAACAAAAATCACTTCCACGCAGTGAAAATTAGCTGAAGTCATTTCTTTCATTTCCTCCACACTTTTATTTTTTGCAGGTCATGATTAGACCCGACAAGCCGGGACGACTCCAGCTTCTTCAATTCTCTTTCAAAAACTTTTTGTTTGTTTGTTTTTTGTTCAGTTTTAACATTATCTGAAAATCCTAAAATAGCAGAAAAGCTTAAATTTTGAAATTAAAATATACTCAGTATAAATATAACAATCTAAAGCAGTTTACTACTCACCGTGAGCAAAGCATAAAAAAATGATCAAATGATCTCCACATTGATTGAAAAATATTTGCAGTGTATGTCGGTGTTTTACACCATCCTTTCTGATGATGGTGTTTTACACCATCCTTTCTGATGATGGTGTTTTACACCATCCTTTCTGATGGGATGGTGTAAAATGCCAGCCTCTAAATGTAGCGACAACTCCGACAAACTCAATGAGTATCTCTCAAATTCACTTCAGTGGCTCTGTTCAGCCCAGAGCTGGCGTCACTACTGCACTGCTTACTGCTTATTATGTTATTACATGTCATACAATTTTAACGTTTTTCATTGTAAATGGTGCGAAAGATGTTACCGTCACCTAAAATGTAATTACCTCTGGGATATTCCAAAACCTACTTCAGGGGTAAAATGAACAAAATGGAAATGAGGAAGAAAAAAAAAACGTCTTCGTTGAACCCCCGCCCCCTTCTCCGATGTTTTTTTTTAAACTCTATATATGTTGATGGCTGTCGTCCTGAATGCCGAATGCAGATAAGCTAATTTTCCCGAGCCGATTATCGGCGGCACAAAGACGTGGGCCGTTCAAACGGGAGACTAACTGAAAAAAGAGCAGCAGGGAGGAAGAGGGGCTTTTCGGTTCCCCTCCTACGTCGCTGGAAATGGATCTCGGCAGCGGCGTTTCTTTCCTCCTCTCTGTTTGACGTACTGAATGGCCACTAATTTGTTTGTCCTGTATCTCTCTGGGAAACGCGGCACATGTGATTGTTGTTCTTAGAGAATGTGGTCTGTAAACAGAAACTCTCTCTTCGGGGAATGTGGCCGGTAACGTCAGCTGCTCGGGTCAAAGGTCGCTCAAAACATCCACTCACTTTATTAGACTAAAATAAAAAAGGTTCTTTTTGTTTCTCCACGTTTCCGCCGACGCTTTGATGTCACTGATGTATTCGGTCCAGAATCTCCCTTTGATGTTGTAAAAGAATCTTGCATAAGACGTCCGTGAACATTTTTGCCAGTATTTGGTTTCTTAATTTTTCTGAATATTTCTTTGTCGATTTTTATTTCTGATATATTTCTGATATATATAATATATATTATATATGTATATATGTCATTAAAAAATCAAGGAATATTCAGAGACGTCTTATTTGCTGCTGAGATTTCTTCTTCCTTCTTTTTTTACTGAATTTTTTTTATGAGTTTCGCTAATCACGTGTCGTCTAGAGGTCACCACGACCTTGAATTACTTTTTGCAACGTAGCCATTTATATATTAGCCGCGCGAACTCGGAGAGGAGTGAAATGGTCGGGCGTTCTCCTGTCACGGCGAGAGTCTTCCTGGAGACGACTTCATCCAGGGGACGTTACGTTAGTAAATAGCACAGAACTGACAGGCGCTGCTACAAATGAGCGAGTGTCCTGTCCCTATCAGACGGCAGCATGGCGGCGGTTGAGGAAATGGGACGTGTTAGGGCCATGTGAACTGTATATGCTCGCTGACAGTGATGAATGTTTGCTCCAAAATACAGTATAAGTGATTTTTTTTTTTTTTTCTCCTCCCCCACTTCATTTATTTCTTTATATATTCGCAGAAATTGAGGCCATTTTTGATTCTGATTCTGATAACGAGGCTGGCGTGTCGGGAGAGGAGGGAAGAGAACGCCGCGGCGAAGGACGCTGACCCCATGTGATCAGTCTGTTCCAAATGGATTTTTGCTTCCATTAGAGAGCCTTTAACAGCGGAGGGAACCTGTAAACAGCGACCCTCTGCGCCGTCTGGCAGACTCCTCCGGAGTCATTACGTGGAGAAATGTAGAACGTGGAAATCTCCTCTGAGTCAAGGCCAGCAGCGTGACTGACAGCAGGGAACCGTCGCGCTTTCCAGATTCACATTATGGAAAACGTGTCTGACCCGCCGGTGCTTCGTGTTAGCGCGAGAACTCAAAAACTGTTTCGTGGATCACTTTCAAATTTTATTCACGCAGAGAGCTTATTGAGAGGAAGAACTGGAGTGATTTTGGTTGTTTATTTCTGCCATAATTTCTCAATCAAGTCCGTATTTTAATCTAGTAGTTCATATTTTACTCACAAGGGGGAGATTTTTCCTTTTTTTCGTACATAACTTCCTAAAAAGTTATGTAAAAAAAAAACCCTGTTTATTTCAATTTGGTTCAATTTATTAAAAAATATGAATGAATATGACTCGATTGAAGGACGTTTATCTTGTAAATATCATATTTGACTCTAGCAGTTCATGTTGTACCCACCAGGGGGGGCTGTGTATATCCCCAGAGGTCTACGTGTGAGGAAGAATTGGACTGTTTTTGGAAAAGGTTGACTGTTTATTTCCGACACTGGGCGGAGCTTTATCTCCAAACATTTTGGGGCCGTTTCTTCTCAAGCATCCGTCAGATTTGGTGAATATGAATCGACTCGAGGACATCTGTCTTGTTTCCGTATTCAACCCATATTTTAACCTAGTTGTTCATACTTTACTCACTAGGGGGAGTTTTTTTTTTCCCCTATGAGAATACTCGTGGACTAAAATTCACATTTACTTTGAGGAGATCAAACAGGGGTTTTAATTGTACAACGCAGTGGATTGGGGACTTGTCGGGGATATACCCTTGTTGTTGGGGGCGACGGCGTAGGTCATGAGTCTCCTGTGACGGAGCGTCGCCCTACTCTTCCTCTCTGGCTCTTCTCATTACCGGGAACAGCAGAGGCACAAAACCCGTAAAGTTGCCTCTTCGCCGCGTTAAACGGTTTTATAGGCCTCCGTGTTTTAATAGTGTTTATATTGTTTTTGCATTAATGCGAGCGTCCTGTGATCTGGCGCTCGTCTTTCCTCAAACCTGCTTCCTGCCATGATAAAAACAACCCAGCGATTAGTCACATGTTGTGCGGTATAAGAGACTTCTGCAGCCAAGACGGAGCAGCGAGGAAAGCTCGCCGTTACCGCTGGGTGAGGAGGGGGCGGGATCGCAATATGTTCTTCCACGGTCTGTTCTGGTCTGGATATAATGGAGGCCCGCGATCTGCTGCTGGTTTGCCAAAAGATTTCCCATAATTCCACACTCTGTCTGCTTTTGTTGTTTTTATTTTAGGGAGAATTATTATTATTACAGTGTTTTTTTTTTTCTCTCTTTCTGTTCTATCGGGCGACACGGTTCATTTTCAATTTATTGGAAACAAATGTTGCGTGTGACACGTTTTAGAAGCAGATTGATAAAAGAGGAAGAGATTTAACGTTTATTCTATAAATAGGCTCATGAGGAAGGGCGGTCGTCATCTTATATGAGGGCCGTTGGTTCCATTACCCGGCCCCTGCGGTCCACATGTTGAAGTTTCCTTGATCAAGTTACTGAACCCCCAGTCCAGTTTCTTTTCACCATCCCAGCTGTCATTGGGCGAGAGGCAGGGAAAAGCCTGAACAGTTCACCAGCTCATAACCGGGCCGACACAGTGAGACTAGAATCATTCACGCCGTCAGACAATATAGAGTCACCGATTCACCCTCATGGAAGGTTTCTTGACTGGGAGGGGAGGCCGGGGCACCAAACACAGAAAGTTTCCAGTTGGACTTTAAATTAAATGTGTATAAAAACAGAACTAGAACCTGGACTCTTGAACATTTATATCGTAATTCATGGTTATTCAAGAAAAAACAACAAATTTCTATCAGGGTGTGTTTTTCAGGAATGAGCTAATATTAGATGGTGTCCTCCATGACACATGCCCAGATGGAGAACTACGTCCTCCACCCAGTTTCATGCTCATCCATCAAGTAGTTAATGTGTGATGACAAAAGCAGTCCAAATAGTGCCTTCTTGAAATGTGAACAAAAGAGATGTTCTGACTCTGCCCAGGTATCTAGAATCTACTGCTTTCATCCAAATCCATCTGGTAGTTCCTGTGTGATCCTGTTTACAGTCAGACGGACGGACGAATGCTGCTGGAAACGGAACAAAACTCGTAATTTGTAACAGCAGTAAGTCCCAAATAAGCTGCGGAGGAAAAAACCCCGAAAACTTTCGGCACGACCAACGTAATCACGCATTTCATTTCTAATCGCCCCGAGGAACTTTCATCATAACAGACTGACTGAACAACCTACAAAGACCCAATTAATGAATTGGTTTCGACAGATCAAAACACATCCACAACGCCGACCGGCCTCACTTCCACTTTAATCCTTCAAAATAAGAGCACTTAAAATACGGTACTCGTTATGATTTTAAAACTTTCACGATTATAAAAGTCGTGATGGGCCGAGAAAATTTAAATCGGATCCCCATTAATGGATAACAGTCCCAAACTATTGATTCCCCTTAGTTTTATTTCCTGCTAGTTTATGTTTTCTCCCATCTTAACTCAGTAATAATATTCCCTCTGAATTAAATCAGTATTCATGCAATGTTGCACAATTATTAGTTCTTGTCCGAGATGATCTTCCTGTCTTCTTAATCCTCTAACAGCGGCTGGACTCTGATCTGAATCCAGATCCGGTCCGTCTCTGTGGTGATGTGTTGGCTGGTTCTGGGAGGCTGCGATGGACCGTATCCATCCCAGGTGTGGAGCTCCACACCTGGGATGGATGGATACGCTCTCTAGGCCCAGTCCATTAACACATCCACTCCTGCCTCATAAATCACTGTCCCAGGCCTCCTCAGACCGCCGCAGCCTGTTGGAACATCCTGGCCTCCTTCACTATTCGCTCAAGAACCTCTGCAGATAAATCAGACTCTGCTCGCCAACAGCTTTCATTTCTTCCCCTCTTCCTGTTTATCTCCTCTTCCTCTCTTCGCAGTTTTCATTTCCCCACCACACATGATTGCAGGACACTTCCTAAAAAGTCTAGTTTTGATTTACATGGCATGTTTGTGTTGAGTTCTCAGCTTTATTGGGCTGAGGGGGGAAAAAGAAAATAAATAAATAAAAATCATGGCTGTTCTTTTTGAGGAAATGCAGCCATTTAAAAAAAAAAAAAAAGACCCTCATCTCAGAGAGGAAATGAAAATATCAAGAGATTCAGGCAATCCAGCTCTCTTTTAATTACTGATGGAGGTTCACAGGGTGTCTGTTAGGACTCCGTCTACGCCGAGGATGTAACTCGCCACTCCCCCCCCCCCCAGTCAAAGAAAATGGAGTGACTGCCGTCGGCGTGATGAAGCTTTATCCGATCCCAGTGACAAATGAACTTATTAATGATTGATTCAGATAGAACATGTATGAAGAAGCCATTCATCTATTCATGGAATCTCATTTGTCCCGTTTTATGGAGTGATGCTTTTGACAAGAAGTAGCAGAATGGAAAAAAACCCAATCTTCCTGGACAAAATGGGCTTTTTTTTATATTAATGCCTTGCTCTCCGTCTGCCTTACAATTCGGCAACACAATGAATTCATTACACACACACACACACACACACACACAAAGATGGAGACTCCTGATTAATTCTATTCTTGTACTTGAATTGAAATGCAAGATATGCTATTTTATGTGATTTTCATTTTTCTGTCAACTCAAGCCGAATGGTTCATTCTCTCTCGCTCCATGTATTTTTTCATGCTCCTTCTTAAAGGACGGGGGGAGGGGGGCACGCTGCTGTGAAAATGTATTAGACCCCATCCTGGTCCTTTTCCAGAAGATGACAGGGGATCATACGTGAATACTTGTCATTGGACTATTTGACAGGTTTCATGAAAAAAAGAATGTGTTTGAGAAAACACAGGAGAACACTGAGACGAATGAGCCGGTCGCCGACCTCATCAGAATAATCCTCAAACACCTTTAATTGTTGGTTTAGAAAGACCATTGGATGCAGTTTTTTTACGTAGCGTAATAATATTACTCTGATTTTGTGTTTACTCTTGTTTTCTGTGTTTTTATTTTAAACATCGTTTGAAGATTCGACACAGTTAGATGTGGGTCACCCACAAAAACACAGAAGTCAGTACGGGGTTAACGTCCACGTCTAATCAGGTTTCATACCACTAAACCTCAGATGTTCTCGTACTTACGCTCTTATACGCAAATTTCACGCATTCTTTCTAGAGGCCTTTTAAAGTCGAGCATCTCATTATATGTTCTCGCCTGTACTTGTGTGTAAAATTAACCCTTTCATGTCCCGCTCAGCTGTTTGGTGGAGCTCATTTTGAGTCTCGAGAAAAATTTGACTCAACCTGTTTAAACTCTGACGCAGTAGCAGCATGTAGATGTTAAAGAGTAAGGGGCCAAGGACGGAGCCCTGGGGGACACCACGGGTCAAAGGGGCCACGGAGGAGGAGGCATTGATCACCACTACTGAGAAAGTCTTATTCGATAGATCGGATTCTTTTGGCATTTTATAGCATTTGAGGACTTACTGAACAGAATTATTCAACTTCATGCCACTAATAGTAATAATAATAATAATAAAAGATTTGAGTAAGGGTGAAATAGGTTTTTAAAAAAAACATGCTTTAACAAAATGGTTAATAGTTTTCACTTTACGATGATTCAGTGAATTCAAATTTACTATTTTCCATTTATTTATTTTTTAAATAATAAATGGAGAGTCAGATATATTATTAAATCAATAAATTAAATGAAATATGCAAAGAAATCATTGTACTATACTTTCATTTTTTCTTGGCGAGAACATTTTTAGCAGAGTTGAACTGATTGAAGTCATTTTTCCTATTTTTGTTGTTCACTTTCAAATGAGATGAAAATCAGAAAGTTTAATTTTTTTTAGTTTACCTTTGAACTTGAGGTGATTTCCTCACAATTACATCCAATAAGGTTTATAGTTTATCCACATTAGCACAGATTGATTTTTCTTTTTTTACACTAGTGGGGGCCTCCGTGTCTTTTGACATAATACCTCTGGTTTCTCGTACCCTTGGCATGGGGGGCAGGAGACCCCGAACGGTTGGACCATGAATGTGAAACTTTCCTTCAGTCCCTCCCGCACTGTAAAAAAAAAATATTGTTGGTTAAACTCAACGAAATACTTTAACTGGTAACATTCAATCAAATCAAGCATTTTCAACTTTGATATAGAAGTCGGACTCGAAAAAAATCTATTTTATTTAGGTAACTGGTTGATGTAATTGGTTTAAGTTCATCAACAATTCTATTTTTTGTATAAAAAAATAAAATAGAAAATACAATTGAAATTCCAGATTTGGAAATTCTTCAAAAGTTTCTCAAAAAAAAAAAAAAAATTTTTCATTGTTTTACCTTAAAAGTTATAAATATAAAATAGTGAATAATTATATTTCTTAAAATCTGACATTTGAAATCACGACTGTATTTTAAGATTTTAAGAGTCCCAATTAAGTTTTTCCAACTTAAAGTTTTTTTAAATGAATTTAAATGTGTTACCAGTCAGCAGATTATTTTTTACAGTGTGGAGGAGCCTGAATGGCGGCAGGATTGTGATTCAAACTGAACGATAAGACGCCTGCTCATGAAACATGTGAGACAGCGGGTGAAGAGATGTTTCCTGGACAGAACCCTCGATTCTTCTCTCATGAGCTCGGGCTCAGAGGGTCCGGTGCAGAACGTAGACCCTGCTCGGCCCCACGCTGGACCACCGTTCTGATGAATTTGCAGCAAGTCATCGCCGATAAACCGCGTCTGTGAAAAATAAATACGGTTCATTTGAGGGGAAAAAGGCATTAAGAAAGAAAAGAGTCTGGAGTTCAGAACATGTTCACGGGGTGGTACCGATTGCCTTTCTCTCCATGGGTCTCTAAAACCTATGTTAACAAGAAATGCTGGAGCGTGGGGGGGATACGGTCTTTAAGGGTAAGGACCCCATTATTTCCTGCTTCAGAGGCGATGGGAGATAATATCAGCTATTACATTTTCTCAGGATACATGGAGGCCTCAGAAAGAAAAAGGCTGTTATTGTGTGGAATTAGTCTTCACAGCCGTTCTAGTAGCATCTGCAGAAAATACTTTTTTGGGGGTTTATTTTGAAGGGGCATGAGTCATTTTGTAATTCTCCTAATTGTGTTAATGATAATGGTCTTTCATTTGTCCTCTCCTTCACTCCCAAACGTCTCACTATTGTAAAAAAAAAAGTGGTTCCTGTCCGCCGATAGTTTGCAAGGACAAGTCAATTATTATAATTTTGAGGATTTAAGCTTGATGGCCTGACAGCCTGAAGCTTGTTTAATGGCTCAGGCATCGAATTGGAACAAGATCCATTTGGTTCTGGTGAGTCTGAGAAAACACACCCCTGATAGGACTGTAATTATATTATGAAGCCATTATCAGTTGGCAGGTTTCCTAAGCAACTGTGCCGCCATGTGATGCATTGTTCTGCGCGGCCGCACAACGATCTGCAGCATAAAAGCAGCCGGTGGAATCGCCGAACTCCTGCATGGCGGTTACTTTCTCCTCCAACCGGCGTGACGAGGATCAGCGGCGATTCAAGGTTTAAGGATTTGATGTCATTAAGAAGCTTACAGGAAATGATCCACTCCATCAGTAAATGTCTCTGCATGGTGGAAGTAGCAACGTCACGGACTAGGAAAAAGTCTCGGAGGGCTTATTGCCAGCCTCTAAATTCCACTTCAGCGTCTCTTTTCAGCCCACTGAGCCCCCAACTCCATCCACGAGGAAACATAAAAATAATGTAAGAAACTGTTGCAATTGAGCTCCTAGCTTCACCCCAAAGAAGGATCAAAGGAATCAAAGGATCAAAGGCAGCAATAGCCACATTGTGACGTCGCTACTCCAAAAGGCTTATTATTGTATTTAATTTAATTTCCAATTCTGCCTGTAAGGTCACCAACATTTGATCACTTCTGTGATATGCCATAACCTACCTCTGAATAACATTTCATGCATGTCTGTCCTGTAGTTTTTCTGTAGTCCTACAGACAAACAAACAAACAAACAAACAAACAGACAAACGCAAGGGAGAGAAAATATAACCTCCTCAGCTGTTGTGAAGTGAAGTCACAATCTGGCTATTGCTGCCTTTGTTCCTTTGATGTTCATTTTGGGCTGGAGCCTGGGGCTCAGTGGGCTGAACAGAGACGCTGAAGTGGAGGGCGCGGGAGACGAGCGGCTACAGAGAATCCCGGGGATACTCAGAGAGTTTGTCGGTGGATTTAGAGGCTGGCAGTAACTCCGACATTAACGGAGGAATCTGCAGGAAGTCTTCCTGGACCTACGGTTCTGTTGTGTTGGAGGAGGTTTGTGCTCTCTGAGGCTTTTCAGAGTTAGCAAAGTCCACAATTGCGGCAAGAAAGTGATGAATTGAGTTTTTAGCCTTTGGTCCTGAGCGTTTTGACGCAGAAAAGTTGAAATGTAATTGACCGGCTGTTTGGGTGTTTTCCTGCGTCCGGCTAATCCAAACTGAGGTAACCTCAGAGCTCCAGCGACCAACGGCGAGCAAGTTGCTGCCGAACTGACGGCCGGCTCTCGTCTATATCTGCATTTCTGGCATTGACGTCTCCCTCCTCCGGCGCCGCTTCTGTGCTTCTCATAATGAAGGAATGAGTGGAAGATGGGATTCCTCGTTCCCTTGTTTGAGCCCGATACGCGGCGCCGAGCGCTGAAGAATGTGTCTCACAATGAGTTTTGACACTCACTTTGCTGCGTGTCCAAACCGCTAGCTCGGCGCATTATTCACTCATGATGCACTTTTTGCCGCGATGCTAATGCCTCCTCGGCTGGCTGTTATAGGTTTTCACGCCGCGCCGCTTTAAGTTGATAAAGCACCGTTTGACGTTGCTTAATTCATATATTTACAGACGGGAAATTTGCCGCCAGCCGATAATCTACGGCGCGATAAAAAACACGTTTACCGTTCGTTACACGTCGCAGGAAGGCGCTCTCGTGTTTAGCTGAAACCGTTTCATCTGATAAGAACGGGGGAGAGAGAGGGCGCGTGAATACACTACAAAACAATTTCCTTAAATAACCACCGCTAACGTCTGTGAGTCATATTCCCAGCATCCACCAGCATAACGCGGTTATCTGACCTTTTCACCCGCCTCCATCCGACCTCGACGCGGTCTACACTTCGACCTCTGCTCCGCCTCATCTTTCCCTCCTTTCTACCTCCTACACTCAAAAAAAATGAATCATTAAATCATGAAAGTTTAAGCGATCGCATCCGTTTGGTTTCTACTCGAATAATCATCTTTTTATAAAAATATGTATGTATTCAAATTTCACAAAAGAATAGAAGTTTGTCATGAAAACGATTCAAATTAAATCGGTAAAAAAAATGTAAATGAGGTTAAAATAAGTTTCATTGTAGAAGAAAAAGAAGGATTAAATGAGTTAAAATGTTCTGGTGAGATTATTTTACAGATCATTTTTCGGGAATTGTGTTGTTTTGAATGGGAAATGTGTTTTTAAACACATGAGGTATATCACAACATTTACATAAATGATCATTTTTTTTACTTATTTCATTCATAATTCAATAATAATTATAATGACAAAAGTTTCTTTGTGTTAAAATTATTAAATCTAAATATATGGATATTTAACATGTATTTAAAAAACATACGTTTAAGATATTAGGCTTAAATATTTTTTTGAGTGTAATCATTTTCATTAGCTGAAATTCCCCCTAGTGTCGTAAAAATACCCTTGCCTGAAATCATTCCAGTTCTTCCTCACACTAAGGCATAAAATTTAAAAATGATTATGAAGTTTCCGTGATATCCCCGACTTTTCATGGATATAAATATGACATAAAAGGTCATAAACACCTTTAAACATCAATTATTTTACAGCTATACACTGTTAAAAAAAAAAAAAAGAGGAATATAAAACAGTAAAAGAAAATGTGTGTATTATTGGTGCAAGAATTTCAATTATTTGATTTGTACAATGTTTCAGGACCAATATTATACACCGTAAAAAGAGAATTGTTGCATCTTTAAAAAAAACTAACTTAAAATTTAGACTCAATAATACATAATTACATTGACTTTAACAAGTGAACCTTTTTTTCCTTCTTTTTTTTTTTTTACAGTGTAGAGTGTTTAAACCCAGATAATTTATTGGACACAGTCTTAATAAATATTTATTATAATAAATTAAATATAATAATATGCACGTGTTTCAGGGCTGTTTCTCCAATAAACTTAAACATTAAAAGAGCAAATAACTTCAAACTCTCATCAAATATTTAAACGGATTTGATTCGATGAACCACAAACAACGACTTCAGGCGTTTATTCCCTGTTTTAACGCATCATTATTAAAATCCTGTCGCCGTAGTAACGGCTAAAAGATAATAATTAACAAATAAGAGCGTACAGATGTAGCTCTACCTCCCGCTGCTGTTCATCCCATTTGTGTTTCTTTTCCGTTGCTTTTTCCCATCATGCATCCCTTCTTCCTACCTACTAAACTGCCTTTGATGAGACTTTTTGCGACGGCGGCGGCGTGTGAACACCTTCAGCCTCATGGAAGCTGTGCATCAGCGGCGAGCTGTCACCTGTCAGCCGAACACTCCTTGGATGACGTGAGCATGTTGATTTTAACGGCAGCATTTTACCATATTTGGCTCCAGATGTTCCATCTAAATCTAAATGTTTAGAAAATATGCAAATTTACACTGATCTCAGCGGAAGTACCAGAATAAAAGCTTCATGAAGAAAAATACCGTATCCACAGCACTAAGAAACTTTCAGAACTTTCTGAGCTACTTCTGGGTCGGGTGTTTAAGAGCAACCTAAAGCTCCTGGGTTAAAAGCAAGAAGCAGTGACATCATAGACTGGGGGCGGAGCTTCCTTCGCAAACCTGTCAGTGTGAATTTGCATATTTTCCAACCATTTAGATCAAACGTTTAGATCTAAATTAAACATTTGGAGCCAATTGTGGCAAAATAGTCCCGTTAAAATCGGCATGTTTACTTTTACAAACGGCGCCCCCTAGGAAAAAAGATACTACAGTAGATGAGATGTCATGATGTTTCGTGTTAACACAATAACTCAAAATTTGTGTCATGGATCATTTTCTACCCACATAGATCTCAGAGCGAGGAAGAACTGGAGTGATTTTTGGAAAGGTTGGTTGTATATTTCAAACACTAGGGGGAGTTTTATCTTCAAAGGTTTTTGGGCCACAATTTCTCAACCGTTGGTCCGATTTGGCCCAAATATTCCTATTTTACTCGATTGGTTAATATTATTATTATTTTACTCAAGAAACTATTGACATAACTTCTCATTTAATTGAAGACTTCAATCAGGGGGACTGCTTGTACAACGCAGGGGGTTGGGTACATTTCAAGGATATACCCTTGCTGTCGGTGACGACAGCGTAGGTCGATTTGATTTTGGCATTCACTTTGTAACAACGCAGAAAGGATTTGATGAATGCGCGACACATGGTAACGATGAAGATGAAGGTGACTCATGCATTTGTTTTTGTGTGTGGACAAAAGGCGGAGGGTAACTCAAATGGGTGGGGCTTATCACAGCGCTTCTATAATAAATGTCAACCTGAGGAGTACAGGACACAAAGTTTCACTCCAGCCGAGGCTTCAGAGGAGGAAGAGTTCCCCTTGCGAGGAGAGGATTTGCTCTCACGTTATCAGCATTCACATTACAGGCTCATTAAAAAGAATAATGGAGCTCAATAAAAGCAATCAGAGCCTGAAATAAACCACAATTAAACAACCTTATTTCTCTCCGCCGGAGGAGGAGCAGCCCTCCGGGCTGAAGGAGGAGGACATAACTCCAGTCTCTTCCCATCTGCTGCAGACAGACTTTATGACTCTGCGCTCGCGACGGCCGCATACTGTAAACATGGGAGGAAGACAAACAGGACAAAGAGGGTCGTCGAGTGTTTCTGTCGATCCAAGGCTCCGTAAAGCCGCCGCCGCGCAAAACCAACACCTCCCAAAGCTTTTCATTTCTACTGGCGCTACACAAACACATTGTGTACGGTTGTCTCTCCTTCCTCCCATACGTCCATCCAGAGCTGCGGAATAAAGTGTGAGCTAGGCTGAGCTAACATGACGGACTGTCAATCAGGGGTTTTGATTTTCTCGCCGAAAGTCGGGGGTATTATGGAGTGATCATAGCGCTCGACGCCGATCCGTGGTTTTGACGCCATAACTCAAGAACTCTATTGTGGATCATTTTTAAATTTAATTCCAAGATGGATGTTTGTGCGAGGAAGAACTGGAGTGATTTGGGGAAAGGTCGGTTATATATTTCTGACACTAGGGGGGGCTTTCTACCCAAAAGTCATAATTTTTCAACCGTTGTTCTGAATGAGTCCAAATTTCAAAAGACGCTTAAAATCTGGTGAATATGATGAACTGGAGGGGATTCATCTGGTTTATATCATATTTACCCATATTTTTACCTAACAGTTCATATTTAACTCACTTTGAGGAGCTGTTTTCACTAAGAGTAGTGCGGGGGGATTGCCGGTACAACACAAGGGATTGGGGACTTCTGGCGGATGTACCCCAGCTCTCAGGGAGGTTAGCGTGGGCCTAACTTGACGGAGGGATTACCAGAGCTGTGTTGGATATAAAATACATCTTTCAGCACCGGCCTCTTAACCTTGCTGCTAGCGAGAAGGACTTGCAGGAACAGAGTGAGGGGTTAGTTTTAATAGTCTACCCGCTGCAGCCCTGACTGCTGGCTGGGGGTTTCCATGCTCCTCTTATTGACTCCAACAGATGGCAGAACCAGAGAGAGACTATTTCCGCTGACTCAATGCCCAAATGAACAGCAGTGGCGAGCTCGCCATGGCTTCATTAAATATTCACTCGCAGCAACAATACACCAAATATGAAGCGCACACAAGCAAGAAACAAAAATAAGCACAATAAATGTGTCGTATTGCTGATATCGGAATAAAACGCAGAGCTGTATCGGAGGAAAAAACACTTAGTTCACTCCCAGGCCTTTTGAAATATTTAGCAGTCAGCAACAATGGCGGCCATAGTTCAGTAAGCTTGATAATACAATTCCGAATTATGTAAATTTTCCATTCCATGCTTGTAGTTTGATTTTCCTTCACTACACTTTCTCGGTTTCTAACGTGGAGATGATCAAATATTTTCCATCAAATCTCCAACAATTATCGTTATTAATCAAGCTTTCCATCACGCTGTTTCAGGGAAGCTGTAATTTAGCACTTCACGGCGCAGCGGCGGCTGAGCCCTAATGAATCCAGGGAGGATTTGTTGTCGGGTAATCTCTGATATGATCTTTTATGCATGCAAGAGGCCCAAATGAACCGGCGCCACCGGAGAATTAGTCCATGTTAGCATTTAACTGGAGATGAGCTGATTGTGTGGCGGGTCAGGAAAAATAATTACAGGGCTGAGGCGGTGTCAGGGGTCACATTAGGCCACATCGGGATCACGTCAAGACCCGCCCCTCTCATCCGGACTGATGTATGAAAACATGCAAATGAGGCTCCAGTGCTTTGAAGAGAGGCACTTCCTATAGCACTGAGATAACGCGCTGGTTGAGATGCAGTGCCACTTGTGGGTGGTGGTGTTAGGTGGTGGTGTTGGTTGGTGCTCATGAATGCAAGAGGCTGATTTTAAAATGTAATAAGAGCTCCGGACCTGCTTATTTTGGAGACGACATGGTGCCGAAGCATAAGAAAGCCCGGTTTCCCTCAACACAATGTTTTCTTTTGTGCGTTTCTGCAAACCACGGATGCTTCACACGTCAACATTCCTCCTTATACTTTTGAACAGACCTTCTGCAGTCATTATTTTAGGGAACAAAGGAATATTCTTTCATTTTTGCAACCCGGTGTTTTTATGCTTAATCCTTGCAAAACGTAAACACAGTGTTGTCAAGACATATTATTGAAACCCAGTGGCGGGACTTGGGTTTTTAACCTGGGCATTCAGCGCTATACTCCAGCAATTAATTCATTAATTAACTTTAAAGTGACTTTACTGATACCGGCTGATGTCAGACGAGTAACACGCCCATATTCAAAGCGTGAGTAACTTTTAGCTATCGTAATATAGTGGTTCAACATCAACACACGACCACCAAGAAGACAAGAACTTCATCAAACATAAGTAGGATTCAACAGCGTTTCTACTAGCATAAAGTACTTGACATCAGGCGTACTGGCACCGCCAGACCGCTGACTCTGGACCTCATTCACGCCACAACACCAGTAACCATCTTCAGCCAGCAATAATCAACAGATATTTAAGTTACTTAAAAATTATGAGTTTTAAATAAAAAAAGTTCCTTTTTTCCATTGGCATGGAGGTCCTATTTGTCCAATAAGTTTTAATGTGTTGAAAATGAGCGCCCAGCAGGACCAGAGGATATGAATGAAGAGCCGTCCTCATGCATAATACCTACACAGGATGAGCCTACCTTAAGGACACGCCCAGCCTACCTGAGATGTCAAAGAACACGCCCTAAATGACAACTTCTAAATCCAACATCTTAAAAAATGTGATAATCATCACAATGAGGTTATTTTAATTGCAGAGGCATTCTCGCCGACAGTTGCTGCCTGAGCGAAGACGTTTAACCCGGAGACCAAAGTGGAGAAATCAGATATGATAAGAGAAAAAAGAAAAAGGAGCTAGATGAGCTCACTTGAAGCGGCAGGGTGAGAAGGATCAGGTGTGTACTGTTGTATCCTGTATGATGTCACATGTAGCGTTAGCGCTGAGGTTTAGCAATTTCATTGTTAATGTGTCAAAGCATGTCAAGTACACTACAGTCTCATAAAACCCTCCTTTGAAATGATTCAATGTGAGTATTCACTGCTTACTTTCAAAACGAACACTCTAATACTGCTAACATTAAAGGGCGGCGTGTTCCTGAATCAGATTTCTTCTTCCGTGATGTTGTCCGTGACGGTGGAGATGAAAAGTTTGACTTTTATGGGTAGTGTTTTGT
Organism: Lophius piscatorius; assembly: GCA_009660295.1. Taxonomy (NCBI): domain Eukaryota; kingdom Metazoa; phylum Chordata; class Actinopteri; order Lophiiformes; family Lophiidae; genus Lophius; species Lophius piscatorius. The sequence continues at coordinate 98,772 of VRLP01000594.1, read as the reverse complement.
AATACCCTTTATTCGGCGGACGCGGTCAAACAGAGCTCATGTGTTCATGGTTTATTTCCAGTGTGTGATTAGAGTACGGGAGAAGGAATGAGACAGGAAGCTCAGGAGACACAAGCTCTGGGCTGTTTCCTCTTGATGCTGGCCCGGCGGCGGTCCCGCCTTCATTTCTGAGAGTTTGCGATCATGTACGAATGTCGCGATAGGGGGCAACCAAACTCAAGGCTCAACCAGCAGCTATTACTTATTCTGTATAATCTCCTCTCTTGCCCTCACTAGTTTTAATCTTTACTGATTGATAATTACAATCAGTTTAGATTTTCTGTTTCCCTAAACTATATTTACATCCCCGAAAAGTCCTGAGAAATGATAGAATTGACGACGACGCTTCTGCGTCCGCCGCAGTTCCCTCGCAATAACTCAAAAACTTTATCATGGATCCTTTTCAAATTTTATTCTCACATACACCTGAGTGTGAGGAAGACCTGTACAGATTTTGGGAAGGGTGGGATGTATTTTTCCAACACCAGGGGGAGCTTTACCTCCCAAATCTTTGGTCATAATTACTCAAAAGTCGATCTGATTTAGTCCAAATTTAGTGCATATGAATCGACTCAAAGAGATCTATCTTTAATAGATTTTATTATTTCACTCTAAATATGTCTAAATATGCGATATTTCACTGGTATTTTACTCAATAGGGGGAGATTTTTTCATGAAAAATATAGTTTTCTGTACATAACAAGAAAACCTTTTTTTATTGATCATTTTCAAACTGTATACTCATATAGACTTGAGTGACAGGAAGAACTGGATTGATTTTGGGAAAGATCGGTAGCATTTTTCTGACACTAGGGGGAGATTTATCACCAAATGTTTTGGGGACATAAATTCCATCGCATTGGTCCGATTTAGTCAAAAATAGATGCATATAAATCCACTGGAGGAAACACGTCTATAATTTACTCACTAGGGGGAGCTTTTTACAGAAAACACTGTTTTACGGACATAACTTCCTAATCGAGTGTCCAACTCAGTCCAAATTCAGTGCATATGAATTGACTCGAACACAGAAATATTATATGTTTACTCTAAACGTTCATATTTTACTCACATTTCGGGGACCAGTGGAAATAACTTCAATCAGGGGGATTGCTTATATAACACAGGGGATTGGGGACTTTTCGGGGATGTAGGACAGACTTGCTGGCGGGGACGACAGTATAGGTCTAGTTTGTTCTCCTAATATTCATAGTGTTGGGGGAACAGCGAGTATCCTAGTTCCCACAAATCAATGTCTTATGTTCTCAGCGGATGAGTTTTTGTTGGATTCTCATTATTTTTAGTTGTGTCGGTATGTGTTTATTCAACCCCGGGCCTTTGTCATGCTGCACCGGAGTCTTTACAGATAGCTCCAGTCTCAAAGAAGGGCTCATCTCTATCTCCTCCGCTTTCTTTGGATGGCTCCCTCTCCAGCATCACCAGACTGTGCAGCATGAATCTGATTGGCAATGCATCACTGCAGCAATGGGCTTTTCTTTCACGCAGAGATCCCAACACAAACAGCCAACAGGGACTTATTGAAATGGCAAATGTGAGGGAAGGAGATACAAAGAGATGTTAGCATTAGCGAGGTTTCTCCCACATCTGTTAGCGTGTCTGTGGTCAAACCGGTTCTGGACGCTGCGGGTCGGTCTTTGTTAGCGCTGCGTGGTCATCTCTTTCACGGCCGAGTCATTCAGAGTTAATATCCTAAGTTGTGCCGGATGGTGTTTTATACAAGTTGGTTTAGAAATCTTGACACCAGCCTTGACAAATTAGTTCTCACGGTATGAAAGTAGACGTTTGGTTTTTCATTTCTCCCACAAAAGTAAAACTGTTAAGGGAGCATTTATTTATGCACTTGATTCAAAAATGAAAATATTCAAAAATAGGCACTTCCTGAACGGTTTCTTATGGATATATATGTAGATATGAGAATCACAAAGGAACGCCAAGGCTTTCTTTGAACAGTTAAAATGCCTTTATTCTATAACGCCGTGGTCATTCGGATCTATAAATTACAAACGCCAACGCCTTTCAGCTTCAAGCCTTCATCAGGGAGTCAAACGGACCTCACAGAAAAAGCAGGACAGTTTATGGGGGTGATGACCAATCAGGATATTCCACCTGCATAAAGGGGTGTGGCCTAAAACGGGGATGGAGACTAACAACAATCCTCCAGCAGATGGAATTTCGACCCAGCAGCACCAAAGAATACAAAAGTAACTTATCAACAAAGCACAGAATAGAATAAAAGACGACTGTTAAAGGTAAAGAGGGAACAAACACGCAGTGACGTAAAGATCTCGACGTCTCTTTGACGTCGGAGGCGTTCAAGTTTTGATGAAAGGTGTTTTATAGAGGTTAGTTTATGAAGCATGTTAGTTAAAGTCATGTCTGCCTCAACACTGACAAAAAGTTGAATTCTTTTCACCAAAGTCCAGTTCATCTGTTTAATCCGGGCACCATGTGACCCTCGTCCTCTGGGACTGTCCACTCCAGATGTTCTCCTGCACAATCAGGCTCTGGAGGAGGAGGAGGAGGAGGAGGAGCTTTTTTAATGCGTGGGATACAATGGTCCAACATTTCTTCTTCTTTCATCTTTTTTTGTCCTGATTTAAATAAAGAGACGGTGTCCTCTATTTCACCGCTTCATTTGTCCTAATGCTCTTTTAAATGGACTCCGGCTCTGCAGATGGACCAGCGTTCTTGTGGAACTGCTATATGCGATAAGTACTCCCTCATTTGACTGCCCTTGCTGGCCAATTATAAAGCCGTAAGAGGGCAACACCTCCTCGGTCTTTCCTGTTATTGAATCTCTCCGGCTGCTCCCTCAGTTTCTCTTTCTGTCTCCGTCATTTCCTTTCTCTCTCTCTCTCTCTCTCTCTCTCTCTCTCTCTCTCTCTCTCTCTCTCTCTCTCTCTCTCTCTCTATATCCCCCCTGCGGCAGAGAGTGGAGAGGGCAGGCGTGGCGCTGGCCAGCCCCAGTGTCCTTCAGTGTCCGATAACAGAGCCTCCCCATCAGCTGCCCGCCTCGGCCAAGCAAGGCCTGGCTAATGGATTTGGCTGGCAGGCATACATCCCTATCCCACCGCCCTGCTCACTTCCACACCTCTCAATTATTCAGTCTGCACTTCTATGCAAATGGCTTCCTATTCAACCCCCCCCCCCGCCATCATTTTCATCTGGTTATTATGTGTGCTGATGCGTGGGACTCCGGAGACTTGTCGGCTGTGACATATGGTATAGCCGGTGAGATGGAGCGTGCTGCCAGCTTGCCGATCCCTCATCTCCTTGTAGGCGAAGCTCCGTCAGACCTGAACCATTAAAAGGCTGATCTATTGGAGCGCCGCTCACAAGTGGTAACACTTTCCAGCAGTTCCCTAGCAACCGCCGCAAGCGCTGGTCTCTCACTGTAATGCTCAGTTGCTAAGCTACAGAGACTGACAAAACTACACATGGCTGATCTCCCCATGGAGTCAAGGGCCAACAAGCGGTGGTATCATTCAGAAATGGGATCAGTGAATAGAAACATAGCATTTCCAGCTGGCTGGAAAATTTTCATTGTGAATATTCCAACTATCACGCTGGAGATGCTTCCTTCCACGCCGCCGCGCGGTCTCGAGGCGACCCGACACCTGTCGTTTGAATAGAAACGATGTCACGACCGTGGAAAGAATGTACTTGTGCATCTTCCTCCCCCTTTGATTCCGAGGGTGAATCAAGGGCAGCGCATGAAATGTTTGGAGCGCTTCATCAAGCTTCATAAATTAGCCAGCAGCAGGAAGGTGTGCGCTGATGATTTAGCCCCCCCCCCCCCCCCCCCCCCCCCCCCCCCATGCTGGCCACCTGTTCAAGGATTTATTCCCCAGGTCAGTGCTGGGCTCACCGGCCCTCGTCAGACAACCTGCTTCTTCTCCTGGCATAAGAGGGGGCGAGCGGAGGAGAGAGGGAGGAAAGGGCTGGCTTTCTGTACAAAAAGAAACTAGACTTAGACGTACGCCGTCGACCCCGACAGCAACGGGATAGAACCGATGCGTCACTTCCTTCACTCCGCCCCGATTGACCTCCTCCAATTAAATGTGTAGTCTTGTGTGAAACAGTGTTTATCAAAAAGAAAACTCCCCTTAGTGAGTAAAATATGAACTTTTAGAGTTTCAAGTTAAATCTCCTTGACTCGATTCACATGGAAGAGATTTGGAGTTGAAAATTATGACCCAAAGACTTCCAGAAATAAAGCTCCCCCTAGTGTGAGAAGTGTACAACTGACTTATCCCAAAATGATTCCAGTTGTTTTGCCCCCTAAAGTCCACGTTTGTGTAAAATTTGAACATGATCCATGAAAACGTTTTTGAGTTATGTACAGAAAACAGTGTTTTTCATGAAAAGCTCCCCCTAGTGGGTCAAATATGAACTACTAGGGTCATAGATAGATAGATAAATCTCCTGGAGTCGATTCATAGTCAACAAGTTTCCACTCATTTGGAGCAACAGTTGAGAAAACATGGCCGGAGGCTTTAGGAGATAAAGCTCCCCCTGGTGTCAGAAATATACAACCGATCTTTCCCAAAATCACTCCAGTTCTTCCTCACACTTAAGCCTAAATGGGTGTAGAATTTGAAAAGGATCTATAAGAGAGGTTTTGAGTTATCGTGTTCACACGAAGGATCTGCGGCGGCCATGATGATTCCATAACATTAACTTTTCGTCTACAATAAACTTTATTTCCACCATCTTCCTCGTGAAGACGAACAAATAAATCTTTGTCCTGGGACACGTTCTCAGAGATGTGAAAACTTCTGGAAAACACATTTTGTTTCCCGCTGTTGTTTGGGGAGCGATGTGCAGGTGGAAAAAGATTCCTCCTGAAGTCTTCTGGGAGACTTTGTGCCCTTCCTGTAGCCCACCTCAGCAATGTCACACCCCACCTTAGCAGATGCTTAAAGAAAACACCGGCAAGTGCATTTACCCCCATTTTACACTCTCATATTTCATTTTCACATCCACTGAGGTTACCCTTCCATTTCCTTCTCCACTGGAGATACCGCAAGGTGAGAGCCGCGCCGTTTGTTTATTTATGAGAGCTGCAGTGAAGGCGATGCATCCGCCGCCGCCGCGGATCGTGTGGATTCTTTCAAGATCTCTCCGAGACGATTCCACGGAGCGGTCGTTAGGTTTGTGCTAACAAGGCTGGGGGGGGCGACGCCTCCCCTTCCACCTCCTGACGGAATCACATCCGTGCCCCCCTGAGCAGCAGAGACACCACCGGGCCAGAACAGGCAGCAGTCGGGTCGTCTGCAGCCAAAAATAATTAAGAGCGCTGTGGCGGGGTTTCTGCTGTATTCGCAAAAAAAGAATTTTCATCCAAATCTCCATCTGGAAGAAAGGCTTCGTTTTTTTTTATCTCACAATCGCACACATTAACGCCCACGCACCACCACTGCAGCACTCGGTTTACCCATGATGTCACTGGTAGTGTAGGAGGAGCTTGATCCGATCTCAGAGGAACGACAGTGAGTAAACACCCTAAAAGATTACAGCTACACTAAAATCCTTACTGTGAACGTATTCAGTCGTATGATGTTGATAGTGGATGTGTTTACATCACACAACCTGCTTTGAGAGCTGAACATCCATTACACTGTTAAAAAAAAAAAAAATCCATAAAATATTTTTTTTCATTTTACCGTAATTTTTACGGTAAAATGAAAAACAAAATTGGTTAATTACCAAACATAAACATTTATAAGATCAACATGCTTACAGTTACAGAGTTAATTAAATAAAATTACACTAAATTAAATTTTTTTAACTTAAGCTGTAAAAATTGTCAGGAGAAAACACTTTAAAAAAAAAACAACATAAAAGACGGTTAATTTCAAAACAGTATTACGTTCGTAGATAAGGTGAATTATAATAAAGAAAGAGTAAATAACTTTCTTATTTCTGGTCAGAACAGGTGAAAACTTATACAAACTAAAATTAAAGGAACATTGCAATAACGTCAGGAGCGATAATTACTGTAAAAGTATTGTTCTGTGTTTATATAACAGAATTTGCTGCTATGAAAACGTAAATAACTTTCTTTAACCCTTTTAGTAACATCCTCCCATCGTTCAGACAGACAAGGGGCTGAGAATACGGTATAAATCTACGGTATAAATCTACGGTATAAATCTACGGTATAAATCTACGAAATAACGTTGATTTCTGGGTTAAAAGTCTGAAATTAATGCAATTAAGTATATAACCATAAAAATCATGACATTATATCAGTATTTATGGTTATTAATATTAATGTCCTGTCTGTGATTTTACAAGATCATGTACAATTTCGATTATTTATTTTTTTTAATGGTAAAAAATAATAATAATAATTTTTTACGGTAAAATTCCAGCAGCTGTGTTTGCCGCAACTAAACGGATTTTTTGCCTCTGCAGAAAAATGACTCGTGTTGGCAAATGCACGCTCATTGTTTGTGTTGCCGTTCTTAAACAGCGTTTCGGTGTGATATATATTAAGTCTCGCCTGAGGCCAGCGTCGTTTCATACGTTTCCAATGATGCATGTGCAAAAGGAGCTTATGGTCCCTTTGGAATTCTGCTGCAGTCGCAGATCTGGGAAAGGTCATAAACGATTTCATCTCCTCTTGACTAAACACCTTTTCCTCTCATCTAACCAGCATCCGAGGCGTACGACTTATTTCCAGCGAGGTGAGCAGGTTTCCCCAATCTGTGGCCCGTTCAGTGACGGCGGCGCCAAAAAACGAGAAAACACATGAAGTCGCTGACATTTAACGTGAAATACACCTTTAGGCTGTTTTTCTGAGGAGCAGCTGCTCCTGGCTGCAGGATCAGATACGAAGAGCGACAGTCTTATTCTACCGTTTTGCGGCGACAGAAGAAAAAACGGGTTAAATCATTCCGTTCATTTATGGGGGTTTATCTGCAATTGGACTTTTTTCTGCTCCCTCGGTTTGTTCAGAACCGTGTGGATGTTCTTCACCTGCTCTTCGTCCTTTCATTCCCCACCCTGAACCGAGTTTGCTTTGAAGAAGCGCTGCGGCTATGTTTGTGTGTTTTTAGGGGGTTATTTTTGGGTGGGGGGGTGGGGGGGGGCTGCTTTATTAATGTTTATTTCTCATCTCCGCTGAAAGACAATCCTCTGGACTTTTACCTGCTCTCTGTTCCACATGGTCTCACCGGCCAAACGCCTGAAAGGAAGAAAAAAAAGTGTTAGACTTTTCTTTTGTACCTGGGAGGGAAAAAAAAGTCATGGTTATAAATTTCTATGTGGCTGTTCTGAAAGAAGAAAATGTTCCTGATAACAGGAGATGATTCTCAGAAACTCTTTTCTCCGCCTTCATAACTTGGATCTTTACGAGGCCGTCTTTTTTTTTTTCATCAGTTTTCCAACATTTCCGTATCGACGGCTCCTCGCAAACTCAGATGGCGAGGCGTGTTTCAGGTAGAAGCAGGCGTAGCTGGATGCTCCTCGGCGCCCCGTTGAAGCGTTTCTATGAGCTCGGCTCACCTTGTGCGACTTCGGGGTTAGAAACGATTGCGTGTCCTCCATCCGGCGCCGAGGCCTCCAGCTAGTTTCTCTTGCCCTTTAGTTTATGCGTCTGCTGGAAGACTTCCCCTGAGCGCTCACATAAAACGTTACCTGGACCCTGCGGTGAGGAAGACCACACATTGAAGCTCTTCCTCCCCGTCCGTCTCTAGCCTCGCGCCCCTAATTATCTCATTAAGGCCGCATTTCTGTGGAGGTCAGATAAATGTTCATGCAACATGTGGCTCTGATCGCCAAAACACTCGCAGGAACAAAAGGCCGTTGTGCGAAAAAAGGCTGGACTGCTATGAATTATGGGGCTGGGGGAAGGGACGAAAGGATAGCGGCCTGTCCATCAGGCTGCTCGCGTTTGACCCGCCTCCTCCGTGGGGCCGCCTGTGTTCGGCGTCATCGAATGCCCTCCCTTAAAGGTCACTGTAGCGTTAGCGACATTAGCCCGTTCAGAAAAAATTCATTTGGGGCTTTTTTTAATTTAATAAATTAGAAGCTGTAAATGTTCAATAAAATGAACAAATTTGTTTCTAAACCTTACAAATAAAAAAGTAGATTTTTATGTGATTAACTCGACATTAATTATCCATTGTTTTAACGGTCACTTTACCGTTTTTCTGTCCGGTGTAAAGACTACCAAGGTCAAAGTCTGCGCTCATAAACACAGAACATAAATGTATGTATTCCGGCGCGGCCCGCGCCGCCGTCTGGCGAGACGCCGAACGCCCGCCGCGGCACAGCCCTCGCTGCAGAAACGGCTGCCGACCTTGCGTTCGTGGAGACGTGAACCTCGGTTCCACGGATTTGATTTAGAACCTCGCTGAGAGAGAGAGACGGAGGAAAGGAGGGAGTTCCAGAATATCACCTACTGAGAAAGAAACAGAAGAATTTGTTCACTGGTTACACATCAATAAATGAAGAATGATTGAGTCCAACGATTCAGTTTGGGAGGATTTTATTTGAAGGAGAGTTGAAGAATTTTTCAAAGCTGGAATTTAACCTTTTTATTTTTTGTGCACTGTAAAAAGATATTATTGAATTATTATTATTATAATAATGTTCGCTCTTTGAACTGTTAATGAACAAATATTTATTTACTGTTCTTTTGGTTCCGTTTTTTCTTTTACTGTTTTTGAACCAAATTTTTTAAATATTTCTAAGGCTGGAATTTCACTTTTTTATATTTTTGAGGTCTGATGTCACTGTTTAAAGAAAATTATCGATTAACTTCATTCAACTTGTAACCTACATTGACGTTTATTATTTTGGAGTCAGACTTATTAATTTAAGTTGTAAACACTTTATTTAATTTTGTAACCAGTGGAATTCATTTTTTTAAAAACTATTTCCCCTTTTAAATGTTATTCGTAACATTAAAACGCTGCTGGGATAAAATAATGTCGGATCTTTGCACTCTGAAGGAACAAATATTTATTTGCCGTTTTTATTTGAGGTTTTCTGGAAGTAAAACTGTGAATAAAAAGAGTTTTTAATCCAAATTTGAAGAATTTCTAAAGCTGGAATTTCCCTTTTTTATGCTTTTGGGGTCTTTAAGAAAATTGTTATAGAACGTAAAGAAATTACTTCAGCTAGCAAGTTAAATGAAGTGTTTTTGAATCTATTCTATTAATTTGAGTTGATTAAATGGAGTTTACCAGTTGGAGAAATGTTCTGAGTTGATCAAACAATTCTCTTTTTTACAGTGCGCACCATCAATCCAAAGCGTCGGACCTCCTACAGCAGCTTTTAGAGCACAAGGACAAAACTCAGTGTGTGGTAGCTTCATTTGTATTCCAGCATGTTTGATGTGTGCTGCTATACGTGGTGCATTATGGGTAATGTATTCCCACGAGAGCAGCTTTCTTATAACTTTGGTGTTGCACCAGCAGGAATTGAGCACACCCTGTGCTTTGAGGCATTAGGTGTCAGGAGCGCCACCGCTAGGTAGGTCCCTTCGATTTGTTTGTTGAGTCTTCCTCCCTGGAGGGGTTGGTCACAATTCTTCTTCATCCTCACGGGGACCTGAAACTGTCTCCGTGGGTGTTTGGGGCGGGGGGGGCAGCGAGGAGAGCCGGGAGTGAGAAAATGACCTCTATTTGTTTTGACGGGGCCCTCACACAGAACCTGTCGGTGCTGAATCACTCTTGTGACACTGTTTAGATAATCTGTCTCTGTACGTTTGCGAGTGCGAGGCCCGAGTGGGTTTTGTCCGGCCGCGGTCCCGTGGGGCCGCAGTGGCTCGGCGGGTCCATATCTCGGTTGTTTTCAGGCACGGATAAGAGTGGCCCTCACAGATGGAACTATAATGGGGCCTTAACCCAGTTCCACCGCCTGAAGTCTCCGGGAAATATAGGACCGCCGTGGTTTCGGGGCGGTCGTGTTCTGGACTCTGAACGCGCCCAGAGTTCAAAGCGGGTTCTGAATGCGGCCATTGCGATGATCCGGCTTCGGAGGTACAATTATTTCCAGTCCTGAGTTTCAGTGGGGATAAACGGATGTTCAGAGATCGGGTTTCAGTGATGGATCGAACAATCAGAACCTCCTCTTACTACCTCCAGCAAGGAGGTCATGTATGTTGGTGCGTCAGTCCGTTTGTGAGCGGGATCATTGGAAAAGTACATGAGATATTTGCATGAAACTTTCCCCACAGGAAGGTTCTGTCAGAATAGATTTGGGTTTAAGTTATGTGTTTAACGGCATTTAAAATAAAAATAAAAATAATGAGCCGTTTGACGTCGCAAAGTGGCGTTTGCTGCCTTTGATGTTCCTTTGAGGGTGGAGCTGGAGGCTCAGCGGGCTGAACGGAGACGCTGAAGTGGACTACGCAGGAGACTAGGGGCTACAGAACCTTTTGGAGACACCCAGAGAGTTTTTTTAACTATGAAGCAGGAAATTAAAATGTGTTTCTGTGCCTCCGAGTTTCTCCAGAGCGAAACCGTTGGATCTGTTTCTCATTTGGTGCATTTAGCTTCTGCAGGGGACTGAAGACCCCAGAATAGATGTGAAAATGTGGTATATGCATCCGTCTGTCCGTCCATCCATCCGTCCATCCATCCATCCATCCATCCGTCCATCCATCCGTCCGTCCCTGATGAGACAATGAGTGTATTTAACTAACGTGGTTAAAATAGAAACATAAAAGTAATTTTACATGGCGTTCTCTACAAAGAGAGAGGTAGGCAGTGCAAACAAAGCCCCCAGCAGTCGGCACACCCCCAGTGTTCTTTGGACAGGCAGCAGCAGGAGAACCAGTGTAGAAAGCTAAGCAATACATTTACTGCTGTGGACCAGCACAGAACCAAGACCCAATTTATTAACATGAAAAGAAAACCCAACACTCTCGCTCTCTCTCTCTCTCTCCCTCTCTTTACTGCTCTCTCTCTCTTTCTCTCTTTACCGCTGTCTCTCTCTCTCTTTCCCTGTCTCTCTCTCTCTCTCTCTCTCTCTCTCTCTCTCTCTCTCTCTCTCTCTCTCTCTCTCTCTCTCTCTCTGGGAGATAATGGATAGTATTAATTTAAGTTTCCGTATAATTTGCTTTTACTTGATTATTTTTTAATCCAAATGTTAATGTTTTATCGTTGTGACACTGAAATGAGATGAAGATTCTACGATTAAATGAAGTATAAATATAATGAGATGTTTTTAAGAGTACATTCAGTACTTTAGTATTTGACTGGTTAAAAAAACAACAACAATGTTTGTCATAAACAATGAATCAGAATAATTAATGAGATGATAGATTCTTTATCGATCTTTTACAGGAAATGATTCCTTCCTTCATTCAAGTGTCACCAGATGAGTGGAAATATAAAGAAAAGCAAATCAAATTGAAACAAAGTGTAATCTGAAAAACTACAATTGACGTCAAATCATCTCCGATGAATAATTAACTATAAAGAGAAAAGATGATTATGATGCGTTATACGTACGGCTCTGGGAGAGAACCAATATAAGTGATTAAAACAGATTAAAATAACTCAAGCTGTGCAAGAAAAAAATGGTTTGTGCAAATAGTTTGTGAGAAAAAAAAAAAAATATTATATATATTTACCCATTAAAAAAACAACATAGCTTGAAAGGCAGAAAACATTTGTAATGTCCCTTTATCCCTTTTTCACCAGATTCCCATAAAAATAGCGTTGAACGTGAATAATTCTGTTATTTATGTAGAGAGTATAGTAGAATCATTCCACGGCCGATGAGATGTTGCCGCCCCCCCCCCCCCCCCCCCCCCCCCCCCCCCCGCTGTTTTCTTATTGCAGCTTTGTGAATGTTAGAAACTGTCTGACAGTAGTTTTGACGTGAAGATGTCTTCAAAGCGCTCGTGGAATCATCATATAGGAACTAAGAGGGAAAACAAAAGGCAAAAACTTCCTCCTCGCCGCTGCAGGGTCGACGCTCGCCTTCAAAAAGAGCAGAAGGCCAAAAAGTAATTATCTGATTAACCAGAAATGTTCATTTTGCTCGGGGGCGGCGACATGAAGCAGCTCACGCTCTGCCTTTTTTCTTCAGAAGCAAACGATGGAGGTGAAATCCAGATCAGAGAGCAGAGGCTGGATGATCATGTTGACTTTATTCTGCTTCCTTTTTATGTCTGCTCCCAAACAACTTTGTTTCCTTAAAAGAAAACGCCCTCATTTATTCCTTGTCGTGTATCTGCAGCTCCGTTAGACTTCATTTGAGGGTTTTTTCCTCGGCACATTACCTGAGCCGATCAGCCATAATATTATAACCACTGGTAGGTAAAGTCAGGATAAAATTGAGTTTTATTATTAATCTTTATTTTTTATCCATTTCTATCTATCTGTTTTGTTTTTTTACATGGGTGAGGAGAAATGTAATTTTGTATTTTGTTGTTGTATGGAAGTATATAGAAAGTGAAAAATAAATGAAAATCTGAATCTGAAGAGCCAAATGATGATGGCTGCTGGTCCTGTTGGCTGTTCCTGGTCTGATGGGACAACTGAGCCAGAGACTGGATCATGTCACTGGTTCTTTGCTCTAGAGGAAATGAAAATACCAATTTTTGCCCCACTTCTTTCTGAGGTCTCTCCTCATGACACATCATTTATTTCCTTATTTTATTTTACTTCTTTTATTTCTTCTTTTATTTTACTTCTTTTATTTTTTATTCTATTAGCTATATAATATTTCATATTCTATTTTGCTACATTTCACATTTCATTTCTTTATTTTCTAATTGTATTTCATATTTTACTTGGGGCATTTATTAGATTCATATCTTTGACTTTCTAAATTTACTATAAAATTAAAAAATAATTATTTGATCAAGCATGTTTTTAAACAGTAAAATTAAAAAAAAAATCTAATCTAACATGTAAAATAATTTAATGAATACATTTAGTATTTTATGAAAAATAGTCCATTTTAATTAGATTAGCCCAATATTTGGATAAAACACGTTTTTAGAAAAACCATTTGACCCTAAATTTCCTTCATTCTGTTTAGTGAGTCCAAAGACGCTTCAATATGCCGTAAAATAAAAATCCTGACCATTGAAAAGGACTTTCTGAAGAGCGGTGTCCCCCAGGGATCCGTCCTTGGACCCTTAGTATTTACATCCTGCCACCGGGTTATATAAGAAACAGGTTCCGTCACATTTTTCAACAAGATACAGAAACTCTCTAAATCCAAATACTCTTAAAGCAAGACACTCGTAAACGGAGGTAATGATGTATATGCTAAAGAGCAAGGGGCCGAGGACGGGGCCCTGTGGGACGCCACAGGTCAAAAGGACCACTGAGGAGGACTAGGACTAGGACTCACTTAAACGGAAGGATGTAACTTTATACGACAGAATAAATACAAATAATAACTAATGACCATAATTGACCAAAAGGTTGAATCTAATTAATATTGACCGTTTCTCATGAAACACAAACTTTAATCTTGAATTATAAATTATAATATAGAGTCACACTCGGCGTCGGCGTTCGGGTGAGTAAAGGTCAGGAAATGGAGATAATAAGATCGTGTGTCCTAATCAAGATTCCAGCTTTAATCAGGCGTTCTTCGTTAGCGCCATGTCCCCATCAATCAATATGCAGGATACACTGATCGGCCAAAACATTAAAACCACCGGCCTTTGGAAGAAGGCGGTCACACCGCGTGTGTTCTGACGGCTGTCCCTTCAGAACCGGCGTTAATGTCATCGGGGCGGCGTGGAGCTCATGATGTCGCTGGAATGCTTAATCTCTCCACCATTGCAGTTTTTTTTTTTCCCATCAAATCCGCGTCGGACACGTAGGTCTTAATTGAACCGGCGCGTAGAAGCGCGAGTGAAAGCGGCGCCGCTGTCAGTCCGTCTGCAGCCGAGCCTCCGCAGTTGTTTGGACCTTTGTGTGAACCGTACTGACATGTAAAAGATTCATGAAGCTCCGCCGCTCAAGGACCTGCTCGCGAGGACATGCGCAGAATTATGATGCGGCGCCTCAGCCGCTCGGCGCCCTAATCAGAGAAACAATGCTGTGCCGCCGAAGTCGGATAACGCCGCCGTCCGCCGCCACAGATGAAAAGGCGGCGTTTGGGTTTGTTTGGATGGTTGATATAAAAACAAAGAGTGATTCTAAAAGCGGAGCGACGTCGCTGTTTAAGAGCAGGTTGCTTTTCAAGCGCCGCCATGACAGGGCAGCTCGCTGCTGCAGGTGAAGCGGAAAGTGAAGAATAAATATTGTAGATCTCTGCTGTTTGTGACCGTGGAGGAAACATCTGCTGCATTCATGTCGCGTGGAGGATAATCGAAACGCCGCTTCTCCTCACAACGTGGCGTGGATGATGTCGCCCGGACGCGTCAGCATGACGTCCAGTTTGTTTGTTTGTTTGTTTACGTGACACGGACATGCGGTGACTTTTGTTCTGCAACATTCAACCCCTCAGGCGCCGCCGTTAGTGTCTGTGTGAAACACTAGCGGCGTCCAGGGGAGGCTTTCACTTCCTGTTTACGTTTACCAGAAATCCAAGAGTAATGGGTGTTTTAAAAACGGATGGAGGATTGTCATGGGCGCCATCCTTTCTTTGAATATTATTATTATTATGATCATTGTTTGTTTTGTCTTCTTCTTCTGTGTGTTTCTTTATTTTCTATATCTGTCCAGCCTGGACCCAGATATTTAAATAGATGTCTGTCCATTTCTGTTATATAGTATATATTAAATCTTGTTTTCCTTTAAAACACACATCATACCTTCACGTGTTTGACCGTTTCCTCTCACACAGGCTTTATTTACTCCTACACAACAGAACTGGATTGTTGAGACTTTGGACTAAGCCTGAAATCTCGGGGCGCCCGGTTCTGTTTGAGGCTCCTCAGTCTCGCCTCATGCGTAACTAAGACAACTGTCGCACATTTTCACATTTTGTTCCAAACACTCCAGTGTGTTTAGAAGAACGTGGAAGTCGAGCGAGAAGCGGCGAGAAGTGTCACCTGGCAGCTCATCCAAGCTTAGAGGAATGTTACTGAAAGCCCAGAGCAGGAGAACCAGCTGGTACCGCTGCCGGCTGACTCTCTCCGTCTCTGTCTTTATCCGCCGACACTCCTACGGCGTCCGTTCAGCTCGATGGTCACAAACCAGGAAGTGCTCACGTCGGAGATTATGAATACTCTCGCTCCAGGCACAAACTTTAAAACGCACGATGTCAGCAGTAACATCCCTCCACGCTTCTTCCACGCCGACATGATACGGCCACTAGGGGGCAGTGAAAAGTCCAAAGTTTTAACGTTTTTGACAGTTTTGATAATGAACTTAGTAAACGGCTAAAAGGTGACGTCTCTATATTTACTGCTATTCTTTTCACTTTTTCACTTAAATGTTTTCTTTTTCTTCTTAGAATTATGGCCCTCAAAGATTTCCTTTTTTACAAAGTTAATGTACTGTACAGCTTTTTTTATTTTATTTTATTTATTTATTTATTTCAATGTTTAAGTATTTTTATTTTTTATTTTTTTATTTCATTTATTTGTTTTTATTTCGTCGTTATTTATTTGATTTCCCTCCGCTCTCCATCTTGGATTTGCTGCAGCGGCTTTTTTCGTGACTCTGGATAATTAGACGAAGCTTTATTGTAACTTATGAGGTTAAATGCGGAGAAACGCGATAATTCCTTAAAACCCCTCCGGCCACTCAAAGACTCGTTTACTTCACATTATGAGGGATTCTTTTCAGTAACATCCGTGCGCCGAGATGTTACGATGTCATCATCCCCCCTAACTGCTCCTTCCTCCCTCGTCATCCTTTGGTCTTAGTTTGTTTAAATGTGACCGAATCTGAAAAGCCAAGAGAAAGAGAACCGAACCTTTGAATAATCACAAACCGCCTTTATTCAGTTTATTCAGAAAGAAAGACCTTTTTTTTAATTAAAATTTCTTTAAACAATTTCATCTGCTTGGCTTTTGGGGTATGATTCAACGTCTGCATCCCCCTCCCTCCCCCTCACTCCCCCTTCCCTCAGCCCCTCCCTCCTCCCTCCCTCCCCTTCCAGATTGGAGCTTCAGCTAGTGCTAGGGGATCACTCTGCACACTCTGTCACCATGACAACGCCAGTTCCATGTCCGAGTGGGTGTACACACTTCATTTAGTAATCCTCAGCGACCGACATCGGAGCAGCAGTGTGCATGCTGAGAGGGTCCGGGCTGGCAATCACGCCGAAACACACTTAATTACTGGAAATGCGTTCGCTCTTGAGGGGCAGTGACTGGCGTCTCCTCTGTACGCTGGAAAACGGTTTGTTGGGAAGTAATTTGGCCTTTATCTGAGTTAATGCGCTCGTACAACATGTTGTTGGCCTTGTGCACTTGGTACAGGAAACGCTGGCTTCACTGAGGCTCGTCTGAAATAAATACAAATGCACTCACCTGATTACTGCTGAGGACAGACTGGACGTAGACCAACACTCCACAAGTAGCCCCCCGCCGCAGTGCTCGGTCCAGCTACGTTAAGATCTAGGACCACTGAACCGTCAAAGAACCACCAGGGAGCCAAATGAACCCGGCTGAGTACCCGGACTTCAACCTCGTCGCCTAAACAGCCTCCCAAAACAAGAAAACTCACCCTAGCGAGTAAAATGTGAACTCGTAGGGTAATATACGATACATCTCCTCGAGTCGATTCATCTGCACCAAAGTTGGACTAAATCGGACCAACGGTTGCGAAATTATGGCCCCAAAAACTTTTGAAGCTAAAGCTCCCCCTAGTGTCAGAAGTATACAAACCATCTTTCCCAAGATGACTCAACGTCTCCTTCGCATTAAACTATACATGGTTGTAAAATATAATAATGATCCATGAAGTGGTTTGGGGGGGGGGGGGGGTCCTCTGATTGCCGGTTCGTTGCTGGGCCGACAAATAAAGACAAACTTTCACTCAGTCACTTCTACCGGCAATTTTCTAATTGCCACTTCACACTGCCGGTCATGACGTCCGACCCTCTCATCCACATACCATCACCCCAGACTCCAAAAACATCCAAGACGCCAATGAGCCCCGACCCAATGGGCGACACCCCCGTGACTGTTTCCCCTAGTCGCCTGTAAAACAAGCCGTGTCCTCCACTTTGAAACATTTGCAGGCAGTTACATGTAGAGATGAAGGGACCTCAAACGCCGGAGAACCTTTTCAAGTCAGATCACGTCTCTGCGTTTCATGTGCTTCTTCAGCGCTTCAAGCAGACGGCATCACGACTGACAAAAGACACGCTCGTCTTCGCCGCTCGTAACGGACGGCGTTTATTTGATGCTGCTGACATGTGAGGAAGGAATCATCAATTCTACCTGGCTCTCAGGGAAAAGTTGCTTTTATATATATATATATTTATTTATTTACCAGGTATGTGTGAATAATACTAGTAATAGTAATGAATAGTACGGTTTCTGTTACTACGACCAAGTCTGATTCTGTGGGGTATTTTGTTAACAGTTAAAAGAAAACATTACATAGAAAATGAAACGTTTGATTGGACAGAGACATTTAATTCCTATAATGTCTGTTTTTTTAGGGCGTACAGAACTTCCAGGTTTTGCACAGATTGAGCTCATCGTCTATCTTGGGATCAGGACGGATTTATTCTGTCATTATCTAGCTGTTTCTTCTTTAAAAGCATCGCAATAACTCCTGTAAGTTCACTCCTGTAGCCTACTGGAGAGACCAGGGAGTAAAAAGGCGTCAACAAGAAAACACTGTCGGTACCTCAGAGTGGTTTTACTCCGACTAATGTAACATCGTTACGGCGTTAGCAAACGTGAAGTTTCTATCGAGGTAAACTCAGCAGAAATAAAGAAAGAAAAATCTCCCTCTAATGAGTAAAAGTATTTTAAACAGAGTGTTAAAATGATATAAAACTGTTTTAGAGTTAAACACCATTTATTGACTGTATTGAGAGATTTGGGCTGCGCAAACTTTTGGAGCTATAGCCCCCCCTAGTCAGAAAATATACAACTGATATTTCCCAAAATCATGCCAGTTCTTGCTCGCACTAAGGTCTATGAAGATATGAAGTTTGAAGACGATACGACAGTTATTGAGTTATCGCGTAAACATTGAAGGATCTGAGGCGGGGGGGGGGCGCGGCGACTATGAGTCCATAATACCCCCCGACTTTTCGCGGATATAATAATGACTTATTGCAATTCTCGGATGAGCTGTTCCTTGAATATAGATGAACTTAAAGTGTATTTTCTGGCTAAACTGATAAAAAAAACACTTTCTTGAAAGCTTTCCTTTTAGTTTTGTTCATGATTTCTTTTTTTGGGAGAGTGAAAAAAAACAAACTAGGATAAGAGTCAATATTAATGGAGCACAGAGGAGTGATTTCAGGGAGCCGGGGCGACTTTATTGATCTTCTTTCTTCACGTTGTATATAACAGACACTGTTAACGTCTTAATTATATAACATAAAACAGGCAGCTGTCTTCCTACGTTTAAGAAAAGCCTCGCTTTCAGACGTTAGCGAGACGCGCTTCACGTCCCAGCGGGACAATCTTCATAAAAGCTGCCTTTACCGATATTATTATGCAAATACTTTTTTTTTTTCTTTTCTTTATTAGGAAACTAAGTGTATCGGTAAATTCCGATGACTTCAGCATTTTTTTTTTACTCTGCTTATCTGCTCTTCCCAAATGACTGCAAGATAGTCACTGAGCTAACCCACTTTATTTTAAATCATTTCTGACCCATCTGAGTCCAAACAGTCAACTCGGGGAAAATTCCCTTTACACGGAAAACCTTATTCCTGCGTGTCGAGCCCACCCTCCGTCCTAAATGCGGCTCAGCCTAGAACAATGGCGACTGCGTTTAAATTCAATTACCTAATGTCAGTCATTATTTGCTTTGTTGATTCTTAAGCGTGGAAAATAATTGCGTTGGAAGCACAGCGGCGGTTTGATTATCGTCTGCTGGCTCTAGTAGATTACAATACATCGAAATGAGAGTCGCATCTGTGTGTTCGCAGTGGTGGCGCTGCGCTTTAGCGCCTTTTAGTTCTCATTTTCAGCCTTTTTGGAATATTAAAGTGGCCTCAAAGTCAGTTAAGGCGAGTAGGAATGAAAGATTGAGGAGTTCTTCTGAAGCGCCGGTTCCCTCCCGGACGCAGCACAGCACTTCTTTCCTCCATGAGATCTGATATTCAGATGGTTTTTTCTTTTTTTAGTTGCTAGGAGAGTGGCGTCTTTGAAGTGAGCCCCTGATAGTTATTCAGCTGAGGAATATTGTCTGGTCTTGAGAGGCTGTCACGGATACTCCACATTTGTTGGGTTTATTGTGTGACTGGTCCATCTGAAGTGGACCCAACAAGGCAGGAAAACCCCTTTAAATTCATATTCGTCTCATGGGGCAGTGAAAATGAGAATATATTAGATGTATGTATATATCAGATGTCTCATTTTGGAGAAAACATTCCCCCCCCACCACACGTTTCTTCTCTCGCAGTGTTTGTTATAACGTATTCCATAATATCCGCACAGGAAGCTGATGTTCCCTCTTCGTCACATGCACAACCGGAGGGCAGTCAGAGAACCCGAGGCAGAGGAATCTGTGGATCCTAATAAGGCGACCGACACCACGACCCGGCGGACTCTGAAGTCGGGTATAGAATAGAAAAAGGGTCTCGAACTGTAACCAAATCTCTGTGTCGCTAAGTGAATCCTTTTTAAAAATCATATCGTCTATGGAAAAGAAATTCCATTCGGATTCGGATTATGCTTCAACAGCGACACCTACTGGGCAGAGTGGGGAGCAGAGGAGGACAGACTTCACTAAAAAACATCTGCTATTGGCAGAAACACAGGAAATGATCCTCCGACGGAGGACGTCCTCCTTAACCAATCAACAACCTCAATACAATATTGACAAGGCGTTGATCCAATGAGAAGGTCCACGTTTCCTTTTTGATTCTCTACCACTGTGGGGCGCTAGAGTGGGACCTACTGGTGATAAAGGGGAGATTGATTCATGGTGACTGTTTTTAAATAGAACTAATACATTTATTTTTATAAAGGCCTTGTCCAAATGAATTTAATTTGTTCCGCTTTAGCAGTTAGCTTGTTAGCTTAGATCTTAACTGGAATTCCTTAACTGCTTACCAGCGAGGATGAATCAGGAACCATCTTTGATTTTTTTGTGTGTAATCAAGGGTTTAAGTACGAAATGCGAAATAATAAAACTCTCACAAAACACCAACCATCTCAACATCCGCTCTACTTCTTCAAAATAAGAGCACTGAACATAAAACACAACGTGTGGGTTACAGGCGGTCAGGATTGTTTTAGCATTTGTTGTAAAAACCTGTTTTTGATCATGAATATCATGAATTTATGCCTCGTGTGGTTGATAAAGTTTTGATTTATGACCTATTAAAAAAAAGAAAAAAGAATCCATCATCCCCAATTTTTAAACGCACCAAAAATCTTTTTGAGTTTGAGAAAGACAAACAGCCGCAACATTTTTTTGTTATGTTTCAATCAAGACCTCTGCATGTTTTTTATTCAAACTAATACAATGGAATATTCCTCGATCGGTCCTGATTGACTATCGATTTGCTCGGGCGGGGGGATCCATAGCCCCCCAAACAATCAGCATTACAAGCCTTTGAACTGCATCAAGCACAAATTCTGTAATTCACATCAATCATCTACGATTGTTTAACATGTCGTCGTTGATGGAAGATGTTTTACGTGAAGTTTGTGTAGTGTTCAAATACTTGTTAAATACTCAGTCATGTCTATCAGAGCTGGTTGCACATTATTCTCTTCTTACTCTTCCTGAAGTCAGGTTCTTTCTGGCACCCCATGCCTGATGGGTAAACGTTTCAGCGCCTCCATTTTAAACTCGCCCCGTTAATCTCATAAAAGCTCTAATTGTTCTGGTTTCATTGAGATTTCGATAAATGTGAACAAATTATTTATCGACAAAATAAAGGTGAAAACGTTTCTTGTTGACTTGCAGCTTGTTGTTTGTGGCCCCGTTTCTTTGAAGTGAGCCGCTGACTTGCTGGAATTGATGGGAGAAATTAGTGCCAATCCTGTCAAATGAAAAGACTCCTCCTTTTAAGACGATAACGGCTGACCTGCTTAGTGGTCGGATAAAACGTTCAGACTAATGCTGAGGGACATAAAAGTCTTTCTCGTATTTGGGTTTGTAGGGCGTAGAATACAAAATAGAGATATTATGACACCGCAAAAGAGATATCACTAAATAGTTCATTACCAGCTAAAATATCTGTTAACACACTGTTGAAAATAATAAACCTGTTGGACGGCTGTTTTGTTATTACCTCTGGCATGGAGCTTATATTTCCCCTCCTGTGCGTTTGTCTGTTTGTTTGTTTGTTTGTTTGTTTGTGAGAAAGATTACAGAAAAACTGTCCAAGCCGCGATTAAATTTTGGTGTTCATGACGTCAGCATTTTAAAAAAAAGAAAAAGCTGTTTGGAGTAGTGAAGTCCGAATGTAGCCATCACTGCCTTTGTTTCTTTGATTCCTTTGATGTTACTTTGAGGGTGGTGTTGGGGGCTCAGTATTAAGAGTAACTTTGATTCAATCAATTTTCTATTGGGGGTGGAGCTGGGGGCTGAACAGAGACGCTGAAGTGGAAGTAGAATTTGCTGGAGAAACGTAGAACCTCATTAAAAAGTCGTGTAATAGTGTGAGGTGGAGGTTTGGTGGAGGTTCGTGTGCAGTGGGGATTTTGTCTGAAGACGTCTGTTGAATCCCATCATAGCTTGTTGTCGATGCTAAAGGTCGATGTTGATGTTGTTAATATTAGCCTCTTCTGTTTGTTCTCGGCTAAATTACAAAATGCCTTCATTCTTTACAGGTGATTAAAGAGGTCAGGGCGGCAGAGCTTTATTTTGGTGTGGATGTTGGAAATTCTCCGACACTGACTGAACAGGAGTCTTTCTCCTTCAAGCATTTTTCTGTATCCATGAACACCCCCCCCCCCCCCCCCCCCCCTCTCTAATGTCCAACAGGACGGCTAGTAATCTTTACAACCCAGCTAAAATGGCGATTTATGCGCCTCCTTACATAAAGGTCGCCAAGAGTAAACACTATACGTACTTGTGAGAAAGGCAGAAACACAGAAGCACGGAAATGTGTCCGCCGGTTAACGGATGCAATAATAATAAAAGCTGAATCATCTACCAGCAGAAAAACAACAATGGTGATTAAAATGTTTGCTGTATTAATATCTCAGGGGTTTTTTCAAACTCCTATTAAAAAAAAAAAGAGTAACTTTTTCCACATTGAAAAATCACTGCAGTCATAAATAAAACGTCTCCGAATCAAAATCCAAAGTATTTATGAATACGATGGAGCTAATTAGAATCATTATCTGTGTTTTAGTGAGTTGGCAGAAGGGCGGACCTGTTCAGAACAACGGTACAGAACCTCATGGACCGGTAGAACCCTTCCATTGTTGTTGGAGTCACACCGAGACCAAGGTCGGAGAGGTCACAAGGGTTTCTGGGGGTTCTGAAGCGGCGTCTTCTCACCGTCACATGGTCTATCACTCCTCTGTTACAACATGAAAAAGTCTTTCGTCTTACACAAACTCAGCCGTGTGATTGTTGTTTTTTGAAGCGAGAGCGTCGAGGAGGCGTGTGGAGACAAAGACACCGGTGAGACGAGATCTGTTTAAATTTTCATGAATTTACTCGTGGTCTGGACTTTTTTTTTTTCTTTTTTGGGCTCTTGCCCATATTCTAATTGGCACGTAGGGAAGAACTTCATGAATTATGCAGGAAAGCAGGTTTCCACGTGGCCCATTATATCCAAATTGTGCTCTGCAACTTTCTACTGGGCTGGAAAGACAATGTTGGAGACGGCTCGGCTCTCATTACAGCAGAACCTCGGCGAAGCTACTGGTCAACCAGAACCCGTTTTCTTACGTTTCCCAAAGATAAGATTCATCTGTTATGCAACACATGAAGACGCCACTGCATTATGGTGGTTAGGGGAACCCTAAATTCTGCTGTAAAAATATAAATATGTACAACCTCATTCCATCATTTCCAGTAACAGGAGATAATCATGCAAACTGGCACCAAACTGAAAAGCTGTGGGACAATATCGGGTTCTAAGATGAAAGAATGAATCACGATGTTGTGTATCGTCTTCTGGAGATCAAGAATTCTTTCAAAGACGTGAAAACATGTTGGTCACTAATAGTGCTGCTCCCTCGCTTTTAAAACTCACGTCCTGCTCAACTACATACCATCATTTCACACATTTTAACGAGTTAACCGTCTTCCTCCTAGTTTTACCTGCTGCCACGTCACTTTCTTACCACGGAGTATTAGGGGCACCACGACAAAAAATAAAATTACGATGAGAGGTTGTATGTTTCTAAGAAAGAAGTCGTAACTATACAAGAATAAAATCGTAATTTTACGAGAATAAAGTTGGAATATAACTTCAAAAAGTTGTAATTTTCCAAGAAAGAGTCGTAACTATACAAGAATACAATTTAAATTTTCCGACAATGTAGCACTAATTTTAAGAGGTTAAAGTCGTAATTTTCATGTGAATAAAGTCGTAATTTTACTAGAAAAAGTCGTAATTTGTAGAAGACTAAAGTCGTAATTTTCCGATGATAATGTTGCAGTTTTCTGAAGGCTAAAGTCGTAATTTTCCGATGATAATGTTGCAATTTTTCGGAAAAAAATCTTAATTTTACGAGAATCAAGTGGGAATTTCACAAGGAAAAGTCGAATTTTTAGGAAAATAAAGTCAGAATATGAAGATAGTCATTGTCGACATGCTAGCTAGCATCAATGCAAACGTCGTGCTGTGAGCGTCACGGCCGACATACAGTCACTGGTTGGTTAAAAACACTGAATGACAGATAGTTAGTTCTGTCACATGAGGCACAAAGAGTTAAACGTTCTTCTTGTAATCAGAGAAGATGATTGAAAGGCTAAAACGGAGTGAATATAAAAGTTAATAAAAGTCTTTTACGTGACGGGGGAACTGTTATTTCACTTCACTCTGATTAAACACAAGAAAGCCGTCATAAGTTGTGGAACACAAAGTAAAAGCTGTCCGACCTTTCTGCAGAATTATTCACCACATACTCCGATTATAAACACGGAGAAGTCATTTATATTAATTACTTTGTCACTGGCACTGTAATTAAAAAAAGGATCCTTGCAGGGAGTTTGCTAAAATTGGACACCAGCGTTGGGCCTCTCTGGAATGCGGCGAGGGTGACAGCGGGTGAATTCTCGTATATATTCAACTCGAAGGAGGCCAAGGACAGCCGGGTAAACGGTGGAAGATAATGTTTCTGTCAAGTCACTGCTTAGATTCTCTTATTTTCCTGTCATCACTCCAATGATTCAATTAAGTCGCCGCATTCCCCGGACTGAGAAGGCCTGTCATGTAGACCGGTGATTGACAGGTGGAGGCATTACTATGGCAGGGCGATGGGAGTCGAGGGGGAGAGATGAATATTTGAGCAGCTGGCATGAAAGAATCTTGTCATTGATTTTCGATCTAAGCTGCCATTTCATTTACTGAATAAATGCATCGGTTCACTCAGCGAGTCGTTGGCGGCGTCCCCGTTGTCTCATCGTAAAGACGAGCCAGATTCGATCCTTTTTTTTTTTTTTTTACATTTGATGATGATTCTTCAGATACTAAAGACGTTTGTTCAAAGGGAAGACAACCGGTAGGTTTTTACAGCGCCGCACTTATCCTTCTCCACCCGGCAGTCTGAGGGAGACTCAGAGAGGAAGAGGGTGAATATCTGCCAACATAAACAGCCATTATTACTACTACATATTTGTCTGTGTACACCTGGAGAGGTGTTACCCAGAGAAAAGCATAAATACCTGAAAAAAAATGTGCAGTGTGCGTTTTTAAAGTCCCTCGGTGCCATTTTTACCTCCTCAGGTTGAGGTTTTCACTCCTCCGCGTTTGTTTGAAACATGTTGGTTTCTGTCAGCAGGAAATCAGAAAAACTACCAGATGGATTTGCATGAACTTTTACCCAGAGGTAGATTTTGTTACATCCTACAGGTGATAACATTTTTACTTTTTAGGTCACTTGTTCTGCAGCGTTTGAGTTGAAATAAAATAAGAAAATAAGCCATTTGCAATAGTGACATCACAATGTGGCCCCTTTGATTCCTTTGGTGTCCCTTTCGGGATGGAGTATGGGGTCCAGGTTCAAGACTTCCTTTGATGTTCCGTTTGGGATGGAGCTCGGGGTTCAGTTTCAAGTCTTTCTTTGATTCCTTTGACGTTCCAGTTGGGGTGGAGCTGGGTTCTCCGTGGGTTGAACAGAGACGCTGAAGTGGAAGGCATAGGAGACGACCAGCTACAGAGTATTTGAGAGATTCTCAGAGAGTTTGTTGGAGTTGTTGGTCGATTTAGGGGCTGGCAATAACACAAACATGCATGGATGTTTCCTAAACCTAGGGTTCTGTTGTAGCTTTGAGGAGGTTCTCTTTGTGCTTTTATCTCGTATCTTTCAAATAGTGGAGCCATGAACTTTGACCTTTACTGAAGCGAGAGAGGCTTTAAAGTCCTGTGATGTTTTCTTTTGGATCTTTTGTGACTTCCTGTGCCTTCACCTTTAGTCTGCTGCCTCTGGAAAGATTCACTAATATTCCAAGTCTTGTCTATTTGTAGATAATGTGTCTCGCTGTGGATCGGTAGAGACCCAGAACCGCAGAAACAGCTTTGTAACACTTCACAGATGGAAGTATTTCAATCGCCCTCTGATTCATCTCCTCTGGATTCTTGTTTGATTATAACATAGTGTGCTGCTAATGAGACTTAGGAGCCAACTTCCTGCTTCTGCAAATGTTTTATTTAAGAGGTGATTTCACAGAACAGGGCCGGTGGACACCTGATGGGTCCGGTCCAGCTGCACCGATTCGGTTTTTTTAGTTTCTAAGGCGTCAAATACTTTTTCACATCGAGGCCGAAACATTCTTTGATCAACAAATACATTTTTTATTTAAATTAAAAGTATTTTACGGTGTGTAATAATTGTTTAAAACATTGTAGGAAGAGAAATAATGAAGAAAAATATTTATACTGTTTTATATGTTTGGGTTTTTTATAAGGTAAAAATGTGGAGAGAAAAAAAGTTTTTTGAAAAAGTTTTGAAGAATCTCCAAAGCAGGAATTTTAACTTTTAATTCTTTTAGGGTCTGATCCTGCTGTATAAAGAGAAAACTGTTTTTATTTTTTTTCACAGTCTTCTTATATGGATTGTTTTTTGGATGTTAGTACGGAGAACGGCGTCTATCTCGCTGTCACCATCCTTGTGCTGAAGTGAGGTTCTGGTCTTGTCCCCTTCCATCAGATGTGATCCACACCGTCGGCCCGGTGGCCAGAGGTCATGTCGGCCCGACCGAGACCAACGACCTCACATCCTGCTACCAGAACACCCTCAGGCTGATGAAGGAGCACGGCCTGAGCAACGTGGTGAGTACATCACGCCGCCTCGCTCGCCTTCATCAAAAGGAAGATGTTTTTATTTTGTGGGGCTTGAAAGGAATATAAATTGTGTGTCTGTGTGTTTGTGTGCGACGGTGAGTCAGCCTTCGCTGAGACGGGCCGCGTTTGAAACTTTGTCTTTTTGAGGAAATTTGGAAAAGGTATAAAAACAAAAGGATTTAGCATCTTTTATTTTTGTTACAGTTCTGGAAAAAGCTTAATCTGCTTCTTCTGTAAACAAGAGCAGCAGAGAAGACAACAAAATGGAAATGTTTCATGTGTGTCAGAGGAAGGCTTTCATGTCAACGGCTTTGGCTTGTGATGAAATGAAAAGCAGGCCTTTTGAATTCACCTCCCCTCATTGGCATTTCAAAAACAAAAAACACGCTCAAATCTCTGTTTTTGGATTAAACAGAGACTTTTCTTGAATCCTGCAGATGATTTTGACGTGGAATTCAGTCTTTTTAACAAGAAATTTAAGTCTTTGATGTCCTCAGCAGGAAAATAAATATATATATGTGGAAAAATATAACTTTGCATACTTGAATTCTTTGAGGCATTTACTTTTTTGATATCTTAGACAGTCTAGATTTACTATCAAATGATATTTCATTTGGTCAAGCATGTTTTTTAAATGGCCAAAAATAAATAAGTAATCAAATCATTACTCGGTGAGAGTTTGCGTCACGGAAAATAATCAATCGTATTTACATTATCCTCCATATGTAGACAAAAACAAATCCTGCTTTGTTTAAAATAAGATACAAATAAATTCATAAATATATATATATATAAATCCTGCTTATTAAATAGGACTTTCTGAATAGCCATGGGTAAGGCCTCCTCCTTGGTGGCCCCTTTGACCTGTGGTGGCCCCCAGGTCTCCGTCCTTGGCCCCCTAGCATTCCCATGCTGCCACTGGGTTACATAATAAAAAGGTTCCGTCAGATTTTTCAACAAGAAATAGAGACTCCAAAACCGGTTGAGCAGGATATTGAAGGGTTATCGTTCAAAAGTTTGGAGAATGATTTCACGCCCCCCCCCCTCTCTCTCTCTCTCTCTCTCTCTCTCTCTCTCTCTCTCTCTCTCTCTTCCTCTTCAAGAAGTATCTTCCTTTCTGAAAGCAGCAGAAAAGCTTTTAAGTTTTAATGTGTTACTCTGAAGACCTTTTAAAGGAGACGCCGCCCACACAGATCCCAGACCACCGCTGCGTGTCACTCGCACAAACTCTAAATTGTGGTGGATCGTGCATTTCGGCGCGGTCCACGTGATGTATGGACCTGTTTCTCCACCCACGGGGGGAAAAAGAAGAACCAGCATCCCTCCACTTTGTGACAAATCAGGTTTTCTTCATCGGCCTCATCCTCCTACCTGCAGCCTCATCAGAAGCCAATCAATGCGAGATCTCCTCGCCGCCAGAGAGGAGTGTCACTTTCATTAAAGATGATTGTGATCACGTTTGCTCTTTTGATAACTCACCACCAGAGCAACTAACACAGGAGCAGCAATTAAATAAAATTGTCAGGCCAAACGACTAAAGTTATAGGTTGTTGTTTTTTTTAAAGCAGCAGCAAAGCCCTGCGTATCTTTTCTCGCCTAGCAACAGGTGCGTCTGGTTTTACACCATGAGTCACAAGTTTGAGATTGGATTAGAACGCCATTTATACAACTGAATGATATAATTAGGCGGGCTTAATGGGCATTTCCAGAACATGCAGGCCTCATCCCAGCGCTCCACAAACGCTCCGACCCTTCGCCCTGCGTCTGGCACATTCCAACATTTTATTTAGTTTATCCCCATCCCATGGTTTATTTGTCCAATAATCCCTATATTTATAAGCCTCGGAGTCTCTGTTTTTACTGGGAACTGTTTGGATCCTTGTCTAATGTATTTTCACAGCTGCTCCCAGTTGAACCGGCCCCCCAGCAAAACAGTCGGGTTCTGTGATTGACTGGCCGTCTAGGATGAGCCCAGTCATTACATCATTATCTTAGCCACGCTCCATTTCCTCTGTGTAGCAGAGGCACAAAGAGAAACGGCTGTTTTGTCAAGCCAAGATGTGGCTTTGATTTAGTTTCAGTCCAGCCGGCCTTGATACCCAAGAGCTACTTGAAGGGAGGTTCTGAGGGGGTTCTCCGGGCTTAATTCTCCGTTAACCGTCTGGTTCAGAGGACAATGAGTCAAAGTTTTCAGGAAGCTCATCGGCACTAAGCTTATTTCTGAGTCAAGTGAAATGGTCTCACTGAGACGTTTACCGTGTGAGAAAAGCGAGAGATTCCACTGAAGAGGGGCACCATGCCAAGAGGGTCCACACAGTTTGGATCAGAGGCGGCGGCTGCTTTTAGGAATCCCAGACCTGCTGGCTCTTTAATGGCGTTCCAGGGCTCCACAAAGGGAAAGGAGTCCAAAACAAGAGTAAAAGATTAAAAAAAGAGGCAAAGCTCGGCAGTTAATTCCTGCTTCTTCGAGCTCAAAGCCGGGCTTTAGGCTATGAAACAATACGGCGACCTCATCCGTGTCCTGACCCGTGACCGGAGCCCATAAAGAGCGGAATCTCGCAGGAAATGCCACTGAGGTTCAGGACTGAAAGGTCTTCTGGGGAACCCGAGGGCAGCTCGGTGAGCGTGACTCAACTTTGGAGAAAGTCTGAAAAGTCACTTGTTCGATTTAAAAATGGGAAATTGTGATGGGTGAGACTTTGGGGGTGCACCCGGGGGCTCAGTGGGCTGAGCAGAGACGCTGCAGTGGAAGGCACAGGAGATTTTGACTTTCAACACAACTATATTCAGGCAGCAGTGAACACACACATTGCCACGAGAGCTGATGCGTTAAAAGGTTTGAAAGTAGCTCAGAGAGTTTGTTGAAGTTATTGGTAGATTTAGAGGTTGACGATAACGCAGATATTAATGGAAGACTCTGCAGGACTTATTCTTTAACCTTGGGTACTGCCGTGCCTCGACGGAGGTTTGTGCTCTGAGTGCTTTTTCTAGTTTAGTTTATGTGACAGTGAGTGAAATGCAGTTTTTTCATTATCACTGATGGCGTTCAGATGAGAAATGAAAACCATCTTTAGCCAAGAAATCAGCTTTTTACCAGAGGGGCACCAACGGCAATTTTCTTGGCCGATCACGGATTTTACAAAGTCTGACCGTCGGAAACAGTTTTTGGAAAAATTTCTCTTTCTTTTTCTCTTATTTTGAAGGATTGCAGTGGAAGGGAAGCCGGTTGGCTTTGTGTATGTGTTCTGACCATTCTGAAATGGACGTACCCTCGGTCCTCCCCCCGCGGTGCGTTTCTTAAACCAACGGTTTGACATCTCGAAGTGAAAATAAAACTTTGTGAGCCTCGTTCAGTCTGTTATATGTTCTATGTCGGATTTGTTCAGGGCTCACAGCTAGCTCTGAGCTACTACTAGCTCTAGCCGCTCTGTTAATGTTAGCTTCTTCAAAGTTGCTATGTTCCTCGGGGGGATTCAATATGAAGTGTGTGATTAAGTTCAATGTGCCGAACGTTTTCGGGGTTTTTCCCCCACAGCTTATTTAGTCTTACGGGTGTTACAATTTGCGAGCTTCGTGTTTTCTGGTTTACTTTCAGATGTTTTTTGGACATAGCAGCTAATGCTTGGTGTTCCTGTACACCGCATGCCTGTAACCGGCACCGAATCCACCTGAGCGAGGCTAATGGGCCCATTGCCGATCACATTAAACCGGGCCTCGGTGCTGCTACTGCTAAACTTCTACTTCCGAGGACTTCTTCTCTCACAACCTCACTCCTACTTATTCTTTGGACAAATATCCTGTAGCTGCAGCCGTGGGGTTCCGAAGAGCGTTTGTCTGGGAAGTGACTAAACGCTGTCTTCTACTTGCATTTTTCTGGGCCATATGTGAATCTTCCTCTCTGCTGAGATGAATGACTCTTACCCTTCAGTGCGTTTCCATTATTTTTCAAATGTTGTACTGCGCCGTGAGAGCTGCAGGCTGCCGGAGCTCCCTGCACTCCCGCTAAAGCACAGCCCCCGGTGAGGATGTTAGCGTAGCATCCTGCGCTCTCCAGCATCTCACGGGGCAGGGGTCCATACGAGCGGCACCAGAGTGCGGTTGAATCTCCGGGCCGGTGAGCAGAACATCGTGAAGCAGCCCCCTCCTCTGCTGGGCACCTGTTCCGCTGGATCTTGTTTGCTTCTGAAGGAGGAGTCATGGAGGAAGTATTACCAGAATTATGGATTTTTAGGGGAATTGATTCAAGGCATGAATTGCGATAATGACATAGCCTCAGCGGTCGATGGGAGCGAAGAAGCTCCAACAGGGTATCAATATTTACTTGAGCTAGGATATATTAAATCCGTCTCATGGATGCCCTGGAGCTTGAAACCTTATTATTGGCTAATTTTAGGCGGCGAGGATTGTTGGGAAAACTCGATGCGAGAAGCATGCTGTGTCTGCTCTCACGGGTTCTTCAGGAAACAATAACTAAAAGAAATAACTTGTGAGTTGTAGCTGTATGCGATTTCTAGCTAATGTCTGAGACAATCACATTATATATTACATGTCTTAAAAATTAGATTAGCTTTTTGTGAAAGAAGGAATACGTCCGATGAGGAGGAGGTCATGTTTTGACTCCTGTGTGTTTGTCTCTATGTCGGTTTAGTTTGTCTGTGAGCAGGTTGAAGGAAAAACTACAGATCGTATTTGCATGAAGTGAAATTTTTTGGTAGATTTTTTATTTTTTTTTGACGTTACGTGTTCTGCAGCATTTCAAATGAAAACAAGTAGAATAATAAGCCGTTTGGAGTGGTGGCGTTAGAAAGTGACTATTGCCGCCTTTGACTCCTATCATCTGTGGTTGGAGGTGAACAGAGACGCTGAAGTGGAATGCGCAGGAGATGAGCGACTACGTAGTATTTTATAGGTACTCAGAGAGTTTCTTTGTGGATTTAGAGGCCGGCAGGAACTCTGACATTAAAGGAATATGCATGAATTTCTCCTAAAGCTAGGGTACTCACTGTTGGCCTCGGTGGGGGTTTGTGCTCCCTGAGTGCTTTTTCTAGTTCAGCCGTGTGTTTGTGCTTTTTAGCGTCACACTTGTGGGTATATGTGTGTGTGTTGTATCTGTGTGCTTTCTGAGCCTGGGGTACCTCCTCCCCAAAGACCGAAGAGCCACGCAGTTCATGCAACTGAGAAGACGCTTAATGCCGGCCCCCTATCTTGGTTAGTCATGGAACGCCGCTCAGATTCTACCCTGGAAGCAGTCGTAGCATCTGTCAGGCAGAAACAGACGGACTGTGTGGAGGGGGACGCCACCATCTGGAAGCCATTCAGCCTTAGACTCCGTTACATTTCAGAGTCGTATTAAACACCCTTAGACGGCGACCTTTACAATAAAAGGGGGGGCCATGTTTACCCCAAACACCATTACTGTTTGATTTAATTTAGCTTCTTCTCGCATTCTTTGGGGAGCATTATGTTGAAACGGAATAAGTAGGACTTGATTGTCAGCGTGAAGACACGGCATGCGGTGAAGTTGTCGACTAATGATGTCCTGGTTAACTGAGCATCCTTTTTCTGCTTAATTTGACGTTGACGGGCCACAATTTGATGATTTCAGAAAGTGTCTGTCATTAAGCTATTTCTGGCAGCCTTTCAGCGGGCTGGCAGCTGTCAGTGCGGACAGTGATGGGGTCGCAGACTACATTTAGTGGCCTCCTCTCTGACGCCCGAGCTGCCCTGGAAGGGTTTTATAGTCATAACACACTGGCTTTGAGGGGATCCAGCAGGGAAACCACAAATTGCCCGTTGAGAAAGAAGCTGAAAGCCAAGTGGATTGGAGATGAATGGCGTAGAATGATAGGATTAGCCACCCCTCTCTCTGGGCTCATTCCAAGGCTGATCACAGCATTAGCTCCCATTCATTCTTCTCAAAAATGCATTCCTGCAAATGGTACCTTTTGTAGCGAGGCCTCGGCTGCCTGAAGAGGACAGTCGGTAACCCCCGCTGGATAATCTGTTTACCTCGACAGCGACAACGAGCAAGAAAAAAAACGTGTATCAGTGGGACAAGCGACCATGCTCCCCAAAGTGTCTTCAAAATACACAACACGCTGTGATTTAGAGGACAAGTTGACTTTAACCTCATGCTGGAGTCTCGCCAGTTTGTAAATGTTTTCGGGAATAATGTGAAATCGCTGTAAATAACTTTTACTTCATCCTTTATAAATGCAGGTAAGGAGGTGAATTAGGGTTAGGCACAAGGAAAACAACATCAGAGGAGGAATAGTTCATATTCATTTCAAGAAAAAAGTGGAAATGTCAAGATGAAAACGGAAATGTCGAGAATTAAGTCGGAATATTGAGAAAAAGTTGAAATGTCGAGAACACCAAAGTCGACATGTTGAGTTAAACATCGACATGTTGAGTTAAACATCGACATGTTGAGTTAAACATCGACATGTTGAGTTAAACATCGACATGTTGAGTTAAACATCGACATGTTGAGTATATATATATATATATATATATATATATAAAAAAGACTTTTTCGTTCTTAAGCCTGCCTCTAACCGTCTTCCGTACGTAGCTGACTGGTTGTGTTGAAATGTGTGTTTTCTACAGCTGTCTTTAAGTTCACTGCGGGGTATTTGTTCTTCTTCACCTTCGCCGATGCTACCATATCAAACAGAACCACTTTGTACTCCTCCCTGTTCCACTTTGCTACTTGGAATCCCCCAGCGATTAATTAATTTTCATTTATGCACCGAACAAATCTCTAGCCTTTCTCGTAAATTATTGTCCGCCAGTGCAAACGACTCCAGATGTAATTATTTAATGGCTGACGGAAGTACGGAGACTTGACTGGGAACAATCTTGGCTTCTGAACATAGCAAAGAAAACTGTGTCGGGACGGAACCGGGATAGAAGACCCGGCGCTTTGCTGCTGATTTGCTAACACTGTTCCGTTGGCCTTGGCGTTTACATCAGCCAGTTTTCCATTCAGGTCATCCTTTGATTTCCCCCGGAATACAATCTAAGCTCATTTTACCTCATTCCAATATTTAGATCATTTAAAGTGCGGATTAGCTGTGGACTCGTCTGGTACCGCCACAGCCAGGTCCAGTTCTGTAGCAGTTTTAAACGTAAGAAAAAAAAAACTATTTGTATGATTTGAGTACTTCTTCCGTGTACCTGTTTGTGTTTTTTCAACACTGTTGAATAAGATGACTTTAAAAGGATTTGTTTTTTAATGTTCTTCTTCTACCCATGTATATATTTAGTACACTAAATACTTCTTCTCTAACCAAACCCTATGAGTATATGTGGTACAACAGAAGACGCTCTGTCGGTTGGGCCAGGACATAATCTGGACGTCTGTTGATGAAGAGAGATATTTGCGAAGAGATGAAGACTATCCCTTGACATTTAACCTCCTCTCTTTGCCAAAATTTTTCTTCTCTGTTTCTGTCTGTCCGTCGCATCTTTCTCCATCACAGCAACAACCTCCACCTCTTCTCCTCTCAGCGCCACCAAAGGCTTTGAAGAGAAGCCCTTTGTTCTGTTTCAGTAATCTCAGAGTCCAGCAGAAGATTCTAGAGATTCTAGGGTGTCTACAAATCCCTTGTTTCCAATGTGATCGGTCTTTTTTGCTGATTGGGGAGACACGGCTTGTATCTTTTTACGTAGTTTGATTTGACCAGGATAGTTACGTGGTTTTGAAAGGCGTTTTGGGCGATCGCATCAACAAGTGGACAGCGGGACAAACGGCTAAATACAAGTTTAAACTTCTTGCCGAGTTGTTCTGGGACGCGATAACCAACAAACTTTTGTAGCGTGGACGTGAAGGGGTCTTTGGGTCTTCAGGGTCTTTGGGTTAGCAATGCACCGAAAGTGCAGAAAAGAAAGTTTTTGCCTCGTGCGGCGCTCGTTAGCGAGACGCAAATTACTTTTGTCCTGTCAGTCATAACCGTTGGAATATTGTCTACATGTATATTAGCTCTAGAAACATCGTGAGTTGTTAGCTAGCCTTGTGCTAGCTAGTTAAACATAACTGGCGCCCGACTGATGTGACTGATAATTAGGTGCGACGTTGTTTAACCTTGTAGCGTCTGAGTCTGAAGAGGGTCTCTGTTCTGCCTCCATGTCATCACTTCCCTTTTCTTTCTTTTTTAAAATTTGCTTTGGTTCTTTTTGTGAAGATATAAGAGTTCTAGCATTCCTTCTTTTCAGCTGAAGATCTTGAGTAGACGGTGCCACAGGGCGTGATCGGTCACTAATTATCAGTATTATCAGAGTCGGTAATTAGCCACACTATGCGATTATAACCCAGAGCACTCTTCGGCCCGTCGCTGCTCGCGGCCTCCATCGGCACGCCGCACCTGTACGGATCTCTAAAGGTTAATTAGACCGAAGCATTCAAAAGGTCAGGCCGTTTAAATTAGCCGTTGCTATTTGTCTGCTCCAAATCATCGGCAACAACGGGCCAATTAGATCCAATTACACTGATAGTGGTTGTGGTAGTCTGCCACCTAGTCTTAAGTTAATGGCCGTCGGAGCCCCAATTACCCCGGCGCCCTGATTGAGACACGGGCAAATTCATCAGATGGAGCTTCAGGTCGGCGTAAAAGGGGGACAGCCTTGTCACATTACCTTCCCCTGACACCCCCCCCCTTAGATTCTGTGTAAGACCGCTCGATTCATGCGAGCTGAAATATTAGGATGTAGTAACATGACCTGTCCACACGTCTCAAGAGGGGTAATCAGAGCCGATGGGGGGGCTGAGGAGGTAATCTCCGGTGTCTGCGTGGACGCGGGCACGCTCGCGCCCTGATTACAGCACAGGAAGCCCACGGCAATCATCGGACAGACGAAACCCTGTCTCCGACGAAGGCCGCCGCCTCTTGATGTTCTGTGAGGGAAACGACTGTTGGCCGCTGCTGCTCTGGATTGATGTTGCTCCGACGATAATAACGGCTCTTCAAATAATTGAAGCACTAAAGCGCAGTCAAACAGT
Source organism: Lophius piscatorius (assembly GCA_009660295.1). Taxonomy (NCBI): domain Eukaryota; kingdom Metazoa; phylum Chordata; class Actinopteri; order Lophiiformes; family Lophiidae; genus Lophius; species Lophius piscatorius. The sequence continues at coordinate 63,212 of VRLP01000594.1, read as the reverse complement.
AGAGGACCCAGCACTGAGACATGCCCCCCCACTAACCCCCCCGCTGCTGCACCTGGAAGCGACAGCTCCCACCCAACTGAGGGACTGTAAGAGGAAGTGGTTGATTAAATAAATGGCGTACTCGCCCGTCCACCCAGAGAACGGGAACGCCACATTAAGGAGGCATTAATTAAACACGCCACGACGAATGTGGGCAGATACAAAAGGGCTTCTATCCGTCTCTGTCCCTGGGAGCGAGACTCCGCCTCCTCTCTACCTCTGCTTTGACTCGCAGAGAACACAAACCGGATCAGATCGTATGGATCTTCTTTATGCTGGCTACACACCAGAGGATAAAACACCCCTATTTAATGCCTAATTTTGCCCCCCTAACAGTCGGGGGGCGTGGCCTGATTGGAGGCTTATCTGAAGCGACTCTTTGTCCCAGTAATTCTCAAGTGTGTGGTGCCGATACAATGATCTTACTGCCCCCCCATCGAGTCGGACCCTCCGCGGTCTCCAATCGTAAACATCAAACATGTTTGATATTTCGCCTCCTCCGAATAGCCAATGAGAGCGAGCGGATCAGGACGCGTCATGACTTTTACGGCGAGCAGAAATGAATCGTTTAGTTTGTGTGTTTGGAAGATTATAATGTTGAAAGCGTCCTGGTGTCCGTGGTCGCCCACGTTCTATAAATGGGTTGAGTTTGAAACTCCTCTCGTGTCAAATATCCCAGCGTTTTGTTTTCCAACGTGCTGATTGTCAAAGCGAGGCTCGCGTCCTTTCCTCGGAGGACGCCGCTCTTTGAGTCACATTGTTCCCAACAAGAAATAAAGTGTGGAATGGAGACCGAACACGGAAAGTGGTTTCGTGTTTGCTTTGAAACCACATCGATTAAAGGAGAACACAATCGAAAAAAGAAAAAACCCACCTTGTCCCTGCCACCGAATGACTGCCTCCTCCTTCAGCCGGCGCCCATCTGTTAAGAGTTACGCTGGATTCAGAAACAGGAGTGTCACCAAACGATTTCTCCACCTCTTGATAAATGCTTCTCCTCTGATCAAAGGAGTGGAGCAGGAAAAGGAGGATGTGAAATACATCACTTTCAAAGCGGGCCTCTTCATGGCCCGACAGTTGTTCCTCAACCGAATAAATCTCGGCCATCTCACAGATTCTGGAACAGATTGCCGTTCATCGGGCGGCGGCGGATCTTGGCGGAGTGAGTCCTTGTTTACATCATTACGGTTAATTACCATGCAGAATCGCTCTAGCCAACGGTTCTGTGTGCTGTGTGTGAGAATGTGTGTCTTTAGAACAGAACACAACAGAACTTTATAGTCAATGTGGGAGAACAGTGAAATAAATCTCAGCAGCTTTTTGATTGGCTCTTGGCAACGCGCAAAATACACAAATACAATCGAGCAGAAGAAAACAAGTCAAGGGCGTCGCATAGTAGGAATCTTTTTTTCTTTTAATTTCTTATATTTTACTTTCATTCATTTTTAAAGTTGTATTTTATTTGCTTGATTTACTTTTTCATTGTTTTCTTTTCTTCTTTTCTTTCTTTTGTTTTTCATTCATATTAATATTTTAATTATTTTATTTTATTTGTATTATTTTATTTTTTTGTGTTTTATTTCCTTTTCTTTTCTTTATGAATTCATTCTTTTATGTTTCATTCATTTGAACATTTTTACTGTTTTATTTTCTGTCTCTCTTTTCCTTATTTCTTTATTTTTTATTCATCTCAACATTTAAATTGTTTTATTTAATTTTTTTAATTATATTTTTTATTTTTTTATTTCCTTTTTTTTTTTCTTTACTATAAATTTCTTTATAAAATTTTTCTTTCATTGTAACATTTCTATTGTTTTCTTTTCTTTATCATTTATTTTTCATTACATTTTATTTCCTTTTATTTTCGCCCTTGACTAACGCGCTCCAGCGTTCCCGACGTTCCCGACGTTCCCGTCGCTCCGGCGGTCCCAAACCTCGACGCCGGAGTGAAGAAGAAGATAAGCCTTTTCTATCTCGTCGTGTACAAACGATCTAATCGTCTTCTTACCACCTGCTGGGCCACAAATCCTGGTGACACATCCCGCCGTAATTGTGATACGCATGGCGACGTTTCCAATCTAAGAGCCGCCGTCGGATATTTAATTATTATTGAGTGAAGAACCGTGAGTCTGCTGAATCTGTGCGGTCCAATTAATGACCTTAATTAAAGTTGTTCTGTAAGGTGAGGCGTTTGGCCTGCGTCAGAAAACCAGCCTCTAGATGGTTCTTTATGAAGGAACCTGATATCAGGCAGTCGCGGTGAAGGTTGAGATGTACTGGTACCGGTCGGGTTAGCGGCCCCAGAGCAGATGTATCTGAGTCTCATTTCAACCCGGCGCCGAACCCAGGCCCGCGGCCTCAAAGCTCTCTTTCACGGGCTTTATTCTGTGGGATTTATGAGGCCAGGTGTTGAACCCGATGTCGACCTTCACAGCCGCGTCCATGAAACTGGAATTTCCTGGTTCCATTTCAACAGGCTTTCACCCAATTATCCTTCATCATATTCCTCGTCTTTACAGATGTGTTTGGTAGGAGAACAAGGTTCTCCTCTGTGGTTGGACACGCATAGGTCTCTCTCTTTCTCTCTCTCTCTCTCTCTCTCTGTCTCTGTCTCTGTCTCTCACTCTGTCTCACTCTCACTTTCCTCAGCAGAGCTGGCAGAAAACTGAGGAAAAGTACGACTAAACAGGAAGTGATGTCACCTATTGTCAAAGTTCAGAAAGTAAAAGTAACATTAAGAAAATAAAAGCTCCGAACAAAGTAATGCAAAGATATACATATATACATACATATATATATGTATGTATGTATGTACATATATGTGTATATATATATATAATCAACCGGGAGTCATGTTCAAAGAGGATTAAAGAGAATAAACAGACTTTAGGGAAAGTAAATAAAATCTGACTGAGGTGGTTCTAATTCTTTTACCAAATGTTCGGACACGTCGGAAACTCGCTCAGAATTAAGATCATTTAGAAAAGAAAAAATAATAATAAAAAGATTCGTAAAGTAAATATGTGGAGGAAAGATTTCTGTTTAGTTTTTTTTAATAATTCATGCATGAAAGAGTCGCGTTGCTCTTTTTGCTCCTCGTGTTTTTCTTCTTTTGCAGTCGATAAACAAGGGAACAAAAGAAACAACGCCGAAATCTGCCCTTTTTATTTTCCTCCTTTTGACTGCAATCAAATTCTACCTTCTAATTAAAATGAAAGTTTCTGCCGGCGACAGAAACGACTGGACTGGAATCTCGGGTCGGTAGAAAACGAAGAACGGTTCTATGTCGTAAACTCCGGGGTAATATATTTGTTTCAGAATCGTTTGTTTGTATTTCATTCAGAAATCTGGATTCTGTTTTGTTTGTCCTTGTCGAGCTCAAAGTCATTTCTTCATTTTCCTCATGGCAACTTTTCTCCTGACCCTAAACACGCCGCCAACGGCGCTTTCACGCTTTCTGCTAACCGGTTCATTCAAAGAGAACGTAGAGACGGCGGCGTCTCGGCGCCCTGGGAATGATTGTTAGTTCTACTTACCGCGTATCTACATTCAGGATACGTCAGAAATGAATATTTATAATGGATGATATGCGCGGTAAATATTTATGGCGTGAGTTGTTGAGTTTGATGAAGGCTACCGGGGAAGCGCGTGAATCCTGTTGTCCAGCACGTATTTATACATATTTATGAAAACAGGATGATTGACAGGATATAATAATTCTTTAATCCTTAAGACCGACGTTTTTTCCACACGAGCTCAAGTTTTACGTTAAAACACTGTAAAAATAAAACCATAAAACTAGTTCTGCCTCTTTTGATGACCGGGGTATTCATCAGAGCCGTCGTGTTTAAAGAATTCATCTGAGCTCGTCTGGTTCCTGTTATGAAGACGAAGATGATGAGGGTGGAGCTCGGAGCTTCACGTTGGTTTAAACGACAACAGTAAACACAAGAAAACAACAATTTAACGAGTTAATCTTAACACGTGATACACTGATGTTAGCTAACTGATGTTAGCGACTGTTAGCTCTGTTAGCTGGAGGCTAACCCCCCCCCACCGCCTCTCCTCACTCTCCTCTTCCGAGTTAATTAAAAGATTATACGACATGCAGGCATTAAATCATTATGAAGCCGCCCTACTCAAGTCCTCATTTTAATGAAGTCATTTTACAGATTAAACACTTTTTTCATCGTCAACTCTTGACTTTGACACCGTAAATGTCAGATCAGCCCTTCATGACTGACGGCTGTCGGCCGTACAGGTTCAAATGTAAATCAGCTGATACTGGATCTATCTTATATCTATATATCTATCTTATATCCATATATCTATCTTATATCTATATATCTATCTTATATCTATATATCTATCTTATATCCATATATCCACTTTTATTTCACATACAGATGAAGGTTTTAGTCACTGGGTTGAGAAGATTACATCACCGAATCTCAACATGTGATTCAAGATCAAAGGAGCTTCTATCATCACAACATCACACTTTCATTCTACAACACTTTTAATACACACTTTCATTCTACAACACTTTTAAGACAAGGAAATGTGACAGGAAGTTCTTTATGAAATAAAAGACCAGGATCCCTCCCCCGCCAACACACACACAGGTACACAAGAATACACACTGACACATACGCACACACTCACACAAGAACACACACAAACAAATACACAAACAGACACTCACACAAAAATACACACACTCACCAACAAACACAGACACACACATACACACATTCATACACGTGTACACACACTTATACAAACACACACACAGACAGACACTCACACACAAAAATTCACACCCACACAAATACACACGAACACATACACACACATACACACACACGCACAGAAACAACAATGACCTTGTAAAATAAAGCATTAAAAGAAGATCAATACTCATAAAAACAGGAAGTTAAGAAACAGAAATCATGAACAGACGTTTCTGTCCGTTTATGACCCCCACATCCACGGGGGCCGGTGCGACCCCCCCACCAGAGGATAGACACTAAAACTGTAAAAAATAGGGTTAATAAATTAAAATCAATCAAAATAAAATCTATGTATAAGAGCATAGAATAAAAATACTAAAATACTAAATACGAGGTTATTTGTTAAAACGAGTAAGAAATAAAAAATAAACGTCTTTAGAGTAAAAATAGTACGAAAGATAAACTGTATGAGTAAGTTAATAATAGAACGATAGACCAGATAAAAGTATAACAGACTAAAATTCATACTTAAACAATAAATAAATAAGTCGGGTTCAATTATAAGCCTGACTTTGCTTTTAAGTGTGAAAGCATATCTTAAATGTTAAGATCTTACACGAAAGCGTCCGTTTGGACTCTTGGCAGTGAATGTATTTATTTAACGTGAGCTCACACACACGAGGTTTTGCCGTTCATCGTTGCAGTGAACAGACTTTTTATGCGTTTGGACTGAAGTCATTTAAGATAAACATAAACATTTTATCAATTTGGCTCCGTCAAGCCGATCAAGCTCCAGATTCCTAACGTGAGGAGTCTTTGGCTCCCTTCCTGAACCCGGTCCTGCCAGAATCTTTAGCATTCGGAGGAGCAGTTAGAGTCATAAATAAATGTGCATTTCTTTGGCGTCGAGCTCCGACAGGCAGAACGACGACGACGACGACCTCTTACCCGAGCTTAATTATGAGCCACGCTAAATACTAATCAGGCGTCTCTGGCTACATTATTGATGAAGAGATGTTTCAGACGATCCAGCACATAGCCCGATCCGGGGCTTCCGTTCTTCAAAGAGCCCCCCTCGCCATATAGTGAGTCCGTAGAAAAACATGGGATGTGTTTGGTGCAGAGAAAATGGGTTTTTTTTCCCGGTCTTAGTAGCTAATTAATGCTTTATCAATATTCATGATGAACTCCACCTTTAGAAAACTTTAATTAGCCGCGTTATCCCGTGGCCATTTTTATGAAAAGTTACTCATGTAGCTCCGATCCAGCCGAGGCGACGACTTAAGTTTCCGACCCAAAAAGGTACACGGCGGTTACAAATTGCTTTGCATGGAAATGGGATCGGATCATCCGGAGGCGGGCAGCACACGACAGGACCGCTTCAAACCAGAACTTACTCTGCATGAGGATCCGAAGAGCCGCTGCGGCTGACTCTCGGTGATTCCCCCCCCGGCCCACTTCCTGTTTCTTCTCAGACAGCTGCTCCCTGTGCACCCAATCAATCTGCAGCGCCGGAACACCAGCAGGAATTCATCATGACCTTCATCCCTCCTCGTTCCACCTCGTTTAGATATGCACCTGTGCTCCGACTAAGATAGCGCCAATTTGCAACGCAGTTCTGGGATTTGACAACACACGCAGTGTTGTAGACGGACCCCGCATCTAAACTTACATCTCCGAGCAGCTTGTGAGATCTGAGTCTTGGAGGATCATGGCGTGGACCCGCCTTCCCAGGATAGTTGCTTGTTGGCCTCGAACCACAACAGGTAATCTCTCCAGGTATGAGGATCCAAAAGGGGAGCAGAAACAAAATTCCACTGCAAGTTGACTAAATTCAGTTCTACCAATTTATTTCAGGCCCAGTCATATCAACATGCTAATGTTGCTAATGCTAATGCCTGGGCCTTGTTCAGAGCATAAAGTAAACTGGACATCAGGTCACTTATAAGGTGTGACCTCCTGAGGTTCTGTGAGTCAAGTTGGCTTTGAGGTCCGACTCGGTGGCACCACAGCTTTGATCCTCTGGTGGGAGCAGACTTCTAGACGACCATGTGACCTGGAGTTTCATTATTGACAGCATGAATACATACAGCGTATGGCGGCTGTGCGCTACGCTCCTGCTAGCTTTAGCCGCTCTGCTAACGTTACTTCCTTGAAACTGTTCATGTTTGCCGGCGTGATTCAATTTGAGGTTTTTGAATAACTTTATTGAGCCGAACGTTTTCGAGGTTGTTCCTCGCTAATCTCGCTAGCTTTAGCTGCTCTGCTAACGTTAGCGTTCTTGAAATTTGCTATGTTCCTCGGGGCGATTAAATTCCAAATCTGGTAAAGTTTGTTGTGCTGAATGTTTTTGGGTTTCCTCCGCAGCTTCTTTTCTCTTCACTGCTGTGTTTTCCAGTTTCCTGGTGAGACGTTTGTAGGCCTGGTCAATTTCCGAGTCCGTTTCTTATTTTAGTCTCTATGAGGTGGATTATTTGTTGCTCTTCTCTGTCGGCTATAGAGACGTATAATCCTAGATCTGGGTGGGGGGGGGGATCCTTCATGACTAGAACAGTAACAGAGCTTTCACCACATGAAGGTGACCCTCTACCCTGGATCCTCTTCCTCAGCCCAGCATGTAGTCAGGTCCTAAAGGCGATATGGTCCATTAAGCCCATTAATAATGACCGCCGCGTCCTGCACCTACACAGCGGACCCCCACTCATTCATAGTTCTGTGTGTATTAGTCATGATTAATGATTGGGAGTTCATGTATGTATTTTTTTCGGCACAGACTGTTGTGTCTGAGGGATTCCGGTTAAATCTGGATGCCCGATGAAAAAGTGTCTCTGTTGTTTTGTAAACAACCTACACATCTCAGTTTTTCGAAACACTACATTTACAGCTTTGCATTTTTATACACGCTTCCTGCACCGCGGTTTCAAAGTGACGCGGCTGCCTGAAGATATGAACAAAGATTAGGAGCACCTGCATGGAGAACAGGTTTGCTATCACTGGAAAGTCCAGATTTGGTGCCTTGAGGATATTTATTTTCTATATATCGTATTTTACTTTGATGTGAGAAGTTCAGATGGATAAATATGAAGCAGTTATCATTCATTTGGTATTATGATATCGAGGTTAATATATTATTCGTTGTTTTTAAATCTTCATCTGCTGATTAAAGTTGACGAAAACATGTAGTGGCGTTAAAAAGGTTGAAATTTTCTCTCTGAAATGTATCGATGAAGGAGTATAAAGTATCAAAAAATATAAATACTCAAGTAAAGTACAGTACACCTCAATATTGTGTTCATGTACAACATAATCCCATTATAAATGTTCATATTGTGACATATAAATACTTTTTTTTCAAGGTTTCTGATCGTAACTATTGTTTCATCTAAACCGGTGGTTCTAAAGTTACATCCACTAGTTACACTGTTAAATCAGGTATTTACAACTTTAATGAACAAGTAGGCGACATTTTCTTTTTACGGTGAATGATCACAAAGGCAAAAAGAACATTTTTACAGTTCTTTTTCCGGCAGCGATCAGATGGAAAGTCGAACCCACCCAAAAAAAGAAATGTAACAACCTTCTTCAAAATTTGCCCTGATTGGGCCCCCACTGTTCCAATCAGTGGAGATTGGGTCTCCAATCCATCAGAGGGAAAAACTAATGCGACATATTTCTGAGAGCCGGAGAGGAAGCCGCGTCCGTTCATACGGTACCGGGTCATTTCAGGAGTAAGAAATGGATCTCAGTAATCGTGCTAATGGACAAACACGGTAAATAAGTGCGTCTTCGCCGTCTTCAACATTCATGCGTGAATGTGAAGCTCAGCAGCTTAATTGAATCAGTTATTTAATTGATTTAATTAATCTCCTGACATGCTGACAGGCTCTACAGTTAATTAAAGTTCTGGTGGTCTTCACTGCTTCCGACAGATGAAACACACCGGCCGCGTTCACAGTGGAATTCTTCAGAGTAAAACGTAGGTGCCGTGAATCGTCCTTGCAGATGTCCAGGCGGGATATAGATCAAATAAGCAGATGAGTCAGAGCGAGGCCGAGCAGAACTTTGTGGGTTCGTAGCAGCGTCCACGGCGCTTTATACGCACAAAGGTGGATGGAAATGAGAATGCAAATCAGTCCGGGTCGGTCCGAGGGGGTTGGATGTGCAGAAAGTGTTGGTGTGGACGGGTCTTTATCTGGTTTGAATCATATTCCAAGGCGGAGATCATCAATGGTACCGTCAGTTTCTGCTGACGTAGAATTGGACGCCTCCCCTCACCTAAATGAAGACCCATAGGTGCACAGATGGATGCGGTAGATCTGCTTCTTAATCCGGGCCTAGGCTGTACCATTTGGGCTCGATTAGTTCATGCTAATGAGTCTCGGGACCGCCGGGTCGTCTGTGCGTGTTTGTCCGGAGAAGTTTGTTGTGCGGCGTACGCGGGTCGCGGGTGCCGATCAGCAGCCGTCAGAAGATCGGAAAGCTTTCAGATGTGTTCAAAATTCTGGATCATCGGACTCGAGCATGTCTGTCTCGAAGCGGCGCTAGCTATCAAGTTAACTCGTTTACCCACAATTCTCTCTGCTAAACAGACCAGCAGAGAGTCGACTCATACCAGTCGGTATGAGTTCAGATATTTTTCTTAAAGAGGTTCTGGTACACAGCATGGCAAAAAAAAAAAGAGTCAAGACAACTTGCTTCTGTTTTGCTAGCATGTCGCTAACAGAGCTTTCAAATGAAACTTTATTGACAGTTGTCAATAGCGACAAACGGGCTGCGGGAGCCAGACCAAAACGTTTTATCCGTACAGCGTGAGATGAAACTAAACAGCCACGACTCTCAAGTCTTAGAGCGTAGGCCCGGTTTGAAAGAACCCGACACCGGTGCTGGGTGTGAAGAATGTCATTTACATGCTGGAGAAAATCCCTGACACTATATTTAACACGTGTCTTCATTACTGACGTCCTATTCCGTCTGTAATAACCACGGTTTCCTGAGCAGCTGTTCTTTCATGCAGCTTCAGACGCTTCCAGGGAAGCGAGGCAGAAGATCCCGTTGGAGGAAGTCGTACAGAGAACTCAAACGGGCTTTCACATCGCCACCTCACAAAAGCCCTTTCATGCCTTCAGCGCTGTGGAGGATGTGAACGCCGCCTACCCACCTTTTTAATTGCTGAAGTGTTTACCGACCTTTTGATGGCGGTTTACTCCGTTGTTGTTGTTGTGTTGTTTACTGACAGCTCCGAGGCAACCTCGCCCCACCTGCTCACTCCTTCAAAGACCCCGCACCACCTCACCGCACCACCGCCTCCTCCACTCTTGTCCTCAGTTAGCAGATAGCTCGCTCACCGCGGGATGACATCAACGTTTTTAGAGGTTCTGAATTAAAATAGTCCATTACTTACTGCTTGTAAGTTACTTTTTCTATCGTGTAATCAGAGCAGTTTTTTCTGTTATTGTGATGGTTTCAATGTAAAAACAGCTGATTATTACTCGTATTATTACTCGGTACCGCTGAGTGGTTTTACTCTGACTAACGTTACAACATTACGACGTTAATTTAGTAGAAGAAATGTTACGTTAACATCGACATTGTCTTCATCACACGCTTTTATTCTGAAAACCCAGATCCACCGACTGAACAGACTTTCACTGAAGTCTAAATCCACTTTATTCACTTCCTTTATTGCTCCATAGAAAAAAATCAAGCTGGTGGTTCTGATCCATTTTGTTGTTGTGGGATTTATGCATGAGCATAAAAATTCCGATAATAAAATTGGCATTTTAAAAGCAGCACTTTGTGATTTGTGGACAGCGCCGGTCCGTCACGTCTCCCGACGGTTTTTCTCAGACGTGTTTGTAGAGTTCATTATTTCTCATTTTATCTTCTATTCTAGTACATTCAGAATAATGGGGTCCATTTAAACCCACCTAATAATCAACATTGGACCATGAATGTTTGACGGTTGATATTTCAGGCTGAAGTAATGGGGAGAAAAAGTTGATAATTGGGTGAGGGTAGTAGCTAAATCATGAATAATGAGTTTTATTTAGTGTGAACTGATTATCTCTTCTTTGTGAGTTCATTAAAAAAAACAAGAAGTCCCGGCATTCGCCGCACACCAGAGCGCCACGGGAGGTCCTTCCTGCCTGTGGCCATCAGACGCCATAACTCCTCCCCCTGACAGACGCTTTAAATTCACACCGAGTCAATAGTCTGGTTTTTGGACTAATTAATAACCTGCTGGCACTTTACGGAACAATGCACCCTGGGAAACTTTTTCATGTACACGTCAGTTTGAGCCAAAATCATATTAGTATAAAAATAATATTTGTATATTATTATTATATATTCTCACCTTTTCTATATTGTTATATATATTTATACCTATATATAGTCACGTATAGTTACGATCGGAGAATCTCAAAATAACAATGATGTATTTGACAAAAGTTAATCTCCTTAAATCACGCGTTCAATCATCAAGAGTCCTGCATCGTATCAGCTTTGATTTAGTTATAGTATTTAATCTTGTACATGAACATCTTCCTCTTTTTCTGAGCGCTACATCCTCGAGTGCATAAAATGTAAAGAGCCACTTTGTCACCTTTGCCCGTGGGACGATTCAGCTCGTATGCAAATGAGCCGACGGCGTTGACTAATTGCCTGCGTTTTGAACAATGCGCCCGTCTGAGTCCAATCGCCTCCTTCCTCTTTTTGCGGGTCGTTATACAGTTATCAACGAGTCCGCTGCACCTTTCATCTCTCTCTTAAGCTGAGAGTCGCGGCCGCTCGATTCCAACTCTACGGCGTACGAATCAAACGTTTGCCGAAGTTCACGATTCGTGCGCTCACACCGTACGACCCGTCCGACTCCTGCGGCCTGTTGTCGCTAGTTACAATTGTCAATAAACTTTTGTTTGAAATCTCCGAGGCAGTAAAAAAAGTTTTTGTTAGCAACATGCTAACAAGACAGAAACAAAACGTCTTGATTATTTTTTTGACATCCTTTGTGCCGAAACTTCTTGAATTTTTTAGTTAAAGTTGCCGCCGTGTCTGGACTCGTAGGTGTCTACAACGCCATTGACAGTATTGCTGGTCTATTTTGCAGAGAGAATTGTGGGTAAGCGAGCTACGGTTGACTGTATAGAGTGCTAACTTTATAGCTAGCACGGCTCTGGCGACTGTGAGCCTTTCTTATTCGTCCTTTCTTATTAGCCACAAACTGAACTTTCTACTTTATGACTACTTATTATTTTATTATTACAACGTGTCCTGTCGCCATGGCAACTCAGACGCTCCGCCCACTTCTCACAGGTGCGGTGATAAAAGAAGGCGCTGACGTCTACTTATGGAGATGAGACCCTGCCGAATATTTCTGACACGCCAAAAAACCTTCGGATTATCCGACCACTGTGTGGGGGCCGCTCATCGGCCGTCGTGACCCCGCATACATTGCACTACAAACAGCACAGGACTGACACCGTCTGAGGGTCCGGCAGTCCTGATGGTGAAACGGACTCAAATCGTAGAGTGTAGGCCCGGCTTTAAGGGTTGAGGATTTTAGACTCCGAAAGAAATGGACGAAGGGAAACCGTTGGTTTTCACATTTTCCACCTTTATGCCCCAAATGAGGATAAAACTAATACAAAGGAAGCGGACACCCCCCCATCCCTGGTCCGAGCCTAATCCCCTCTCGCTCCTGAGTGTGCGCCACCACAGCGCCATCAGAGATCAGAGTGTTAGTCTGGCCTCCAGGTCCGCGCGGAGGGAGGGCTGACCTCCTCAGAGCTTAATGTGTCCTTGAACCAAAGTCCTTTCAAGGGCTGGACCCACTCATGGAAAACCGATTCTCTGTAGTGGGGCTAAATTGGGCTTTACTTTGGATGAGCGGTCTCGCTTTGTGGCCATCGTATTTAAAGCGTCAGCTGTTCAAACACGGTTTAGACATTTATCTGAACGGCCTTGTGTTTGAACCCCGTAAAAGGAGAAGCAGAAAACGTCTTTATTGTCCATCAACATGATCTTTAATTCAAATGATTCACACAAATCTAACCTCTACCTTCAGAGACACCTTTAAATAAAACAGAACATTTATAAAACGTTTTGTGTGAGCCACAATTATTGGCAACCTGCATTTAATATTTAGCTCCGCCCCCTTTTGACACATTAACATCCTGAGTCTCCTTCTGTCGTCTGTGAGGAGGTCTGAGGACCCATGGAGAAGATCTGAGACCGTTGTTCCACACAGAACCTCTCCACCTCCTTCAGGTTCTGAGGTCCACGCTGGTGGACTCTCCTCTTCAGCACATCCCACAGATGTTCTGGTGGGTTCTGGTCAGGTGACTGGGATGGTCATGGCAGAATCTTTATTCTGTGACCTCTGAACCATTCTTGGGTTGATGTTGAGGTGATCTTCAGATCATTGTCCTGCTGGCAGGTCCAACCACGACCCACTTTAAGGTTCATGACAGGCTTTTAGGTCTTGATCCAGTATCTGCTGGTGTTTGATGGAGTCCATGGAACCATGTCTTTAACAAGATGTCCAGAACCTTTGTGAGAAAGACAGCCCCACAGCATCAAAGATCCATTTCCAGACTTCACAGTGGGTGTGAGGGTCTTTTTATTACTAGGCCACACCCATCTTAGATGTTTGTAGTCAAAAAGCTCTACTTTGGTCTCATCTGACCTCTGACCTTGTTCCAGTGAAAGTCCCAGTGGTGTCTTTTAAACTGTAGCAGCGTTAGCTCCAAACCCTGAAGCATGTAAAAAATAATCCTCAACTAAAGGAGATCAAGCAACAAACTGGAAGAAACACGAAACCCGAGGAGGTGAAGAAGTTTAAGGACTTTGGGTCAACTGTTCGGAGCAACGGGGAGTGTGGAAAAGAGTTAGGGTGGAGAAGGATGTGAGGAGTTATCTGTGACAGAAGAGGAGCAGCAGGAGTGAAGGGAAAGGTTTCCAGGATGGAGGTGAGAGCAGCTCTGCTGAATGGTTTAGAGATGGCGGTTCTGACCCAGAAGACAGGAGGCAGAGATGAAGATGTTCAGATGTTCTCTGGGAGTGAGGAGGAAGGGCAGGATTAGAAAGGAGACATCAGAGGGACAGTCCAGGTTAGACGTCCTGGAGACAAAGTCAGAGAGGACAGATTGAGATGGTTCTGACCCGTGAAGAGGAGGGATAGTGGATCTACTGCTAGAAAGATGCTGGAGATGGAGCTGCAGGCAGGAGAAGAAGGGGAGGAGCAAAGAGGAGGTTCGTGGATGTGGTGAGAGAGGACATGCAGTTGGTTGTAGTGGCAGAGGAAGATGCAGGGGACAGGGGGAGATGGAGACAGATGATCTGCTGTGGCAACTCCTGAAGGGAAGGAGGAGGAGGAGGAGGAAGAGGAAGAAGAGGAGGAGGAAGAGGAAGAAGAAGGGCTAATGAGTCTCTCAGTCAGCCTGTTGTTGTCTGACTTCATTATAACACAGAATAATCTATGAAATAATGAATCCAAGCTTCTCTGTGGGACTTTGAAGTTTTCATAAGAATGTGATGATGTTCTGAACATGAATAGATGATTATCAGCTTCATCGCCGCAGATGGAGACGAAGACGAAGACGAGTCCCGTGTTTCCTACCTTTGCTCAAACACTGGCAGCAGCTGGAAAAAGCTTCACTTCAGGAGCTGCACTATTTTTTCTCCTCCTCGTTCATCCGGCCCGGTTCTTCAGCGCCTCATAAAGATGCTGCAGCGCCACGACCCCGCATCAAACGGGCTCACGAGCGTCGCTGGAGAGTCTAAATGGGAGGAGATATCATCGGAGAGAGACGAAGAAGGCCGTGCGTCCGTTCACAAAGGCTTCGTTATACCTACATAGAGCTTAGTGTGAGGAAGAACTGGATGGTTTCTAGGAAACGTTGGTGGTTCATTTCTAGGGTTAAGGCCAAAAGTTCTAAACCGTTGGTCCGATTTAGTCCAAATTTGCTGCACATGAATCGACTTGAGGAGATTTATCTTGTATTTATTGTGTTTTTACTGTAATATTTCATATTTAACTCACTAGGGGGCGCTTTTTACAGAAAACACTGTTTCGTGGACATATCTTCCTCACCATTGGTTAATCCGAACTAGGTGCATATGAGTGGACTCTAGGATACGAATCTGGTAAATATGGTTTGTAACTCTTGTAGTTCATATTTGACACAGCAGGGGGCGCCTTTTTAAAGGAAAACACTCTTTCCTGGAGCGGACTCAAAAACTATTTCATGGATTATTTTGGCAAACTTTAAACGTTCATTGACTCAGTGTGAGGAAGAACTGGATTGATTTTGGGAACGATCCGTTTTATATTTTCCAACACTAGGGGAAGCGTTAAAAGTTTTCACGCTATAATTTCTCAACCGTAGTGAATATGAATGGACTCGCGGAGATCCGTCTTATAAACATCGTAGTTTACTTTACAAGTTCGTATTTCATCCACTAGGGGTAACTTTTTTTTTTTTTTTCCTTAAGAAAAACACAGTGGACATATCTTTTGGGGAGTTCAATCAGGGGGATTGTTTGTCGGGGATTGGGGGCTTTTTCGTGGATGTACCCTTGTTGTCCTGGACGACAGCAGAGGTGTTGTTACTCCTCCGAGTAAAAAGGTCGATGAAGAAGCAGGAAGAAACGGACTTACCCGGCGCCGTAGATAACGTTTAGCCTCTGGTTGTTTATAAAAACACAAACATTAGCCGGTATGATTGGAGAATGTGTTTCTATGATTCAGTAATAAAGACGCTTCCAACGGGTCACGGCCGCAGCGGTCCAGAGAACTAATGAGGCCCGGTCTCTTAACGAATGTTGTTTTTCATTCATTTTATTTTTCTCCGCACTGCTTCAGGAAATGTGGTTATGAATGTGGCCTAATACTTTATTTGTTAAGGTTCTGTAAACATCTGCCATCTGATTTTATTCTCTTTCATTCCTGAAGGTCCTTTTTTTAGTATAAATAAACATTTTGTGTTTGGACAGTCTGATCGTTTTACCACATGTTTCATTTTCGGGGGTGAAAATCTGGGTGGTTACGGAGATTCTTTTAGAACGCCACCACAGTCGGAGAACTTCACAAACCCTAATCCTCATCCACGCTCCTTTTCCGCGCGGCTGGTCGCCCACGGCGACTTCACGTCATTTTTCTTTACGTTACGTAAGGAAGCGTTGTTGAGAGGTCGTATGAGGCGCCGCATTCATGGCAAGGATTTCAACTGAATCATACACTCTAAAAAAAAAAAACCCGGTAACACACAGTTAAACCACTGAGTTTAAAATTTAAGTTCAAAATACTTAATTTAATTTGTTTTTGGTTTTTTTACAGTGTGTGATATCTGTCTGTCTTAAAATGCTGCTTTAGCTTCAGAAGTTTTCGACCAGTAATTCTTCAACGGTTGGTCCGATTCTTTACTCCGATGAAAGTACTGGAGGAGTTATGACTTAATCTAATAGTTCATATTTTACCCACTAGGGGGACTTTTTTTATTTTTATTTTTTACACAAAGAGCTTGAGGCTGCTTGAACAACTCAGAAAATATAGGACTTTTTCGGAGATGCACCCCCGCTGTCGGGTTTCTCCTTGAATAATATCTCCGTTTGATCTTCTCCTTTATTCTGCGTGGCTTTATGACTTCATGGAAGAATAACCTCCACCTTATTTGATGCTGCTAGCATAGCTTTTGTCATTGAATGGCGTCTGAGAGAGACGTGTTGGTATTTCGTTTTTTTGAGTGTTTTCAGAGTCGGGCATCATGCAGTATTCATCATGTCTCACACCGGTCCTCCCACAAAGACACGCTTGTCTTCATGTGTAGCCCGCTCCATTGCCTCCAAACTCCCAGTGGGTTTATTCCACTTTTGAAGCCCCTTTAATACCTTTTGAAAATTTGAAAGGCCGCTCTGAAAGGGTGAAGTTGTTGAATCAGGAGCCGGTTACGTCGTAGCGTTAGCGTTTGCTAGCTTTCACTTTGCAAGACCAAAGATTTCCCCTTTCTTCCCCTTTCCTCTGATTAAACGTGGCATTGACGTTGGGTTTATAAACGGAAATGAAGAAATGTCCCCTTAGTTAATATTATACAATTCATTTCCGTTAACCGGTTGGGAATCGTCTTTTTTTCTCGCGGTGGAAATCATGAGCTGCGGTGTGTTTAAGGATTACGGATAATTCCAGCCTCGCCCGTCCACATGCGGCTGTCTCCACTCAGGGAGTTTGACACGGGGTATGGATATTTGAAAATGCACATATGCTCCGGTTCTACCCTCCGCAGAGAGTCACACGGCTCAGCTCGTCCCTTTTCTCATTTTATCTTCGGTATTTCAGAGGCTTGACGTCTTTGAGGTTCCGTTTGAAACAGCAGCTTGATGGTTTCACACGGAATCTTTCTATTCGCCGCTTTGATCACTTTTTTTTTTCTTTCTTTTTTGTGCCCACCTGGAATTCGGGCCTCCGAAATGCAAATGACTTGTAAAGCTTCACACCGAGAACCACGATCTGCATTTCTTAAGGACTCACTGGAATAATCATAATGAGCAAAGCCTTCTATTACACACATGTGACGACTCCTTCATTTACTGTTTCCTGGCCTTTAGACCGCCTCCCGCACTTTATAATGTCACGGCCGGTTTTAAATATCATAATTAAACAAAACATATAATCCTGGTCTGTGAGGTTCTTCATCAAAAGTAAAGTTCAAGGCTTTAAAAAGAAAGCGGACGTCCGATGTCATAAATTGTGATTGTCAGGTTGTCAAAAAGGCCGACGTCCGTTCGGACGAATAAAGTCAGGAATAACCTCAAATACAAAATACTTCATTACTTCCGCTTGTTTAACTATATTTGATCCAACCATATTCCCCCTTTTTACATCAAATAAATAACATTTTCAGTTGTCATTTCTAGCAATTGATGCTACTAGCGAACGCAACCGAGCCGAAGTTGTTTGAAGTAACGTTAATGATCCTTCCAGTATCCACTGACTGCAGTAATCCACTAGTCCAGACGTAATCTGATCTTCAGCCAAAATAAAACCCAGAAGTTATCACTGAAAATTAATGCTAGCTAAGTTGGCTAGCATGGTAGCGTAAGCTAATGACGTCTCCTCGCTTCGACGTTCAATTATATTCAGTATTTCAAGGAGAAAGTCGGTTCGTCATGAAAAGGTTAGACGATGAATTTGAAACGATAATGAAGATAAATTAACGGTACCGCTTTACGGTTTTATTCCAGGCAAACACCAGAAATCATCGTGGAATCCTGAATTAATTTTTCTCCCCTCCAAAGTAGGAGCCAGTTGATTTTTTGACCATTTTGAACTGCGTTACTACTTACTACTATTACTACTTACTACTATTACTACTTACTACTATTAGTACTTACTACTATTAGTACTTACTACTATTACTACTTACTACTATTAGTACTTACTACTATTACTACTTACTACTATTAGTACTTACTTACTTACGTTCAATAATCCCGTCGTTGAAACCCATGTGTCGGCGATAAGCTGCATTATGAAATACTGGTAACATCTGACAGGAAGTGTTCTGGCACCTCTACAGAACACCGACCCGCTGAAGTGGTATGAGTCCATTTTCCCACGAGTTTACCTGACATGTTCTCCACCTACTCATTTGAATTCTGTCAATCATTGCGTGGGTCACGTGGGGGTCAGCCAGTTAGTCTCGGCGTGGCGAGTTCTTCTCTTGTGTCTGTGCCTCTCTCGTGGTCACGGATATAATTCCAGCCGGTACCAGGCGGCAGCAATCATACATAAATATGAGCTGACGTTTGGATTCACGTGCCCTCGGTTCAGACGAGTATGATTCTTATGCCTCTCTAAAAGCTCCTCTTTAACACTGAGGGAATCAGCGGCACACGAAGACTTCACAGAGATGTGAATAATAAAAGAACAATTTCCTTCCAGAACTGGACCCGGTTCCTACATTATCTCTACAGCCTCCACTTTGGTGTTAAGGCTGCTGCTAACTTTGGGTTTGTGTTTTTGGGAGCCAGGTTAACTCAGGATGTTCCTACGGAGAACTCGAGGATATACTTAAGTCGTGATTTGTCAATCAACCAGGGGCGGAAATCCCAGGGGGGACAAGGGGGGGCCTGTCCCGATATAATTTAAATGTAACCGATAGCTGTATAATATATTATAAATTCTCATCGTATAATAATACGATGAGAATATAATAATACGTCATTACTTAATAATAGCAATCGATGGAAACGAAAGAATGAAAGATTATTTGATAACACTAAAGTGTGAACAACAAATTGAAGAAATCGCTAGCGTGGCGGTCAGCAGCACGTTGCATTGAGGCGGATTGAATGATGCCTTCAGTGTCTGTTCTGTAACAACCAGTTTTGGGTGAAAGAAGATACAAGAATCAAAACTGATAAAATGTAGTTTTTGACTAGAAAGTTGAAGGACATCTTTTTAGATGTTTTCGTGTTAGTGTAAAATCGATATTAGTGTAGTGTAAAATTTTTGCGAAAAGACATGACCCTTCTTGGTAACTGTTTAATGTGGGGGAAAAAAACAAACGAGAACATTTCTCTGATTCAGTTTGACTTCTTTTCTCAACCAGTGGAATTGGCCCCCTGCTGGCCAAATATTATAACTGCAATTGCGCTTTCAGACCCGGAACCTTTTTATATTTCTGCAGTCAATGATCTCAGTGTTACGATCATATTGTTTAGATGCACTCTACTCCACCTGTGCGCTTTAAATTCACCTCGGGGTGAACTGTGATGGATCACCCACACAGCCGGTCATGGACCAGCGGATCTGCCAGCCTCCGTTTGTTGTGCTTCTATGTACCACTGCTGCACAGACCATCCACAGGCTGCAGCGTTCAACCCGTCTTTGTTCCGTCCACCTCTCCCAGGTCATGTGTTTGGTCGCTGGATATGCCGCCGGTCCTTTTTTTTCCTCCGGCAGAAATACCTGCCTTGCATCCACAAATAGGATTACTTCTGCAGAACTGTGTTGTATCAACCCAATCTTAGGTACCACTTTACAAAACGAATCCCCTTATCAAGGATTCATTAATGGCTTACGCATAGTTTACTAATTAAGTTGTAAACACTTAAAAAATCATTGATAAGCTGCTGTGAGTCATATAGACAGATATCAAGGCTATCAGAGACCTGACGCTTGCCAAATAGTGAGCGCACTTATCTGGGCAGCTAACTTCATATTGCCAAATAGTGAGCCACGTCGATAAATAGGGAGCTATGTTGTAAACTGTTTATAAAAGTTTTATTACGTTTCATTTTTGGCTGGAAAAGTCTAATTTATTAACTATTTATAAACCATTTATAGATCTTTCATAAATGTAGTATTATTGTAAAGTGGTACCCGATCTTAAAACGACCTGAGCTTCATTACGGCTGAAGAGAAAAAGGTTGCTGTCACTTTTATTGGTGCGATCCAAATCCCCTCGTATATTTTCATATAAAATAATAATAATAATGTAAAACTAGAAGAGGCACTCCTGCACCATGGCACAACAGAACCCTAGGTTTATAAACGTTAATTCCAGCCTCTAAATCTACCAACAACTCAAACAAACTCTGAGTATGTCTCAGATATTCAGTAGCCAGTGGACTTCCCGCGCCTTCCACTTCCGCATCTCTGTTCAGCCCTTTGAGCCCGCTATTCCACCAACAAAGAAAAATCAAAGGGATCAAAGGAATTCTTGAAACTGAACCCCAAGCTACTCCCCTCATAAACATCAAAGGAACGAGAAGAATTCTTGAAACTGAACACCCAGCTCCACCCCTTAAGAAACATCAAAGGAATCAAAGGAATTCTTGAAACTGAGCCCACATCCCCACCCCTAAAGGAACATCAAAGGAATAGCCACATTGTGACATCACTACTCCAAACAGCTTATTATTTTATTCTATTTTATTATAAAAGCTGCAAAACACGTAACATTAGCTAAATGTATCTCTCCATGCAAATCTGTTGTGTAGTTTTTACCGTTATACTGTTGACAAACAAAGAAACAAACAAAGAAACAGGCATATGCACAGAAGGGAAAACATTACATTTGCTAATAATAAAACCAAACTAATGATTATTTCAGGAGAATTCTGGTGATTCTGACTCAGGTAGTAATCTTGCCTTAAGATCGTGTCAAACTTTATTCTTGAACCCAGAACCGTTGTTTTGTTGACATAAACCATAAACACTATTAAACATTTCTGGTTTGTCATTTCCTGTTCTTCCGTATCAGACATTACCTGCAGCTGCCGGGGGGATTAGGGATTTACTGGATGGAGGCGTATTTTCATACTTTATTTCTCACAGGACCCGAGAGGAGAGCAGGAATGTTTTGTTCTGCTTTATTCATAAACAACACAGACTCTCCTTCCAAGATTGCGACGAGGCACGCAGACAAGCTTCTACTTAAACTTCAGAAAAAAGTGTTTTCCACGGCCTCGCGGCCGTTAAGTTATTCCCAGCATGTAAATATAGCCAATTGCACTCGATCACCGCCGGCACGAAAAATGGCGGCGGGACTCAGGCTATTAAGTTCCAGGCTCCTCACCCGCTGCATTTCTCCACCCTCCATTTAGCATAATGACACTCAAACAATCAGCGCTAACATTAGAATATGGAGTGTGGTATTAGGCGGAATAAAAGGTTGTTAATGTATCATATTTAAATATCCTGATCTGTAAGCGAGACGCGCTCTTCGCCGCCGCCGCCGCCGCCGCAAGCAGCAGGTAGCTAATTCAGAGAGTCCAGGCATGACCTACATGCTTAAAGAATTATGACAGTCAACACAGCAGATTCTGTGGGATTCATGTTCTCATCATCGGGCCAGCAGCGGCGCTGAATAATAACAGACTTGTGGTCACATTTGCACAAGGCCCCGCCTCCACCCCCCTCCCTCTGTGATTTATAAGCATAGCTTCCATCTGCAAACAGGCTAGAAGGCTTGGAGCTCCAGGGGCAGAACCCCGGGTCCACTGCTATTTACTCAGCCAGCCGAGACCAGGTTGCCCCCCCGGCAGGATCCTGCAGTCATCCGCGGGTTTTCTTACCTTTACCTGCCGGCTCCACGCCGCCTTCAGCACCAGGAGGTGACGGCGGCGGCGGGGCAGCAACATCGGGGCCGTCTTTATCGTGTCATTTCCTGCTGCTTAACAAACGACCACAGGATGTCGGGGTCCAACGTGGAATATGGAAGAACCGGGACGGTTCTGAGATAAATGCATCGTTGTTTCGGCTCTGGCTGTGGTTTTGTCCGTGAACACCTCGTCTAATTCCTGGTGTAGATCTTACAGTCGGCTCCTTTGGACTGTAATTAATAACAAAGTAAGCATATATACATATAAACATTTAAATACATACACACACACACACACACGTATATATATATATATATATATATATATATATATATATACATATATACATATAAACATTTAAATACATACACACACACACACACACGTATATATATATATATATATATACATATATCCATATATACATTTAAA
Source organism: Lophius piscatorius (assembly GCA_009660295.1). Taxonomy (NCBI): domain Eukaryota; kingdom Metazoa; phylum Chordata; class Actinopteri; order Lophiiformes; family Lophiidae; genus Lophius; species Lophius piscatorius. The sequence continues at coordinate 40,902 of VRLP01000594.1, read as the reverse complement.
TACATACACACACACACAAGTATATATATATATATATACATATATACATATATACATTTAAATACATACACACACACATACACGTATATATATATATATATATATATATATATATATATATATATATATATATATATACATATAAATACATACACACACACACACGTATATATATATATATATATATATACATATATACATTTAAATACATACACACACACACACGTATATATATATATATACATATATACATTTAAATACATACACACACACACACGTATATATATATATATATATATATACATATATACATTTAAATACATACACACACACACACAAGTATATATATATATAAATATATATACATATATACATTTAAATACATACACACACACACACAAGTATATATATATATACTTTAATATTTCTTAATAAATAGTATGTGAGTTTTGCCACTTTACTGTTTAGCTGTTCACCCCTTGGATGGATGAATAAAGTCTATATCCATCCATCCATCCATCTATCGGTCAATCTATCCATCCATCAATCTATCATCCATTCATTCATCCACCCATCCATCCATCAATCTCTCCATCAATCTATCATCCATTCATTCATCCACCCATCCATCCATCAATCTCTCCATCAATCTATCATCCATCCATCCATCCTTTCTATATCTAATGTACCTTGAATCCATCGTAGTCACTCGGTCCCGTTCTTCTTGTCCTGTGACCTGATTGGATGTACCGGCGCTGAGAGGAGAGCTGCTCCACATTAAAGTCATGTGATAGATTAGGGAGGAGCTCCTGAAAACAGAATAAACAGAGAAACTTCTGAGTAAAGGAAATCATTAACAAGCCAACATGTCGGGTGAAGCCTGAAAACATGCTGACTCAGCCGGAGACAGAAATAATGACTTAAACCAGGAGTCATGAGTCACGATGGCTTTTAGACCGCTGACGGTTCCGACTAACCCGATGCCTGAAGAAGGGAGAGCAGAGCTTCACCAACAAGCACCAAAGGAGGTTCTAGAGCGGTCCAGTCTATAGTTATATGGATATATATATAAATTACAGAAGAGAAGAAGTCCAGGAGCAAAGAAAAACATGAAATAAACCAAACCCAAAGTCAAGTCCTGTCATATAACAGGAATAAGAGAAAATGAGAGAATACTACACTCATGCACACCTTTGTGTCGTTTAGTGCTGCAGGCTTTTATGCACGAAAAGAAAAGCTGAAATGTTCCCCAAGCTTTAAAGTTTTATTGGAGGATATACTCCGCCTCACTTTTTACAAAAGCCCTCCGTTAGATAAGTAAGTGATGCATTCGTGTGTCGGATCTTTACAGCGTCCCGTTAAGTGATTGCCCACGCAGAGATCGATGTCCATTAATGCATCATCTAATAAAAGGGATTTTAATTGATGATGCTGAGGATTGAAGATCATCCGTGTCACTTTTTCTCAGTGAGCGGCCTGGAATAGATCAAATCTGGATTCCTGTTTGTATTTACTGTCGCCAACGTTATTCTAGCGTTATTCCCAGCAGCTAGAAATATTGACATTTTCCCATTTTCTACGTAAATGCCGTATTAAATGAGCAGAAGGGTACCTCTTTGAAACCCAACGTTTCTTTCCTGCCTACGTCTGCGATCTCGACGTATCTCCGCATGTGTCACGAGCCGCGCTCGGCACAGGACTAAAAATGGCCATGCTTTTCCACGCTTCATCATCTGAGGTTTGTGTCGGAGGCAGACAGTCGTCTGGAAAGGTCAACGCTCCGCTAAAAGATTTAAATCAGCCCACGGAAGAAAGATTCACCTTGACAGGCGGAACCTGGAAACTGGTAAATAAGAATACAAACAGAGACGCTCTTCTTCTTCCTCTTCTTCAAGGGCAAACGGAGCGTTACATCTCCACGCATGCTGCTTTAGGTTCTCATGCCCCAGAGACAAAAAGTCTCCGGATCAGTGACTTCCTTTACTTTTCTGCACAACAGTTGTGTTTTCATCTTTTATCTTTTTTACGATTTGAACCCTTAGTGCTTGTTTGTATCGTCTTCGTCGTATGATGAGGCATTTATTTGCTTCACTTCCCGGCCTTTTAACCCTTTAATGTTTTAGAGCTATTTTAGAGCTTAAATCTGTATTATAAAATTACTTCATGATTGAAATTCTGTTTTGAAAAGAGTCAGTTTTAATAAGATTAACTCAACCGTGTTTTTAGAAAACTATTCCACCCTTATTAGATTTTATTTTTTGTTTGAATCAAGTTATATAATTCTGTTTAGTAAGCCCTCATGCTTTAATAAGCCAAAGAAAAAGTCTAACGAGACGACATGTCCTGCTTCTGCAGCCTTTTGTCGCTTCTTACTATTGTGAATAAAGTTTTGTTTGAAAACTCTGAGGCAGCAACAAAGTTTGTTAGCAACATGCTAACAAGACAGAAACAACTGTTTTGTTCAGTTTTTGCCATCTTGTTTGCTGAAACCTGCGTTTTTTTTTTTTAAAAAGGCGCCATTGTGTCTGAACTCGTAGGTGTCTAGAACACCATGGACAGTATTGCTGGTCTATTTAGCAGAGAGAATTGTGGGTAAGCGAGTGACGTTTGACTGTATAGAGTGTTAACTTTAATGCTAGCGCCGACGTATAAGAAACTTTCTTATTAGTCATTTCTTATTAGCCCCAAACTGCACTTTCTTCTTCATGACTACTTATTACTAAGCGTTGTGTCGCCATGGCAACTCAGATGCTCCGCCGCTCTCACAGGCGTGTTGAGAAAAGAAGGCGGTGACATCAGCTGATCAAGACGAGACACAGCCAAAATTTCCGAACCGCCAGAAAACCTTTGGATCATTCGACCCTTTTAGGGTGGCTGCTTATCGGCCGTCGTGACCCCGGCTATACATTGCGCTACAAATAAGTCTGACGGCCCGGCGTACCTTAGGCTCATTAGCATCGGGCTCAAATCATACAGTTTACGCCCTACTTTTGCTCTTTAGCACGTACTTTCTCCCATTGGGTCGTATTATAAACTGGTTCAGTCACATTTTCCAATAATAATAATAAGAATAATAATAATAATGGTAAACTTCATTCTTATAACACTTAAGAATGCACAAAAAGTGCTTCTCAGAAAAAAAACATTAAAATAGGTGATACAATAAAAACAAACACGGATAAATAGAAAAATACAATGGAAATAAAAACATCTAACAATTCAGGAACGGTTTTAAGAGATGATTTAAAAGAAGCTAGCCATGTAGCCGTCTGATTTCAGCAGGAAGACTGAAAAGTAAGTGAAAATGGGCTCATCCAAACATCTGAGCGGGACATCAAAGGTTTAATGCTTCTTCCTTTCTAAACTCTGTTCTTAAATGAAGTCGTGATGTCACGGCTGTTAGCCGCCGCATGGTTTCCTAAACGCGACTTGACAGGATCAGCGTGGCAAAACAAACGGTTAGCTTTAATGGTGCAGTGGGAGGATTTGACATCCAGGCGTTACTCTGTGATGAATCTCCGCCCGGTTCCGTTGCTCCGTGTTCTGCCCAGTTGGGAGCTGCTGCTGGAAATGTTTTTCCTTTCTCCCTTACATTTGTCATCTTATTATATTAATGCCGCGGCCACGCCTTTTGATGAATAACGGGAACTAAAGCACGCATTCAGCTGCTTTTCAGGACAAATGGGACCTTTGGAGAACCCCCTCAAAAAAAAATCCTTTCTTTTTACTGTTTATTAATACACTTAAAAAGATGAATGTGAAACGGAGAAACGTGCGGCGAGAGCAATGCATCATGGTATATTTGCCCACGGAAGTAAAGAATAATTAAACTATTTCCGGCTATAAAAGCCTGCTTGAATAATACGTCTGCTGCAAAGTGCTACAAAGTAAGAACTCTTATAAAGCGGTTACTTTCTTTATAGTCTTTTTTTGGAAGAAGACAGCCATAAATATACGTAGGAAGGATTTTTCTTCTTAAAAGTTTCTCTAATGTTTATTTTGGGGTTTTTTTTGCCCTCATAATTTTATGGACCGGCGGGATTATTATTCATTTCTACTATTGATCACAATGCAGCAGAAACAGTCGGAGGATTTATTTTTATTTCTTAGTGTAGTTATTGAAGGAAAATGCCGGACAGCCTCTTAGGAACATCAACACCACAGAAGATCCATCATCCTCGCTGACTAATTGAATAATTAATCGATGGCTTTGAAAGATGCTGGTCTACGGGAAACGGTCTCCGCTGCAGCTCCTTTCATAAATATTTGTGCGGGAGAAGTTTGGGCTGTAGGCAACAGACGGAATCAATTGAAGTCATTTGTGTATTCATGGGTTGAAGATAATTAAGCAGCCGGCTCCACATGTAACTAAGAATTTGCAGGAGATCCATCGGGCCCTTGAGCGGCGAATGCAAACTACCACTGCATGTAAGAATGAGCCCTGGGTGCTAATGCTGTGTCGCACCTGGGCCTCCTGATCCATCTCACTGTGTGTGTGTGTGTGTGTGTGTGTGTGTGTGTGTGTGTGTGTGTGCGCGCGCGCACCAGCTTCATAATATAGCTCTGCATTAGCATTCAGGGATGTGGGTAGGTAATGCTGTTTATACACAAATATAATATAAACAGCATTACCTACCCATGTATATATATATATATGTGTTTATATATTTTTGTATATATGTATATATATAATATACCCACTAGTAATATTTTTTTAGACATACTTCCCAAACTTTGTCACGGGTCATTTTCAAACTTTAGACCCATTTACACCTGAGTGTGAGGAAGAACTGGATTGATTTCAGGACTGGTCGTTTCTATATTTCTGACTCTAGGGGGAGCTTTATCTCCAAAAGTTTTCGACGCTAATTTCTGGCCCGTCGGTCCAATTAAGTCCAGAGTTTGTCCCCATGAACGGACCTGAGGGGATATTTTTATATTATATATATTATATTTAACCCATATTTCCGTCTAATAGTTCTTTTTTTAATCATTATGTGGAGCTTCTTTTTCTTTTTCTGTTTCTTTTCCTCTTTTTTTTTTTCTAAAAGTACAGTGGAGATTTCTTCACATTCATTTTTAAGACTTGAATCAGGGACATGTCCGGTCGTCAGGGGCGACGGGGCGACTTTGAAGCTGGATCCTGACGATGTAATCTTGTTGTTTTTCTTCTGGAGTAACTATCAGATTATACCAATGAGTGGAATCCGAGTTAAAGGGGGGGGGGATGGAGGTTTCTGTGTGCCGTCTGGTTCTTCTGCTGGAGTTTCTCCACAGCTTGTTGTCATTTACTTTACATATTTCATGACATTTAAAGTTCTTAAGTCAGACATCAGATTGGATTTAAACGCCTTTCTTCTGAATAACATCTGCTTGTTTTTTTTGAACTGTACGTGAACAGGCATTGACTCTCCTGTCCTCTCTCCTTGTCTCCTTGTCTCCTTCTGCTCAGGCCTTCCCGTGTATATCCACCGGCATCTACGGTGAGTTCATTCCCTCTTAATATTCTTCTTCGCTCCACATCAGACCTTCATCGCGACGAAGGCTTTGCGTCTCTCCTCTAATTCCATCTCACTATTTGAGGCTGTACGTTTGTAGGCCACACTAGATACCAACTAGTTCACCTCACTGCACAAAGACACAACCCAGAAGAAGGTGAACGAGAACGTGGACCCCGGATGCTTGTGTTCCCCCCCGGGGGACCGGGCCCGATATGCAGCAGACAGCCCCTGTTCTCATTAGACTTAAACAAAGTCACATTGAAAAAGACGCCAAACCGGTTGATGCAAACAGGCTTTGAAGTTGCGACGGCAGTGAGATTGCAGACGTGAAGAAACCGTGGGGGAGGAAACGGCCTCTGCTGAGAAGAAATAATTATTGTTATGCATTTGTGACATCCGGCATAGAGTGTCTGCCGTGGAACGAATCTGCACAAAGGCGCCAAACGTATAAAGGTTAATTAGCATGCTAATTTCTGTCTGCTAGGAACTGAATGAAATGATTGTTGAATCATATCATATTCATATTCAAATCATAATTTTTATATTAGATGAATTATATTAATTATATAGTATTTCATATCGTATTATATGATATTAATTATATACGTTATATTGAATCATACTATTATTTCATATTTTAATCTATTCTGTTATAAGATAATAGAATATAATATATAATATTATTAATAGCATATATTATATATTATATTATATTAATTATATCTTATATTATATCATATTATATTACATTAATTATATCTTATATTATATTCTATTAATTATATTATATTACATCATATCATATATTATTATATTATATCATTATAGGGTGTCGTACTTGCACACACACACTCTACCCAGTTGTGTAAATGTAAGTTTTACACAGATATGTCACCTATTAAAGATAAATAAATCGGGTATCATCGGTGGTTTTATCTCCTGAGGTCCGTCGGCGGTTCTGATCGACCTTTACGATCGTATAAAAGCCCAATTATTGAGGCCAATAAAAAAAGACCAGCCAGACGGATCTTCCCAAGTTCTCGCTCCCCCATGAAGCCTCTGGGAATAATGTCAGAAGGATCCCAAGGAAGAACTTATGAGCAAATATCACAAAAGACACATTTTAATCAGCTGAAGGTTCAACTTTTCTTCTGCTGAATATTATAAATTGCTTGAAAAAAAAATCTATTATGTATTTTTGGGAATGCCAAAAAAAAACAACATCCAAGAATCTCCCTTATCCTTGTTGACGTATCCGTCACTGCACCGCCTGATTCTGGTCCATTCTTTGTGAGATGCACTGTAAAAAAAATAAAAAAATCTGTAAAATTCTGGCAACCACAGCTGCCGGTATTTTACCGTAAAAAAGTACCGACAGTACAACAACAAACATTTAAAAAAACAGTTATAATCTCGACCTGTTAAAAGTTACATAGTTAATTACATAATATTCCAGTAAATTACAACTTTTGAAGCTTTTGTTACTGTAAAAATGATCAGTAGAGAATACAATAAGAAACTGTAAAAGACGGTACATTTCAAACCAGAACCACTGTAGTAGAATTATAATAGTAATAGTAAATAACCTCCTTATTTCTGGTCAGAATATGTGGGAAAGAAAAAAATACAGGATTTTACTGTGAAAGCCAAACTTTTGTTAAGATTAAAGGAGCAATACAATAATGTCACAAGCAAGTAATTACTGTAAAAGTATTATGTATAAATAACAGACTCTGTTGGTATTCAACACGAATAACCAATTTTCACCATTTAGCAATAGCATCCCATAATTTGCAGTGAGATGCTAAAAAATACGGTATATATTTGTAAAATAATGTGGATTTCTAGGTTAAAAGTCTGACATAAATGTGTTTTACCGTTATTATGTATAATTAAGTGTGTAACCATAAAACAGGTTTAATATTTTATTTGTTTTTATAGTTATTAACTGTAGTGTCTTGAAGCCTACATGCTAAACAAATCTTTTACGGTAAAATACCGCAAATTATACAGGCTTTATTTATTTTTTTTACAGTGTATAAGCCTTAACTCTTTCCCAGGAGCCTTCAGCTCCCCGTCCATCCTGCTTGCCTCGGGCCTTCTCCCGCCCAGTTAGACTCGTATGGATCCGTTTCTGCGGGTCAACACCGCAGTTGGTTCTGATTCTGTAGCCCTCGCATCGCCACGCTTCCTCACACCTCTCCTCACGGATGCAGCAGCCGAGTCAAAGGCTCGCCGATCCGGAGCGCCGGAACTGTCGGAGGAGAATGAGAAGCGTTCTGACATGACGGCGTATATAGATATAAATCTATATATACACATATATATATATATATATTATATACGTTAGAAACATACAGAGACATCAGCGGAGGATCCTCGGCTCAGTCTGGGCTCAGAACCAAAGAACATGAACTCTTCCGCTCCGGACCCTCCAAGCGTTTCTCGGGGAGATAAGAATGGCAGCGAACATTCATCTGGAGCGTGGACCACCACCTCAGAGAAGACAGACGGCTAACAGCCTCTCTTCAGCGTTTACTCCCCAGCCCACTCACACACGGCACTTCCTGCGAGCTTCTTTCATACGCCAGCTTACCTTTACCCTCCAAAGGTACCCTCTACCCTTTTGCACGTATTGATTTCTGATTATTTCCCCTCTTAAGACCTTATAAGGTGATCTCTACACCCAAAGACATAACTCCTTCACCAACCGTGTGCTTTCACTAAATTGCAGATACAACCAGATCCCACTCTGGGAATGAATTTACATCCAACGGCTTGTATCACCGGAACTAGACCTGGATAACGGATAGATCTGGATTTCTGCCACGCCTTCACCGGATAGTTTATGACCCACTTATGCACCCAAGGGTTAACTCTGGGCTTTCTGGAGGAATCTCTACTTTCAGCTGGAGATGTTGCAGAGACACCGTCACAAGATTAAAAAAGTTAAATTAAATAAGTGGCTGATGACGGTGCAGCTCTTCGTTCAAAGCCGCTGAAAAGTCCTACGGCTCCAGGTCTATATATAAAAATACAAATACCGTACGGCAAAGGGTTAAAGATCCCGCTGATAAAGAATTACACCAAACACGTTATTTCCTCAGGAACACCCCTGAGTCTTTAAGATTTTCTGCATTTCAATGTCAAAAAATCCAGTAAATAAGTGATTTTCAAGTCTGGGCCGAGTCCCTGGTCCCGGGTTTAGTGGACTTAGAAGTATATCCATTCACTCCCACTCTATTAAGATGTTGCAAAACCGGTTTCATCCATTTAAATTGATTAGATTTCTTTAATGCTATTTTAAACCGTGATGAGACATTAAAGTCCATAAATAGATTTTAAGCCTAAATTACTTTTCTATGAAGCTCCAAATGCTTTGGGATCGACCTCCGATGCAGATTCTCTGTTCCTTCAGGTCTTCTTGGATCTTCTGATCCATCTGCTCTTAGATACACTTAAAAAAAAACTATACTACAAACAAACAGGAGGAGGAGGGAGAAGAGATGTAGACCGTAAAAGACTAAATCTTTCTTGTCTAATTCACATTATTATACTAATAACTTTTAATTTTTTTACGCAGCCCTTGAAGTCCCTTGAGAAAAGTCTGGTTTCTCTTGAGCGCACGAGATAAATTCAGCATCTGAAATGGTTTCTGAAAACTAAACTATAATGTATCTGAATGCCTGTTGTCCTTCAGTGTGTGCAGTCGGTGATTCCTGCTGATGACGATCCCATATCTACGAACAAAAGAACCTATTTCTTCCCTTCGTGGCTGAAGCACATATTTCCTGTTCTTCTACAGTGTATTTTAGGTGCTTTTATATTGACGGGTCTCGGCGGCATTGTGTATGTGCTCTGAATTGATTTAATTAACGTTCGCTCCGGCTTCCTTGTGCTTCTTAAACTAATTGTATTACATTTTAAAGTGAAAGTAAAACGTTGTTTCATCCACTGTCCTGTAAATGTGCCGTTTCTTTTTCTAAAGTATTTTGAGCTACTTCCTGTAATTAAAGTTTACTCTTATTTTAATTAAATTAACGAACAGATATAAGGCTGGTTGCTCGTTTGTACGAGTCAGTGACTGTTTTGATGGCGGCTGACTCGGACCTTTGCTAGTTGCTCTTCACGGTACCGTGGATTCCGCTGCCAGTCGGAGCCCGTCACAGGGGCTAGGGTTAGCGTGCGAGGAACCTAGCGTACCACTGAGGGCTGGAATTAGCCCACTCAACAAATAAACAGCTTACGATCACCCGGATTTGCATCGCCGTAGAACCACACAGCTGATTAAGAGCGGCGATCTCCACGCAGTAGAGGTCAACTAGAGGAGGGCGCTTCGGAGGAATTACAGTTACAGCACTCTTCAGCGATGTTGTTCTCTAAGACTCCTCGCTGTGCCCCCCCGAGAGCCGCCACGCTCCGGAGGAGGCCCCGCTCTCTTGTCGGGCGTTCTGACATTTTCTGTACATTTTAGATAACCCTTAAGGTCAACTTCCATTTCAGCAATGTAAACAAAAAGCTTTTCAGTGTGGAAAGCACATCTCCCCGATCCGTCTCGCTCTCTCTGCGAGTCTCTGTGGGAAACAGGAAGACACAGCCACAGTTTTACGAACGCACTCGCGGTCATGCACCCAGTTACTAAACCTGCGCACATGTGCTTGACCCATTTTCACACTTGAATTGTGGTCGGGAAAAAACAAATCTCGTGCCTCCGGCATCGTGACAAAGAGGAACTAGGAACAAGTTATCCGAGGCCTTTGTGATGGGGACAAAAGCGATTTGTCAGGAAAGCTAATGCTAATTGACAACCTCTTTCACGCCTCCATATTCCAGGGGACTCAGTCAGCGCTGACAGATGATGGCGGAACAGGGAGGCTGCATGTAGCGGCGGAGCGCAGGAGGTACCTTAGATTCCTGGGAAAAGAAAAATGAGAGCTCATACTGCGCTGACAGTCCAATCCCTCAGTCCGGCCCATTAACCACAACAGAATTTCTGCGCGGTGCTGTGTCGGAGGTACCACCCATAAACAAACTGGTGCCCACCAGGGGTCACGAGGTCACTCGGCACGATAGAGGTTATTAAGTGCCGCTCCTGTTTGCGCATCAATCTCAGCCGTGTGACCCGGTCTTAAATGGATCATTCCTTCTGAGGAGGAGACAACTCCCGATGTCCCGCAAGATCGGGGCCAAGAGTCCAACTACCTCGACTTAGAGAGGTCGGCTTCTCCTCTCGGATCGCTCTCCTTACCCCTTTTTCTCCTGTCATCCCTCTGACACATTCTCTCCTTCGTCTCCCACCGCCCTCATCCTCCCGTCCGTGTTCTGGCGTCCCTAAGATTCTAATTTCGAGACGCATTGTGGACAATTTGGCTTCGTGGAGGTCACTTCTTAGCTGACAGAACTTTCCAACGGCCTGGTTATGGTCTGCACAGGTCAGCAGACACCTGCTAAGATCATTCTTACATAGATGAAGACTCGCTGACACTATGCAAACGTAAGGAAGTGACATTTGTCTACTACGAACCTCCTTGGCGCCCTCACACAGAACCATACGGAACACTCAGAGGTTTTGTTGTAGGGGGAAATATGTCTCCTTTTTTTTTTTTTGCTCCCCCTTCACCTCTGGCCACTGTGTCTCCGACTGATCTGAAGATTGTTGACGGAGGAGTTTCGGCTCTGAGTCGGGGGGCTGTGGGAGATAGGGGAATGTAATCCTCTCAAGCTCCAGCGGTATGTCCACGCTGACATTCAGGGTATACTGTCCGGATCAAAGGTGTCAAGCAGCCAAGATTTATATTTTTTTCCCCTCCAGCCAGCATCATGCCATTGCTCTCTCCATCCAAGAACAGGATTAGGAAGGTTCATGGCACCTTATCTCTCAGGAGGGACGGCTTGCTGCTCGCTCGCCCGAGATGGTCCGGGCGAGTTCCCCCCTTCTCTCTGAAATCCAGGGTTTACCACGGGGAGCATAGCCCAGCTGGATTTGGGATTTCAAGGTACATAAGAGCAGTGTGCCGTATCAGTGGGCAGCAGAGTGAGCACTCGGAGGGAGGGTGGGCCCATTTAACAGAGTCGCACATTGGTGCATTATAGTCAAACTTGGCCCGGTTCTGGCATTTCATGCATGAGAAGTCTCGTGTAGAAGAACATCCAACCCGCTGCACAACAGATTTAGGCTTTTGAGTTAAACATTTGTGTACGGTGTGTTCTTCAGAATCTTCTTTAAGTGCGAGCAAAACGTCAGGGGTTCATTTTAGCGGCTAGCACAAAGCTGGGCTTCACCTATATGGAAGGTTTCCAAGGAAGGTCATCGTCCGTGGGCACCTTCTTCTGTTCTCTGCCCCCCTTTTCCTCACATAGCACCCTCCCTTTCCCTCTTTCTCCCTTCCTCCTTCTTTGGCCTGCAAAGTCGGTCACGGTCACGGCCCCGCCGCGTCCCAGTGTTGGTGTGGAGTGGAGCCCCCCGGCCATTTGAAGCCCACGCTTTGGCATCTACAGTCCTGAGGCGCTACGCCGTCCTCCACCCCGGGTCGCATCACCTCTCCTCTGGGCACTGATGGGGTGACACATCCCTTTCCAGATGAACACACAGTCCTCAATAGTGCTGCTCTTAATTTGTTCCTGCTCCGCGGACCACCGTCAGCTTGTCTATTTATACCCCCAAAAAGTCGGGGGTGTTATGGAATCGTCGTCGCCGCTGATCCTTGGTGTTGGCGCGATAACTCAAAAACGGTATCATGGGTCATTTTCAGATTTTATATCTACATAGACCGTATCACGAGGAACAACTTGGGTGATTTTGGGAAAAGTCGGTTGTAGTTTTCCAACTCTAGGGTGAGCTTTATGTCCAAAGTTGTCAGGCCATCATTTCTCAACCGATGGTCATATTTAGTCCAAATTCGGTGCATAAGAATCGACTGAAGGAAATCTATCTTTAATATGTCGTGTTTTACTCTAATAGTTCATATTTTACCGATTAAGGGGATCTTTTCTATAAAAAAAACACAGTTTTTTTTTTCCAACTTCCTAACCGTTTGTTCTATATCGTCAACTTTTGGTACATATGAATCGACTATAGCGGAACTATCCTTTAAATATTGTATTTTACTCTAGTAGTTCATGTTTTACTCACTAGGGGGACATTTTTTTCATTTCTTTCCTTTTTGTAAAAAAAAAGCAAAACACTGTTTTCCTTACATACCTTAAAAATCATCTCTTTATTTTGGGGGTCATAATTTCTCAAATACTGGTCCCATTTTGTCCAGATTAGTTGTATATTAATTTACTCGAGGAGATCTTGTATTTCATGTTACTCTAAAAGTTCATATTTTACTCACAAGGGGAGATTTCTTTATGAAAAAATAATAATATTTTTAAATATTGTGCTTGTGCAAATATTTGCATTTTGGGTTTTTTGCAGCACATTTCTTATGTTTACCGGCATTCCAACACCTGTGGTGAATTTAGAGCCGCCAGATACCTGAACATCAGGTAGCTGGTATCACCTGCTGCTTCAGGGTGGACAGCTCATCAAAATGAATGATGATTGTCGAGACGTGAACTTGACCAAGTACAACTGAGGGAGAAGCAGGCCGGAACCAGCAATGTGATTCTGGCCCGAAGGGGAGAAATACAGAACGTTTTTTTCAAGGATTCAGTTGGAACATGTTTAACAAACATGGGAAACATTTATGTCCTCATAAAGTAAAAACAACACTAGTAGTCGTATTCTAAAAACATTCGGTGCCACTGCACGATAAGAATACCTTCATAAAAGGTTTATAGTTGGGTTATAAATGACGTTGTAAACCCTTAGTCATGACACTGCTCTCAATGTGTCTCACTATTTGGCAATATTAACTTTGCAGTGTAGATAAGTGCGCTCATTATTTGGCAAGGATCGGATTTTTCCGACAACCTTTATGTCTAATGAGTTATAGCAGATTAGTAATGATTTATAAATGGTTTATAATTAGCTCGTAAATGAGGTTGTAAACACATATTGAGTCATTAGGTAACTTCTTTTTAAAAACTGGTAACGCTGCTCTTAATTTATCAATGTGGGTCACTATTTTGCAATGTCAAGTTTGCAGTGCAGGTAAGTGGGCTCACTATTTGGCAAGCATCTGGTTTCTAACAACCTCTATATTTATTGAGTTGTAGCAGCTTATTAATGACTTGTTTAGTGTTTACAACTTAATAAGTTAACTACGCTCAAGCCATGTGTAAATCCTAAGTAAGGGGGGTCTTATTTCTAAATAAGAATAGAATTCTTAATTCTAAAACAGCAGGTTGTTGTATCCTGTTTACGTTAAGCGCTCACTCCCAACAACCAAACTGGTGTGGTCTGCAGTATCTGAGAACAGAAATGCATCCTAGCGCAGACAGACCTCTGCTCGCTCACTCCGTTTCGCCAGAGAGAAACACCTTAGCTGCACAAGTTTGCTCTGAAAGTGAACTATAAATTTAGAATATGAAAGAGTTGCCATGCTAGCAGAACGGACGGCGATGGCTCGCTTCTCCTTAAAGCAATATTCCCATCCAAGTCAGGGTGAACATACAGAGCATCCGCCGTGCTCCAGTTCAGGATTCTGGTCCCTTTATCCACCTTTCAGGATCAAGACCAGGTTTCCGGTGATGTCACATGATCTATCAGCTGTCTTTGTGACCCGAGCCGCTACTTTTCTTTTCTTCATATTTTAGGCTTTAAAATCCAAATCAGTTTTGCTCTGGTTTTTAGTTTTTTAGTTTGTTTTATAAAATACCTTAAGGACTACTCCTTAAAAGTCACCCAGAGTCCTGTACGCGTTCATAAAGGTGAATTACGTATGCCTTAGAGAGGCAACAGAGACTCTGTCTCCTGGTTGCATCAGATTTAAAGATCACAGGAGTAGAAAATGTGAAATCTGTTCTTGGGCGTAACTCGCTGGACTCGTGAATTCATGGAGGGAAAATGTACCTTTCATTTGAACATCAATTAAAAACAAGGCGTGTTTTTTTTTCAGCTCGATTGATCTTTAAATGTAGCCGGGACCAACGCTCACCGTAAATTCCTGCCTTGCCCTTTTTCCTCCGGACAGATTCGGCTGTTATCTTAATTCGTTTTGCCAGAGATGCAGAGAACGTAGTCCCGGCCCTTACGGAGCAGGACTTCTACCCAAACTCTCCCATAATCCCACAGTCTGGTTGCCCCCCCTCCTGGATGCTGATCTCTTCCTGGTGATAAAGTAGAGGAGCCTTCAGCAGAAATAACACCGCACCACCTGAGTCCTCATCAGCGACGCCGCGGTGCACATATCCCATCAGAACACCTCACTAAGACAAATCTCCCTGTGCCAGCCATATTCCCAGCGTAGGGGAGAGCCGAGCCCAACCGAGCCGAGCAGCGCCGGGACCCTGGAGGGCCCACCGTCGCTGCTGCGCCTGACGCAAGCCCCTCCGCCTCCTGACAGATTACTCTTCCTCCCAAACCTTCCACACGGCAAATGGAGCAAAAACAAAGGAAAAAGAATGAGATGTTGAGTGGAGATGGCGCCGATAAAACACTGAACGTTTTCATCTTGTGTGCACTTGAGCTCGGCTCGGTCAATCCGAGGAGTGGTGATGATTGAGACGACATTGTAGGGTGTGATTCTCCGCATATAAACACACTCGGCCTAGCAGGCGAGGACGAGGAAGCGGCGAGAAATGGGGTATAGGTTCAGGTAGTGGACGGCGTGACGGAGACAAACGATGAGGGAACGCCGATGAACTCCAACTGCTGCTGTCGACCTTGGCCATTCAGTGTTGATGGCGAGCAGACTTCTTCTGGCAGCCCCCCCCCCCCCCACACCTCCGAGGGGCGCTGACCCGTTTCTCCCACCTTCGATTTAAACTCTCTTTCTGTCATCTTTTCCATCGTGAGTTTACATCATCCTGTTCTCCTCTTATCTCTGCAGCTCACCTCCTCCTCTCTCTCTCTCTCTCTCTCTCTCTACCTCTCTCTCTCTATACCTCTCTCTCTCTCTCTCTCTCTCTCCCTATACCTCTCTCTCGCCCCCCGTTACATTCCTGCTGCGATTAATAGGCGTAGCTCTCAGATCAATCGAGCGTTTGTAGAATCTCCACCCTGCATAGATTAAACGCCATCCGCCCACTGGTGTCCGGCGTTTTCACACTTTTCTATTTTTACTCCATCGTTTTTAATAAAAACCTGCGTTCAGTCGTTCTCCACCCATTATTATTATTATTATTATACCCTGATTAGCCATAACATTATAACCACTTGCACCAAGAAGGGTCATTTCCTTAAGCGTAAACATTTTTCACAATCCCCTCTCTAATATCTAATATTTTGATATTAGCATGAAAAGCTCGACAAATTTCTGCCTCCAAAAACTTTTTTTCCAAGTTTCTTGCCAAATACTAAATTTGGAAAGATTACATTTGAACACATCTTGATGACAATTCTGCTCCGCCTGAAACTGTCTGTTACTGAATAGACATTGAAAGCATCACACAGTAAATCTCAATGCAACGAGCTGCCGACGTCAGCAGGTTCTGGTTCATGGTTCTGAGTCCACAAATAACTGATTGGATGAGATCTGGGGGAATCTGTAGGAACCTTGAAATTGTTCTTGTGTTCATCATTGATATAAGCGATCGTGATTCACTTCACCCGTCGGTGGTTATAATGTTATGGCTGATCCGTCCGTATTGTAAGGCACATTTGATGGAGGCAGATCCGTAGGACGCCACGGAGGAAAGGATCTCTCATGCCCCCTCCTCTCTGCTCCCACTGTTCCCTTCCTCGGTGGACCGGACTTAAAGCCAGTAGAATCAATGAAAGTTTCTTAGAACCGACCCAAAGTTAAAGTACAAAGGCAGGACCTTTAATTATAATTAATAATATACTTTATTTTGTGAATCCGCTCCCTTCTCCTGCACGTCTCACATTCTCCCTTAACAGCTGGCCCGTCCTCCGGGGGTCCATTTGTCTCCCGTCTCCCGTCTCCCGTCTCTCGTCTCCTGCACATCTGCTCGCATACGTTTCTTGACGTGTGAGCCGGAGTGTCGGTTCTGCTGCAGACGTGCAGAGTTCTAAAGAGGAAGCATCGCCCAACAAAGTGATATCAGCGGAAAAAGGTCAAGTGTCCGCGGATGGTATTCCGGTGACCTGACCGATCCGGCGCTTGGATGAGGTCCTGAGCGCTCACCTCTGTGGGCAGCAGTTGTGAGTGGGCCTGGCGCCGTCTGCAGACAGAAGCTAACAGAACCAGAGGAAGAGTCTGGTTCTGTCACTGCTGGCTGGTATGCAGCTCACATCTCACTTCACACAGAGCTCCGGCGAGAGCTCAGCAAGGGCTCAGCCGCACTTCAGCCCCTCGAGGCCCCCCGGGCTACACTGTAAAAACACAACTGTTTGATGGTAGCGCTCAATTAAAGAAAGTATTTAGATCCTAGATTAACACATAAAGTCCTCATTTTTAGATTACTACTTCAAGAAAGTTCTTCAATTTCAAGTAACAATTTTCTTTTTTATAGTGCGAAAGAAAATTACAACCCAAAAGCATAAAAAAACATAAAAAAAAGAATCTTAATCACTTATTTTTTTTGTGCGTGGTTTAACTTTACCAAGATCTATCTTATAAATATGGCATTTTACTCTAGGAGTTCATATTTGACTCACTAGGGGGAGCTTGTTGAACGAAAAACAAAAACACTATTTAATGGTTCATTTTGCAAATTTTATACCCCTGTAGACTGTAGTGTGAGGAAGAACTGGATTGGTTATGGGAAAAGGTCAGTTGTGGATTTCTTACACTAGGGGGAGCTTTACCTCCAAATGCTTTTGGGCCATAATTTGTAGTTTAAATGTGATTTAGCATTTAGCTTTTTTTTTTTTACAGTGTACCTCAGCCACTCTGGTCAGGCTGAGAGAGAGAGAGAGAGAGAGAGAGAGAGAGCGATAGCGGGCGGGTAGAGTGGTGGGGATAAAACATACCGCATACATCTTGTGGATTCAGAGTATTTAGAGTTAAAGTTTTGACAGCAGGTGGTCAGAGTGTGAGATGAAAGAATTCTGGAAATGTAACATGGACACGTTCTTTTTCTTCTTTTCTTTCTTATATTTTTGTACGCCGGATTTAAAGGATAGAGTTCGCCGGAGTGCGTGTAAGCCTGTTTCAGAGGTCATGTTATAGCCGTGGCAACGACGGAGGCGAAGGAAAATATCGGAGAATTGGACCCAGGCAATAACCGACGGGTTAGAACTGTAGCGGGACTCTTGTATCAGTTGATGTGGGTTGAAATTGAGGTCTCGACCTCTGTTGTTAGAGGACGTCAGTACCGGCGCCGACCCCTGGTCCGTTTTTGAGGTGAGAGGTTAAAGAATGAAAGTTGTTTTTTGTTTTTAACCGTAGGCGGGTCACTTTGCATCGGGGGTACAGTGTTGAAGTTTGGTTGGGGCTCAAAGGTCGAACAGAACCATGTGACATAAATACAATACTAAAAAAAAAAAAGGTTTGTGAAAAGAAACCACAAATATAACAGCTTTGAAATAAAAAGAAACTTCATAACCACTTCATAACAAGACCGGCTTCATAAAGGGTTTATGAATGGTTCGTAATAAGGTCATGAATAAAGTTGTAAACACCTTATAAGTCATCAGTTAATGTTTATAAACAGCTTATAACAGCTCTCAATTTATCAATGCGGGTCACTATTTGGCAATATCAAGTAGGCAGTACAAATAAGTGTGCTCACTATTTGGCAAGCGTCATCTCACTGACGGCCTTTATGTCTAATGTGTTATAGCAGCTTATTAATGATTTATAAAGTGTTTACAACTTAATTAGGGAGCTACGGTGAAGCCATCTCTAGAACCTTAAGAACCGGACTCTTATCAGTACTTTTGGTAATGGAAGATTTGCTCTTAAGGAGTATCCGAGGCTCGTCCAGAGACTTTTATCGTCAACATTTCATCGTAGAAGTTGGGGTGTTCTTTACGAAGGCAGTGAATTATCTGGAGATAAACATTCCCTTAGCCAGCCTTATTAAAAATCCATCAGAACACCAGGGTCTCCTGGTAGCCACATTTCTTCTTAGCCGCTTCACGTGATCTCTCTGGAAAATCACCGTTTTCCCCCAGGAATACGAAGAATGAATTAAGTCGCAGATGTGATGGTCATCGTTCATGTTAGCGGGATAACTCCAAAAAACTGTTTCGTGGATCAATTTCAAATGTTACACCTTTGTGTGAGGAAGAACTGGATTGGTTTTGGGAAAGATGGCTTGTATATTTCCAACACTAGGGGGAGATTTATTTTCGGGCCATAACTTCTCAACCGTTGTCGTCGTTAAGTCCACATTCGGTGCATTTGAATGAACTGGAGGAGATCTAACTTGTGAACGTCGGGTTTTTCTTTAATAGTTCATATTTTACTCACTAGAGGGACGATTATTTATTTGTTTTTACAAAAAAAAACAACACAGTTTTCTTGGACTGTACTTGTTGACCATGGGTCCGGTTCAGTCCAAATGTGGTCCACATGCATGGACTCAAAGAGCTCTTTCTTGTATGCATGAATATCCTGAGGCTAGTGTACCTGATGTAGACGCCGGCGGAGATTCTCTCCTCCTCGTGTTCCTCTTCCTCGTACAAATTCTACACAACTGGTGTTGACGCTGTTTTTTTCATTTACTCCCCTCTTCTAGGTTTTCCCAACGAGCCTGCCGCCGACATCGCCCTGAACACTGTAAAGAGCTGGATCGAGGAGAATCCTGATAAGGTAGGCTCATGCATATTCACAAGACCCAGCTGTCAATCAGGAGCGAAGCAGCCATCCTTTGCAAGCGCCGCCCGTGTCACGGTTTGCTTGATTTGCTGTGAGCGGAGATGATTGAGGCGCATCGGTAACGGCGAACACTAATTCCTGCGCTTCTCTGTGTCAGACTGACATCTCCCCCCACCCCCCCACCCCCCGATCAAGCGTTTAGTTTGTGGTCTGCATGCATGTCAAATTAAACGCCAGTCGGGGACCAATCAGGCCTTAAATGGTCTGTTGACTCTTTAATTGGTCTGTGCTTTGGAAAGCTATTAAACCCAGTGGAACTTCAACACACCGGATGAAATCTTCTCAAATGTTTTTTTTTTGTCCTTTTATTTATATTGAAATGATTCCTGCCGACGTCTGCAGGTTAAAAATGATCAAGTCTTTCATCAGATGATCTGTGGTAAGAGAACACATCGTCATCCTCGCGGCAGCAAAAAAAAAGATTAAAAATGGATTTGACAAACTGACGATGTTGTTTATTAAAGGAGAAGTAAAGCGGGGAGCGTTCGGGATGGCGTGATGTATCCGTCAGCGGAGAGACGGAGACTGGAACACCAGGACATTTTAATTTCAAAGGCAAATTTGCTGAAGATTGATTTAAACGGCGCCGTGAGAATCACAACCGCAGATAAACTAATGTTAGCGTCTCATTAACAAGACGGAAAAACAAACATTCCTGGGCGCGTCTGCGGAACCAACGCAGTATGGATTGTCAAATTAGCGTGACGTCATTATATATGTATATATATATATATGTATGTGTATATATATATATTTGTTGACACTGTTTGTTCCTGCTGCTGGTGTTTTATGGTTTCTTGTGAGACAACATCCCCTCCGCTGGTTGCTGGTGTCATGGACGTCGTGACCACGCAGCATCATTGACAGCGAGCTGCCGGATCACACCGCGGTTGATGCCGTGTGTTTGTGACACTTGCCCCCCCCTCGGTGATTGCTGGGAGATGTAGTCGGGGAATCCATCAACACTCTGGCATTCATATCACTTCATACCGCGTATTGCTGACTGTAAATAACGCGCTAATGTGTAAAGCTGACTTTTGTGGTCGTGTTGTTGCACACTCAAGATTGCCGCTCGCCGTTGGCGGCCCTCACTTTTGCACCCGAGAGACAGTTTTGTGACGCGGTGACTGATGGTGTGAGAGGATCAAGTAGAAAATATCTCACTTCATGGAGAGAGCTGGTCCCTGTGTAAGTAGACTTCTAACGAGATCGCAGAGAATAAAGCCATTGACATTTTACCCAGAAGCCCGTGTTTCCCAAACATTGAGGGAAATCCAGTCAAACCAGAGATCCGTTCATCCATGATCGGATACTTGTGGCGCCTCCCAAACCAACCAACCAACGTTATAAAAGCTACATAATGACAAATGTGTTAATAACGTCCGTTAAGCTCCTGGCAGACGGAGGTGGAGAAGTCAAGCAAAGTTCAAGAGAACCTCTAAAGGGATTTCATGGTGCCTGAAGGGACAGGATAACGTATGATCGTGTGCTTCCTGTTAGCTGTGTTAGCATTCTGCTTCCCGTTAATTCGTAAAGTGTTTGCCTCTTGCTTCTTTTGTTCTGTGTTACACATCAGTTAAAATAATTTGATGTACTGATGTCACAACATGGCTATCCGTGCCTTTGTTCCTTTTATTCCTTTGATGTTTCATTGGGGATGGAGCTGGGCAATCAATTTCAAGAGTTCCTTTGATGTTCCTTTGATCGCGGAGCTGGGGGTCTCGTTTTCAAGGGTTCCTCTGATGTTTATTTGGGGTTTGAGCTGGGGGCCTCATTTTCAGGGGTTCCTTTGATGTTTATTTGGGTTTTTTCCTTTGATGTTCATTTGGGGCTTGAGCTGGGGGCCTCGTTTTCAAGGGTTCCTTTGATTACGTAGATGTTTCTTTTGGGTGTGGAGCTCTGTGCTCAATTTCAAGAGTATCTTTTGATTCCTTTGATGAGCTGGATGCTCATTGGGCTGAACAGAGACGCTGAAGTGGACTGGCGGCTACAGAGTACTTTAGAGTTTGTTGGAGTTTTCGGTAGACTTAGAGGCTGGTGATAATTCCGACATTAATTAATTAATTGCGTTTGTCTCTTTATGACAAATTTCCTAATGAATTGCATCACTGCAGGATTTATCCGGTAGACACAAGCGACATCAACGGTATTAATTAGTGACACGATTGTTTTTCGGGCCGCATAAGAATATTATGAGACAAAATGTTTCGAAGCACATCTTTTAAATATGGAACCTGCAGTCAATGAAGACACTGAGAAGAAAAGCCTTTATTGTCATCCACATTGTTAATGTATTCATTTCCTCCGCCCACTCCTCAGTCACACAGCGACCAGATATCTGGCGCTGTAACATCAGACGTTTCGCTAACAGTTCAGCGCGAGTGCTACAGAAGCTCATCTCACAGATTCCACACCGCTCCCCAAAGACAGAGCTCGACCGAAGGGTTTGAATCCCACTTTATCGTGCATGCAACAATTGGTGCGGATTGCTCTGCGCCCTCACCTCCTGCTCCGAGCTCCCGGGCCCCGAGGGGCCCGTGTTGTGGGCGTCCATAGAGACGAGTCATTTGGGGGCCGTGATAAGGGCTCTGCTTTCAGAAGATACGAGCCATTGTTACTGAATTTCAGCACAATTGCCTGGCTGAGGATCTGACACAGTGGGGTGGCAGAGTACAGAACACGGCCCCCACCAGCACCAGCCCCCCGTGGATAAACACACTCTGATGCGAAAGCATTGTGTGCGTATATATCCATCAATTTTCTGCATCTGCATCTGTGTCCCCCTCAGTGGGGGGGAGTTACTCATTATCATGGATTATTTACTCGTACACTGGGCAGCAGCAGGACTTTATTGTTTTTATCACTAAATCCATGTCTGATATTTCTTCTTCTATTACTGCGTCTCAGACGTGGAGGAAAATGGAATGCAGGAGGGGGCGGGGCATGTCCGATGAGGTCACCGAGTGTTTTATCCATGATGCCTAAAACATCGCACTTTCATTCTGGAACGATAATATCCAACTTCTGAATACCAGGGTCATTGTGTGTGTGTGTGTGTGTGTGTGTATGCGTGTGTGTGTGTGGTTGTTCTCTGACGATTCGGACAGAAGTGTGAAGAGGACATGAGAAGAAGGTGATGATGACTCTGACGTCACTCAAATCCATAAAGCAATAAAAACATAATTCTTTATGATCCACAATCAGTCCAATAAATAGAAGGACGGTTTATTTAACATTTAAATAAACCGTTCTTCTATTTATTTTTAAAGCAAACAAATGATCCGACAAAAGTGGAAATGAAAACATACGTATAACTATGGATACTTCAACCTGTCGGTTGGTGTTTGATGTTTGAATCCATATCCTCGACCAACATTCTGTCAATAAATATAAAATCTAATCTATGTCGAATGCGTGTGCTGCTGTGGTTCTGATGAGACCGCTCCAGGTCTTAGACACGTCCATTATCATCCCTCTTTATCATTCGTTATATTGACAAATTAAAATACCGATCCCTGCAGGATTATTAAAAGATGACCCGTGGGTTATAGAAATATCTATTTTTGATTCCTTTTGATCTAATATGTAACGACCGACGCATGACGTGTGGAGAGAAGATGAGAGGAAGTAACCTCAGGGTGGTTCTGACCCGCAGCACCGCTCAGGTCTCACTCTGACTCTGCAGGAGTCATTACAGCAGGAGTCATTACATTTACATTTAACTTACACCCATATAACACATATTTGTTAATGAGACGCTGAGTTCTAGCATAACACAAATCAGTCAATAACTAAAAAAAAAATCATTTCCCACATAGAACTAAGTGACAGGAAGAACTGGATTGATTTTGGGAAAGATCAGTTGCATATTTTAACACTAGGCCTTTTCTCCAAAAATGTTCCGCCCTGATTTTTTAACCTTTGATCCGATTTAGTCCAAATTTGATATATCATATATGATATATATCTGTGTATGTGTATATATGACCGTTACCGTCTGTGTGTGTGTATAATTGATACACACACATACATAGATTCATTCATATATATATGTGTAAAGATATATGTGTAAATGTCATATGTACACATATATTAATGTTTTACTCAGTGTTCCAACTGTTTTTCAATTGTGTGTGTGTGTGTGTGTGTGTGTGTATGTGTGTGTGTGTGTGTGTGTCTGTGTGTGTGTGTGTGAGCGTCAGATAGAGAATAATGGTATTTAAAAGTAGGAAACTAGGTTTCTGATCAGGAGTAGGTTTATCTCCCTAGCCGGTAGATCGTAGCCCTGATTCACTCCCCGGCACACAAAAGGGCTACAATGCCGGCGTGAGATTCTCTCTTTGAAGCACCTCGACTTCCATTGTTGAGGAATAAACAGCCTCGCCGCGGTCATGGAGCGCACATCCTTTTATCTCTGGAGAGACTTGAGTGCAGGCAGGAGCCTTTAGATCAGGGCGGATTAAAAGAATCGGGGAGGTCGGCCTCCACTTCTACAGCGTTTCCATGAATACATTCATAAATGAAATATGCAGGTAATAAAACAACACATCAGAAGGCTTTTCTCAAACAGGGGTGCATTAACCCCTAGTGGTAGTGCAAGGGAACTGCAGGGGGTTTATTTTGTCGAAAAAACATCTTAAACGTTTGATAATTGTCCATCATGCAGAAGTAATTTAATATAGTAAGTTAAAAAATGATGGAAATAAAATGAAATATCTAATGCATCACGGAAATACGGAAAAAGAGGGAGGAAAGAAAAAACAGCCAAATGAAATTCGGCGCTCCGGTTCGTCACAACTTCAACATCATTCAATCCTCAGTCTGTCAGAACTTCATGCAGGATCTTTATTTCATCCTTCCTTCCGTTTTCTTCCGATTATCGGGGGTCTGGTCGCCGCGACAGTAGGCTGAGAAGGGATTTCCAGAAATCCCTTGCCCCAGCAACACTCTCCAGCTCATTCTAGGGGATTCCAAGGCGTTCCCAGGCCAGATTAGCGATATAGTCCCTCCGAGAAGTTCTGGGTCCACCTGATGGTCTACTCCCTGTTGGACGTGCCTGGAAGCCCTCCAGAGTGAGGCGTCCTGATCAGATTACCCACCCCAACTGGATCCTTTCCAGTTGAGGTGGTGGAACTCTCTCCGGTTGTCTTAGCTCCTCACCTTATCTCTAAGGCTGAGACCAGCACCCCAATGAAGGACGCTGATTTCAGCCGCTCGTATCCTTCACCTCATTCTTTGGGTCTCTACTGATTTTGTACCATCTATATTGTAGGAATTTAAACATTTGAAATATCACATGTAAGTATTTGTTGTCAATCAGGCACCGTTGGCCAGGCGCTGTATCGTATGTCCTCAGAAAGGCATATTTACAGCAGATCAGATATCTGGCTGTAAATAATTAATAAAAGAAGGGGTATATTATTGGAAAAAGCTTTAGAACCAATGTTCTAACCGCTTCAAAATAAGGGCTTACCGACGTGGAGGCGGGGAAAAAACCCAAACGATCCGCTCTCCATATGTTATTGCAGCCGTTCTCTCCAGCCCTGCAGCACACGCAGCCCGCAAATCAGCTGCTTTTGGTTTGTTTCTCATTTTCAGATCTAATCTGGTTTAATTCGGGTTTATATAGGTTTAATCTGCGGATGAAAAATGTGGTCTGACACTTTTATTTTTGGCGGCCCAGGATGTGCTGTGGAGGGCCGGGGCTTTTTAATGAAGCTTTTCAAGAGTCCAGCAGCCCGGCGTTAGCGCAGCAGCCTGAACACTTGAGACAGATTGGCTCTGTAATAAGCTCTGTTGCGCTGTGCTGCTCTGGACAAAATTGATGTGTTGCGATTTCACCTTTCAACACCGCTGTGGCTGGAGGTTTAGTATTAACCACTGTGCTGTCCCGACAACATCCTCAAAACAGGTTTTACATCCCCGCTTCCTGCCGACAATCTGTTTACCTTAGTATGATTTATCATTGAGGACAAACGCGTCAAACTCAAGACCCAATTTTATCCGGCCCACGACATAATGCCGTTACCACACATACTACAAATCCCAGAATGCACTGCGCCAGTGCTTCTCCTTGCTCCTCTGTTGTCAGATATCGGGTTTTATCCAGTCACTCCATAATAAACTTTAGGCTGATCCTTAGAGGAGACGCTGGGAGGTATAGATGAGAAAAAAAGTTGAAACGATAAATAATAAACGTGTTAGTAAATAGAACGCAGGTTTTAATTAGCTGGTGTTCAACGTGTGTCAGTGCTGCTGCGTTAAGAACAAGAAAACACATGAAGTTTCTTACATTTAATGAGAAATGCTCCTGAAGCACGTTTATGCATCGACTGTTTCCTGAGGAGCAGCTGCTCCTGGCTGCACGAACAGACACGAGGAGCAACAGTCTACTTTTACTGTTTCATTGTGACAGAAGAAAGAAACGGCTGAATCCGTCGATCCTTTTACCGAGGGCCATTTAAAGTCTCCTTTCTATTTATATTGTTAATTAAAAACTGATTAATTTGGGATGTAATTCGAAACTTGAAAAAATATAGTTTCCCTTGAAATCAAAACCTTTTATTTGAAATAACTCTGCTGATAGAAGGGATACATTAAAATGAGTTATGCTGATCTGTGTTGAATTGTATTTGAGTATTTTCTAGTCCTTTGGTTGGTTAGAAATCCAAAAAAGATTATTTAAAAAATAAGAATAAAACATTATAGCTCAGATTAATTACGATACAGCGCCTTCACTACTGCTGGTGGGTTAGGGTCATCTGGGGTGATGTTCTGCCACCACCCCAGAACATCTTTAATTCTGGCCGCCTCTGTGAGTGAGTACGAAACCCCTAATTTGGGACATCAGCAAATAAAATCCATCTCAAAACAGGCGCTGGAGTCATAACAGTGATTAGTGACACATGTGGAGTGGATGCTATGAGTAAATGCAGCATTGTAAATGTTTTGTAAGATTGTGTTTTCCTGTTTGGGTAGATTCCCGTCTGGGTTTTGTCAAATGGAATAATAACACGACAGTGTGGAGGCGTTCATCGTCCCTCGGCTGAATAAGATGGATGGAGACGGTTAGACTGGATACAAATTTGCAGTTGTCTTTTGGAGAATGCGAGTTACGTTATTCGAGTATTGTGACAGACGGTCATGGTAACAGAATCTCTGTGTGGGTGTGTGTGTTACCGGGGTTTTTGTTTCTCACCCACAATGCATTAAAATGGAAATGAGTTCCCATAAGAGAAGATAATAGAGATAGAGATAAGATAATAGAGTGATTAAAGTCCCATTCCTTCGTCCAGTGCCGTTTTAATCGATGGGTTTGTTGGTCATGCTCTATGAAAGGAATAAAATGTGAGTGTAAAATTATGGCCCAGCTAATAAACCAGATTAATCTGAGATCAAGATTATTGATCAGGATTATTTGTGTATCAAGTGAAGAGTCAGGCTACATCGTTCTGCCTGACCGTAGGTCAGTGGGCGTGGCCAGTGGCAAAAAAAAAAATCCCCTCTTCCCTTTAGTTTGATAGCTTTGATGAATTCACAATGTGTTTGTAGACTTTCAACGACAAATCTACGAGTTAAATTAAACGTAGAGCGATGAACCGGAACGCTTTGAAGAACAGAATCCAGCGGAACAAAACGCCGACGACACCGCGGCGAGATCCATCAGTTCGTCTGCTGGTGCAATTCCTCTCGCTCTCCGGCGTTGTTATTTTTCTCCTGTCACATCTTCAGCCGAGGGTGGCATCAAAATCGCCGCGTGCCTGCCTCGAGGACGCCGATGTCCCACTGATGGTTCGTGCAACTGGCATGGCGTTCAAAGCCGACACTCGGCGTTTGAAGTGGGTTTCTCTCCCGCCCCCTTTGAATCGTGCCGGGGAGACGTGGCCTTACCGGGACCCGACGCTCCACTTCTCCTCCGTCAGATACTGTACGACCTGAGAGGACGGCGTTCTCGGCAGATCGGGCCGCACAAATGCTTCAGAGAGAGCGTTGGGGTGGCTTCTTAGTTTTCTGCGTCGGAGAATCACTTTTCCCGCCACCAGAGTTAATGCTCGCCGTGTAGTCCATTACATTATTTGCAGCCATTTGGCCCCAGGCGGTAGAATGGAGGGGATTTTATGGCTTTTATGATCTGAGGATTTTATTATCTGACTCACTCTGCATAATACGATGTGTGCTCTTTGATTCTGCTGACCCAAGGTTGGCGTCGTTACAGAACTTCCTTGTGTCGGTGTTCAACCAGATCACCGGCGCCGACTTGTTTTTCTCCAAGCTTTTGACTTTTTTCGGGGAGAATTTCTGTTTGGATTGGATTGAATAAAAGTTTATCAAGAGCAGCCGGCGTGTTTCCAGTGTTTATCTGGACGCTTTGATGGAGCTCTTGCCTTCCCAGACAAATCCTCTGCAGGACGGGGATTAAGGCTATCGTCTCTCCAGGTGCTGCGTCACTTCTGCTAATTACCCAGCGATCGCCTCATTCTCTGATGCGAGGTGACTTTGAGTCTGGATTTAAGAACCTGTTTAATGCCCTCGTTCAGAATGACGATTGTTAATAAGGGAATAAAGACAACTCCAAACGCCGGATTGACTTCATCTCCGAAAATAACTCAAAGAACCACAACAAGGACAAAAATAAAGCTTTGAATGTAGTGCCTTTGGTTGATATCGAGGATTAAAGAGTGAATAAAAACATAATAACACATGTACACTCTTAAAGTCTGCTCGGTGAAACCTCTCCTTTTACAGTTTGTTGGCATTCGCTTTAAATGCAGTTCTTTCTTTTTTTCACCGAGGTAATGTTGTTTGTTTGTTTATGAGCAAGTTTACAGAAAAACTAAAGGACAGATTTGCATAAAATATTACCCAGAAGTAGGTTTAGGTATGTCCCAGAGGTGATTACATTTTGATGACGTCATGTGCTTCGCAGCATTTATAATATTTACATCAAATTAAATAATTAGCAATTTACAGTGTTGATGTCACAATGTGGCTATTGCTGCCCTTCATCCTTTGAAGTTTCTTTTGGGGTCGAGCTGGGGGATCAGTTTCAACAGTTCCTTTGATGTTCCTGTGGGGGGTGGAGCTGGATGCACAGTTTCAAGAAGTATTTTGAATCCTTTGATGTCCCTTTGGGGACAAGTTTTGAGAGTTCCATTGATTCCTTTGAAGTTCCATTGGGTTAGATCTTGGTGCTCACTTTAAAAAGTTTCTTTTGATTCTTTTGATATTCCCTTGTGGGTGGGGATGGGGAGTCAATGGGCTGAATAGAGACAGTGAAGTGGAAGGTGCAGGATACGGGCGACTACAGAGTATCTGAGAGATACTCAGAGAGTTTGTTGGAGTTGTCGGTAGATTTACAGGCTGGCAGTAACTCACATATTAATGGAGGAATCTGCAGAAGTTCCTCAGGTTCTGTTGGGCTTTGTTGGAGGTTTGTGCTATCTTCCTCTTTTTTAAAATGTTGATGTTTTGATATATGAACACTTGAGCATATGAACTCATGAACACCTGAAAACATGAACACTTGACCACTTGAACACCTCATGAACACTTGACCACTTGAACACCTCATGAACACATGAACACTTGAACACCTCATGAACACTTGACCACTTGAACACCTCATGAACACATGAACACCTCATGAACACTTGAACACTTGAACACCTCATGAACACATGAACACATGAACACCTCATGAACACTTGAACACTTGAATACATGAACACCTCATGAACACTTGAACACCTCATGAACACATGAACACTTGAACACCTCATGAACACAAGAACACCTCATGAACACATGAACACTCGATGCCCTCTGAGTGCAGCTGTCTGCTGGCGTGCAGATAGCGTCCTCCCGCCTCCATGCTTACTGTGCTGGAAGCGGCTATCTTAATGACATGCTAATTGATTTAGTGTAGCACAGATAACAGTAGGCTGGCACACGGCGATAAAGCAACAGTGGGTCGGACTGTTGGTTCAGGAGGCTCATCGAACTCCGACTCGCTCTTTCACTCTATTTGAACATCACTTTTACACTGCAGTACTTTGTGCTGGAGTGTGGAGATCTTCACTGCTGAGGTGTTCATGGGAGTTCAATTTGTTTTGTGGATTCTCCTGCACATCCGATACATGACCCAGAAGGCTAAGACGAAGAGCGGTAGAAGTTCGGCACAAGAAAAAAAAGCCATGCTCATCAAAGCTGTTAATTATGGGGCCTATCTGCTTCCCTCAGAAGCAGATAGTGGATGAAGAACATTATAATAACTCCCTGCTTCTCTCAATCACGGCATCCACCCATAAAGTCTGGGCCTCAAAAAGAACCTTGGTCCGAATCGATCAGTGCATCAAAGGTGGTTTTAATCATCAAAAAGTCCATCACTTCGTTGGGAATTTCACGGGGGTTTGTGATTACGTCAGAAACCATTCCATCACTATGCTTCACGCATGTAGGCCTCTTTTCACCATCTCACCTCATATTGGCGTGCCCGACGTTCTGGTGCGACCCATGTTGCCAGGTTGAGGCTCATGTCAGGGACGATGGGGTTGAGACCACCGCAGTGATTAATGTGTTGGCGTGTGATTGCGTGGTCTCCGCCATGTGATCAGGGGGAGCGGGCCGTATCTCCCACCATCTCAAAGGGGGATCAAATCAGCCCGTCAGCTTAGCCAGAGGCGCTAGAGCATTTGAAAGTCAATGTTTTATTTCTTAGCATTAATTAGTGGATCGAAGCTTTTTTGCCCAAGGTTGTGTTCAGAAGTAAGGGTTGCCCAGTGAAGCAGGCGAGAGCATCAGCATACGTAATGTCACACACGCCGTCTTCCAGCCGGCGTTCAGTCGGGACTGAAGAGACTTGATGACATCATTTTAACACAAACAAACTAACACACTTAATGTCAGGCTTTTTTTTTTGGCATTAAATCATGAATGAAACGAGTAAAAGATGATATTTGTGTGATAGTTCTGATGTACCTGGTGTGTTTTTAAAGACATTTCTCCTTCAAAACAACAGAATTTCCTGAAAATTATACGTAAAGCTTATTTAAACCGTGTTTATTTTTTACTGATTTAATTAGATTGTTTTCATAATAAACAAATTCATGCTGATTCTATGAAAATTGAATGCATACATTTCAATAAATCAACTAAAACCCAAAATAAATTTAAAAAAACAGATGCAACTGTTTCAATGATTAAATTCAAATTTTTTATTTCTTTTTTTTAATTGTCTGAAATGTTCATTTAAGCAACAGAACTTTTCTTTTGTTTTTGCCACAATCCAATAAATAATCTAAACTATATCTAAACTAACTTCAATCACAAACGTTGATGCCGATGCCTGCTAATATAAAATTAAATGATTTGACTCGAGGTCATCTATCACGCAAAATTATTTTACTCTCGTAGTTCATATTTTACTCACCAGGGGGAGTTTGTTACGAAAAACAACCGAAATTACTCAAGAATTGTGTCCTGCATCATTTTCCAATTGTATACGTTCAATGACCTTAGTGCGAGGAAGAACTGGATTGATTTTGGAAAAGGTCACTTTTGTATTTCTGACACTAGGGGGAGTTATAGCTTTAAAAGTTTTCAGCAGTAATTTCTCAACCGTTGGTCTAATTTTGTCCAAATTTGGTGCAGCTGAATCAAGTGGAGGAGATCTATCAAGAATAAATATCTATATTTACAAATTTGACTCTATTAGTTCATATTTGACTCACTAAAGGGAGATTTTTGTTTTTTATTTTCGAGGGGTTCAATCAGCTAAGATTGCTTGTAAAACGCAGGGGATTGGGGACTTTTCGGAGATATACAACACTGACCGATTAATACAAGTACATACAAAGACTAGCAAAACCATTATGACCCTATAAACGCACAGCTGCCAAAACATTATGACCACTGACAGGCATATCAGCACAAAATCATTATAACCATTTTAAACACATTTTATTCAACTATTTGATGCTACTGATACTCATGTGACTCTTCAACCATCTTCATCCTTTCCTTCATCTCATTCCTTCTTTTACAGCTCTTACTCCTTCAAATTAAAGTCAGCATTTGACGACTACGTTCAGCTTTTTCACACAAAACTTGCGATATTCGACATCTTTCACGCTTGATGGTTTTCAATCAGCGTTTTTAATCTAACCCTTTACCGTTCAGAACCTTCCAAGCTCTTCACCTTATCCATCGTTCTTCAGAATCTTCCTTTTTCTTCTAGGTTACAAAACATCCAGCATTCAAACCCGCAGTTTCTTCACAAATTGCTTCTTTTTTTTTGAGTTTGTTTGAGATGGAATCACATTATCCTGATCCCAGGGGCGTCGGAGAGTGACAAAATGATGCAAGTATAAACTAACAGCTGAATTCCACCGAGCGCACCTTTGTCGTGTTCTGAGCGACGTCATACCCCCCCCACCACCACCAGCAGCCTTTCAGAGGCAAAAAGGGATTTGCCTGCCTGATTTGCTCATTTTTCATTTCTGATTTTTACGCCTCTTTCATGTCATTTCTGACGTTTTATATGATTTGGCGTCCGACAAGGGTATTCTATTTTTGAAAAATTGAGAAGTTTCTGTGTTTGACTCCTTGTCTGGCTCAATTTTCTTTATGCAGCATGATGCAGCGTCTGTCAAAAATAGACTGGGTGCAGAATAAACAGACATTTGTGGGAACCACGGGCGAGGGTGCCGCTTCTTCTTTCTGTCAGCCCACAGTTCACTTTTTAATTAGTTTATTTCTCCACGATGCTTCTGAATCTCCTAAAATCACTGATGTACAAACATCTTGCGTATTTGTGACGGGCCACTTGAAATTCAAGTCATAAATTTACATTAAGCTTCAAAACGAATAAAGATGCCGATATTTCCCTCACGGATTCTGCGAACGCTAAATGAGTGAAAAACGCTCTTCAAAGTTCTTTAAAGGGATAATGTTGTGGTTCAGCAAAAGCCATGCTGAGCGCCGTGGAAATGTAACCCCGTGCTGTTTGCCATTTCCAGTCCAGTTTCCTGTAGAGCTGCAGGAAGGGGAGTCTTAGAAGCTGTAGACCAGATCTTGTGATAACCAGATAGTGATTATGGTCAGATAGGAGCAAAATCACCTAGAAGGTCTTTAAATGATCGGATTTTTTAACTCTTAGCTTTAGTGAAACATGATCTTCACGGCGCTGATTCAAAAGGACATCCGTCTCTGTGGGACGCCACCGGCGATGCTCTCCCAGTCGTACCCGCTGTAACTCAGCAGGGTGCTGGAGATGAGGCCGGGCGCCGTGGTCAGCTGCATGGTCGAGGGGTTTGATGGATAGAGCAGGAAGCTCTCGCTGTGTGAAGCCTGCAGGGCTCACATTTGGACGGCAAGGGCTTTAATGTGACGCTTTAACTCTTTCTTTCTTTCTTTTTTTCTTGGTCTGACCTTGTGTGTGCCGGGTAAACGAAAGGAGAACCTGGCAGGTTCGTGGACTCGTGAAATCCTCGGGTCCAACACTGACACGTTGCAACGATTAAGAAAAACAGTCAGCGTGAGGGAGTTCCTTTTTTCTTAACTTTTACTGGTTTCCTGTTTTTTTATTGGTGGTTTTTCAGTTGATCCTACTTTTATGTTTTATTTGGACGCTGTTTGTTTTATCTGAGACCGTTAACGGATGCCTCCCACTCTTAATCTGCATACTAAAGCTACAGACGGGCACAAATAAAGTACCTGAGCCGGATATTAAATGC
The DNA here is from genome assembly GCA_009660295.1 of Lophius piscatorius. Lineage (NCBI taxonomy): Eukaryota > Metazoa > Chordata > Actinopteri > Lophiiformes > Lophiidae > Lophius > Lophius piscatorius. The sequence continues at coordinate 7,833 of VRLP01000594.1, read as the reverse complement.
TGTTTGAAAGGTTTTCACCAATATATAAGTTATGGAATTAGTTGCGCAGATACTTTCAGGTTTCTGTAGACAGGAGTGACGGGACCCAAAGACAACCAAGTGTGTTTACCCCATATTATTATGCAAATGCACAAATAATTAATCAAAGCCTCGTACTTTTTTGCGATGTTTATTGTGACTGTGCATGTAAACAGTTTGACCCGGGCTTGAACCGTTGTCAGAGATGTCTCCTCTTTGTCTTGTGTAACATTCCTGGACCGGAGGCTATCCACCGGTCTGCTGCCTCCCCAGGCTGTCTCAGGTAATCAAAGAAGGGCAGCATTAATTGGTTGACCCTGGCAGGGAAGCCAGGTGGTCTGGGATGGGGACGGGGGAAAGTTCACCCCTCATCCACTCATCCTCCCGTTGTTCAAACTCACCTGCTTTCTTTTCTCTCAACCTCCGCCACGACCAAACACCACGACGATCCAGCAAATCCTCCCGAAGGGGAGGGGTTACCATAAAGTCCCCCGTATCAAACGGCTGACGTCTGAGAGCTATATAATTCTATTTGAAGTAATAGCTGACAGTGTGATTGCGCCGAGCACATTCTCCATAACCCAATCACAGACAACGATCCCGTTCGTAGATCTCAGAGGGGGTTGTTCCAGGACATCGGGGGTCTATCTGACTTATGGCTCATGCAAAGCCAATACCAAACTGTCAGAACGGAGCATGTGCCACTCTATCACCATGAAGGACTGTGACGGAAACAACTCCTTTTCCATCACCTTCTCTCGGGGCAATCTCTTATATTGCCTTTCTGCTTCTCTGTGATGTGGTTTATTTCAGTCGCCCCTGCTAGCGGGTTCCTTATTGCTGAGCTTCCCTCTGTGGACCTCAATCAGCGGGATCCTAAACAAGTTTGGACATTACTAGGTCAGTGGAGTTGCTCGCTTAATCCATTCGTTCCTGACAGCTAGGGTATATCCCCGGAAAGCCCCCAAAAAACAATCCTCGTGATTGAACTGTCGCCAAGTCATCGCCACAGTGTTTTTCATCACTTAACTTTAGCTCAACCTGGTGCGTAAAATATGAACTTTGACAGTAAAACATGATATATTCATGATAGATCTCCTTGACTCCATTCATATGTTCCTGATTTGGACTTACTGGGGCCGAAGGTTAAGAAGTTAAGTCAGAAAAACTTAAAAATGTACCCAAGAAAGAGTTGTTTCCTATGCACCAAATTTGGACAGAATCGGGAAGCCCCCCCTAGTGTCAGAAATATGGAACCGATATTTCCCAAAATCAATCCAGTTCTTCTTCGCACTAAGATCTATGTGGATATAAAGTTTGAAACCGATCCATGAAAGAGTTTTTGGGTTATCGCACACTAACACTGAGGATCTGCGGGGGCGTGGACGATTCTATAATACCCCCGACTTTCCTGGGATATAACGAACTGTGACGCCCGTCTTTTGGTATGTATTTATTCCTATGGCTGTATTTCCCTTTGAAACATTAAGGCGTAGTAAGCTGTATTTAAATGTGGAATCGATAAAGCGCTCCGTGTGATTCTTTCACTCAGACCCGCCTTCTCCTTGGAGGCAGAGCTCAAGGTTGTTTGACTTGTAGCTGCCTAAACCCCACGTTCTCATTTAATAGACTGACAAAGGCTTCTTTCTCCTCATCCCAGACATAACAGAGATATCATCTGACATACCCAGCCACTTGTATCAGTGCGTGTTCTCTGTATATCCTTTTTTTTTTTTGTTCAGTCAGGGTCATTTTGAGGCGGTTCGCTCCTGTTTTCTCCTCGCTCGGAGGGATGAAGGACTATTTCTGTATTTCTGTGCTGAACTTTGACAGGACGTCGGAGTCCGTCCCTGCTAAAAAAACCCGGCAGATCTGCTTTTGTGACTTTGTCCTGGCTGATCAACAGGTGGGCCAGTGTGAACCCAGGTGGAATAAAGAGCGTTAAATGCTTTTTCTCTAAGAGGCGGCGGGTTTCAAGCATTACAAAGACAGAGGATAGTGAATTACTCGCTCAGCCTCAGATAAGCTCGGACCATCTGATGCCCAGCGCCGGCTTGTTTTCTCCAGTGAAGCAAATCAATGGGATTTGTGCCTATTTTTTAATCACTATTAACAATCTCTCTCGCGTGCTGAAATGAAAATGTATCCCTCGGTGAAGTCGTGGGATTAGATTTGTTCACAGCTTGGGGATAAGAGGCCTTCTCACTCTGTAATGTGAATACCACAGATAGAGTTTTTCACGGAGGCTTTGATGGACGTTAAATCTAATCTGAAGGATACAGAGCCCAAGTATTCTGGCAAATCGGCTACGATTTCCAGCGTTTGAAGCACAGTAATTTTGCTTTCTCATCTGAAGAGGGCAAACCTCAAACTGAGCTGACAGGATTTTCTCCAAGTATGAGGTTATGCCGCAGACATTCCATCTCCAACGGGAACTATCGATTCTCTCGCACGTCTTGTCTGGCTGGAGTTCGGCTCTTTCATGCCAGAGTTCTCTCACTTTGTCCTCACCCAAAATGTGTTTGCAGGTCAGATGTGTAATGCCCTCCCTCCATTAATGCAAATTGGCAGATAGCCATATTTTCATGCATCCGTCTGGTACGTTTTTGGAAATGTCAGGAACAGTAAAAAACGCGATTGAGATTAATTCACCTCAGCTCTTTGTCGAGAATCGAGAAACCCTTTAAATGTGAAAAAAATCCCAACCTTTGAGAAGATGGCCGTCTCGGAAGAGAATGGATTGTATTGATGGCATTTAGGACAATTTTTAATGACGTACGAACCCTTTAATGTCCTGCTCAGCTGTTTTGGTTGAGCACACTTTGAGGAACTATTATTTGTAAAATGATCACTTGACTGAATCGGTTTATATGGCAGCATATATACGCTAAAGAGGAAGGGGCCAAGGATGGAGCCCTGTGGGACACCGCAGGCCAAAAGGGCCACTGATGCTTTATTGAGATGGTTTTTTTGATATTAAAGCATGTTAGGACTTATTTAATAGAATAATTTAACTTGATACAACTAAAACAAGTCAGTTAAGGGTCAGAGAGTGAATTCAAAGTGAAATACTTTTTAACAACACTGTAAAACAAAAAAAGCTTGGCTTTACTTTTAAAGATTGGTACCTATAAGCAGTTACTTAAAATCCACAACTGAATATAGTATATATGTATAATACTGATTATGTAGTATACTGTTTTTTTACAGTACCAGCAGCAGGTATTAATGCTTCATTTCATGATATCCCCGAAAAATGGGGATGCCGCATCCGCCGTCTTCGTGTTAACGCGATAACTCAAAAACTGTTTCAAGGATCATTGTCACATTTTATAGCTACATAGACTTTAGCGCAAGGAAGAAATTTATTGATTTTGGGAAAGATAAGGTGTATATTTCTGCCTACACAAGGGGGCGCTTTATCGGCTCTGTATTCTCAAGCATTTCTCCGATTTTGTCCGAATTTGGTGCTCATACCGAGGAAATCAATCTTGTCTATATATCATTTTCTTTATCCATATTTTAATCTAATACTTCATATTTTACTCACTTTGTGTAGCTTTTTCTTTTTTAGCTGAAAGTAGTGTGGAAATTTTACTTTACTTTAATTTAAGGGGTTCATTCAGGGGGATTGTTTGTACAATGCAGGCGATGGGGGACTTTTTCGAGCATTTACCCTATACCCCCTTATATATATATATAGATAGATATATAAACACCCCCTAATCAGTCGTATGCCCAGTGCGTTAAGGATTTGTGCTGTTGGGTGGGGGCGTCCTGCTTTAACGGCTCCTGAATACTTATATACTTGTATGTGAAATATTGTGTAATCTGCTTCGGGAGGCTGTTTGCGGCCTGTGCTTCACTTCAAAGCGTAATTATCATTAAATATGCTGTCAGCTTGTCTCTCAGACTCCCAGCCAGGCTCTGAGGCTGAGATGTTGTCCCGAATATCATGAAACAAGACAGGATGTAATGAAGACAGACAGACTGAGTCGTGACCTTTACAGTTCGCTTGAGCTGGCGTCCGTCTCCAAATACTGCGTTAACGGGACTTCTCCATCTGTGACACATCCTCTCCGCGTCTGCTATCCTCAGATGTTTTTCCCAGCATGCTGTGTTTGTAACGCGGATTCCAGACTGTGGATAAACAGCAAGCCTCGTTTAAAGAGTGACAATGCACAAATAATTACCCGCTTTTTTTTTTGTTCTGCTGAAGAGGCAGAACTTGAAGTCTGAGCGTCGCAAAGTTCCAGCATCGACGTTTTTTTAATTCCCTTGTAAAAGATTGAGACGGTATCGTTATTGACTTGGTAAGATTTCATTTATGCGCTCTTCATTAGCCAGCATGTGGTGGGACCCTAACAAAGTTGGGCCAATAAATATATCCGCGAAAAGTTGGGACCACTTTGCTTCAAATCCTTCGTGTAAACGCGATAACTCAAACATTTTTCATGGATCATTTTCAAATTTTACACCAATATAAACCGTAGCGTGACGAGGTAGTGGATTGATTTTGGGAAAGGACAACTGTATATTTCCAACACTAGGGGGCGCTTTATCGCTAAAAGTTTTTAGCCATAATTTCTCAACTGTTTGTCCAATTTAGTCCAAATTTGACGCGTATGAATCGACTCAAGGAGATGTATGTCCTAAATAGGGTATTTTACTTCAACAGTTCATATTTTACTAAATCGTTTTTGCAAAGAATACTGTAATAGTTCTTACTTTACTCACTAGGGGGAGCTTTTTCCACAAATAATACTGTGGTCATGACTTCGCATTTCATTTGAGGGCTTCAATGAGGGGGATTGCTTGTACAACGCAGGGGATTGGGGACTTTTCGGAGGATATCGCCTTGCTGTCGGGGTACGTCATGTTAGGTCTAGTTCCTCAGGAGGGGCGTTGTCTGAACCCGGTGCCGATAGAGATCTCGGCGTCTCATGCCGGGAGAAGATCTCTTCCCGGCACCGACATAGATGTCGCTCGAGATTCGGGTTAAGTACGTTTACTCGTTTACGTACAGTAGACAAAGATACCGCTGTATCGCATTACATGTCATTTATTAATCTCCATTTGCAACACAGAGGTTATTCTAAATGGGTTCCAGCCGGGCCCGCTTCAGCCTGAATCATTCACATAATGATTTTCCTGGGTGCATGTCGGGCCTCGCCTCGCCGGCCGGAGAGAGCGCTCCATCATCTGACGGGTTTGTGGTTTATTCTGACAGTGCAGACTTATTTATGTCTCTCATCTTCTCTCCGCTCCTCCGAAGGCTCGCGCTACCAACCACGGCGGCTGCTCAGCTCTTGACAGGGCGTCACGCCACATAAGCCGTCGCACTCGCCGTTGACTGGCAGCAGCCGACGTCTGATTTCTGGCTGTCGTGAGAATCCGGCCGTTAAACAAGTTGCGGGCGTGTTTCAACGCGGAGATTCTGTGGTTTTATTATTCTAAAGGCTCATTTATGCTGCATCTGCGTGCGGAAATAGACGTGCCTGTTTCAGACGGCGCAGCCATCAAAGCCCAACATTCCTCCACGGATCCTCTGTGGAGACAACATCACAATCACGCCGTGACAGTCAGGCGTCAACAACAACAACAACAACACTGCTGACAGGTTTGATCATTTTCCATGTACCCACCAAATACAAAGTGGCATCATTGGGTTTGAGTATTACAGAAATATGTTGGGGGTTTTTTCACTTTGCTTTTCTTCGTTGAGGCGTCTGTAGATATCTGTGGCGTCCTTCTGAGATTATGGATTAACGACCCCCATTGATATCAAGGTTGTCCGCAAAAATATGCAGCAAAATTACAAAATGAGAGCGGAGAGCAGATAAATATCACTATGTTTCATCCATATCCGTTTACGATGAGCATAAATGAGCATCAGGCCAGCAAGGAGGACGAGTAGTCTCGGATTTAGATGAACTTTGGTGCATATGAATCGTGTCAAAAAATCTACGAAGAGTCCATCAAGATTTACTCTAATATTTCTTTTTTTTAATTTTTTTTTTTTTTTATGAAAAAACATGCTTTTTCGAACGAAACTTCAAATTTGATTTGAGGTTGGATTCTTTGTACAACGCAGGGGTTTAGGGACTTTTCGGGGTATTCAGCCTTTCTGTCGCTGACGACGGCGTTGGTCTATTTGGATTAAAGATCAAAGGTATAGACAATAAAGACGTTTTCTTCACTGATTTGAACATTTTTTTTAAAATGAGTTAAAATCATTCTTGGAGTACACTGTAAAAAGTTACTTTGTGATTTGTGTGTCATTTAAAGTGTTTTAGTATCACGGGGTATAATTCTGAGTATGTAAACACAGTAAATATTGTCAGATATGTTTATAATCTCCAAATTAGGGCAAAAAGATTTGATCAAACACTTTCACAATCCTCGAAAAAATGTTGTTGCTGACGGGCGGAGTAGACCCTCCGACTTCGTCTCAGTCTTACCTCGGTCTGCTACTTCATCTTCAGGCTGAAATTCCTGCAGGGCTTTGAGGAAAAAATTCAAAAAGCAAATGGGAAGAATTTCAATTAAGCGATTTGCTGAATTGAAGGGGAAATGGCAGTGATGTGGAAACGGCTTTTAATCTTAGTGAGACACCTCTTGTTCCATTAAGCTCATATCCCCTGCTTATCTCACTAATCATTCCTCCCAACGCCAGCGGTCCCGGCCATTTTTAATGAACCTATTATGTCCCGTTTCAGTCCACCAGGACCGGCAGGCCCCCCCATACATCCATGAAGTGGGCAGGAGCAAAGTCCAGTCAGGGCATCGGGATGATGCTTAGCCCAGTAAGAGACCAAGAAAAATTGCTCTAAAGAGCCCAGAGTGGCTTTTTTTTGGGGGGGGGGTCGAAACGCCTGCAGCTGGGACAGAAAAATAAATACTGTGCGATGAAAATGTCTCCGCCCTCTAGACGAAGTCTAGCTTCAGAGTCATTTATTGCATCATTAGAACTAGACCTCTGCTGTCGTCCCCGACAGAAAGGGTTCATCTCCCGAAAGTCCCTAATCCCCTTAATTGTATAAGCGCCCCCCCTGATGGAACTTCTCAAACTAGATGTGAAGTTTTTTCCACAGTATTGAAGTTTAAAGAGAAAGAAAAAGCTCCCTGAATCGGACAAATGATGAGTTATCGGAGTAGAATAAAAGTAAAATGTAATATTTAGAGATCTCCTAGATCTCCTCCAGTTTGGACTGAATCAGACAAATGTTGAAAAATTATGTCCAGAAACTTTTAAGGATAAAGCTCCCCCTAGTGTCAGAAATATCAAACCAACCTTTCCCAAAATCAAGAAAGTGCTTCCTCTCACCGAGGTTTAAAAAAGGTAAAATACGATGTTTACGAGATATTTCTCCTTGAGTCGATTCATGTGCAGGAAATACTTGGACTGAATAGAACCAATGGTTAGGAAGTTATATCTGAAAAACTGTGTTTTTCATAAAAATCTCCCCCTAGTGAGTAACATAAAAACTATTAGACTAAATCACAATCTTTAAAAGCTGGCGCTCCTTTAGTCGAAACATATGAACCAAGTTTGGACTAAATCGGTCCAACGGTGGAGAAATTATGGCTCGATAATATAAAGATAAAGCTCCCTCCAGAAATCTACGACTGATCACTCCCAAAACCAATCCAGTTCTTCCTCACACTAAGGGCTATGTGGGTATAAAATTCGAAAAGGATGGGTTGGATGGGTTAACAGTGTTGATACTGTTTACATGTTTATAGTTTTTATAGTGGGGTTAACAGTGTTTATACTGTTTACATGTTTATAGTTTTTATAGTGGGGTTAACAGT